>CM061543.1:10000-610000 GCA_030864215.1 Capsicum pubescens | reverse complement strand
TTTAGATGTCTTTCCTTTATAATCGATTTAAAAAAATATATATAATTTTTTAATTTCACTTTTTCATAGTGTATGACCTCAAAATCAACAACACTTATATATTTAGCTATCTTTAGTTATGATTGCAAAATTAAGAGGTATTTTAACAATGACATTGAAGGAGTATGCCTTGAAGTTTCACCAGTTGTTTCGTTATGCTCCGAATTTGTATCCTCTATGGGAGCTCGAATGAGGAAATTTTCTTTATGTTTGTCTCGTGATTTGGTGTTGAAATGCAGAGCTGCTCTATTAAACATGGACTAGGTTGGAGTGTACATAGAGTATGACCACAAAATCAAGAACACTTATATAATTTAGCTATCTTTAGTTAGGATTGCAAAATTAAGAGATATTTTAATTTTTTAAAATTTTACGTCGAATTACAATCAGACAAATAAAGTAAAATCAGAGAGAGTGTTATTTAATTTGATTTTTTATATTATTATTATTATTATTATTATTTTTACAAAAAGAAAAAGAAAACAAAATAAAGAAGTGGATGGAATATGGAGTGTGGTGTAAGTGTTGTAACAGAGCTAAAAAAGTATGGATGGATCAATATAACTGCACTTTTCAAGTTTTCCATTCACCCTCTCAATTACTCTTAGCATCTTCTTCAAATTCCTCTAATATTTTTTAATTCCCATATAAACTTGTTTTGTCTCGTAATTGCTTTCTATATAAGTTTCGTACGATTGCTCAGTAGATAACAATTTCATTCATTAGGGTTTTTTATTATTGGAGCTACCGGAAATGGTTCCATGGGGCGGAGTCTCTTGTTGTTTGAGTGCAGCTGCTCTTTATCTTCTCGGTAGAAGCAGTGGAAGGTTTCTACTTTTCATCTTCCATTTTTCTTCTTCTTCTTCTGTTAATTGATACTCGAATTTTATGGCTCAATTCAAATTGTTTTCTAATGTAGAGATGCTGAAGTGCTTAATTCCGTTACAAGAGTTAATCAATTGAAAGATCTTGGTATGTAACTTCCTTCTTTTTAAGATATAGATGGCTCAAAAGGAGTCTTGCATTATATCCGTAACGCTATGTTAGTTGTTTTCTATCAGGAACGCTATGTTATTTTCAATCGTAGACGTATTTAGGATGCGTGAAGGTCCCCTGACAAGTTCATAAGAAAGTTATGCACCTTATTTAATCCATTGGGAAAAGAGAAGAGGGGTTTGGAGGGAGCAAAGAGACAAATGAATTTTTAGTTTATTTGTGTGATACCACGAAACTTGCTACTCTTTTTGTGGTATTATGTTTGATCAGCTAGGTGATTCTTCTAATTTGTCCTAGCCTTGGTGGACAGAGTTACCGGTGGGAGGGGGAAGGTATCCTGTAGAATTAGTCGAGTGAGCTGTGCGAAAGCTAGTCCTGACACCACTGTAATAAATAAAATTATGTTCGACCATAGGGATAAATTATATTTGTGCTCCCTCTACATCTGCTATGAAATGACCGAGGCTGGGGGTAATTTAGCTCCGTGTACCAAAATTGTTTTTGATGCAGCTTAGCTTCTACTAATTTAAACTGAAAAAATAGAGGTTCAAACTTGTGTAAATCTCAATATATATGTTGACTGAGCACCAAATGAGAGTTGGTCCCATCCACATCAAGTTAGGGTGTGTTAGGATATACTTAGGCACTTCAGCCCCATGGTAAGTCGAGTAAATTGGGGATACTACAGAAAGTGGATGCTGAAAAGGTGCATGACCATGCAAATTTGAATTCAGGCATTAATCAATTTGGATGATTAATATTATGTGTGTTATTGTAATTCACACACAATTTTGGTGTAATTAATAAAATGATATTTGAAAAAGGAACGTCTGTTTTCTCCGCATCATTACGAATTCTAGAGTTTAGAACTTAATTGTGGATAGTTTTATTTATCTTATTTTACCTTTTTTAGTGAATTCTCTCAATCATGAATGATCTTTGTACTCCTTTTATTTAGCACAACTACTAGATACTGCGTCCAAGGTGTTGCCTCTGGTGGTTACTATATCTGGAAGGGTTGGTTCAGATACACCAATTAACTGTGAGTACAGTGGTCTGCGAGGCGTGATTGTTGAAGAAACTGTATGTTATCTCGTTCTTTGAATAATAGCATATGATGTACATATTCTTGATTATTCTATTAAATATTTAAATGATGTTCCATTAAATATTCTTGATACTATTACAGGCCGAACAACATTTTCTGAAACACAATGATGCAGGGTCTTGGATACAGGATTCTGCTTTGATGCTTTCGATGTGTAAAGAAGTTCCGTGGTACCTGGTTGGAATGACTTCCTCTTGTCTTTCTATCTTAATAATAATCATGTAGGCTGTATGATGAATGCTTATGAATTTGCGGTACTTTGATTTGATCTATGAATTTTTAATATTTTTTGACTTGTGTACTAGGATGATGGCACAGGTCGCACTTTTGTAGTTGGTGGCCGTGGTGCCACAGGTTTGGTACTGACAGTTGGAAGTGAAGTCTTTGAGGAAGCGGGGCGATCATTTGTGCGAGGGACATTGGATTATCTACAAGGTCTTAAGGTCTGTTTTCACATATATGATATAACTGCTGTTCAATGTGTAAGTCATAGTCATGCTTGGTTGTGGTTTCTATGTATAGTTCACTTTGAGTGATTAAAGAGGAGAAATAGAGGAAATGGAGAGGATGTTAAAGAAAAGGGAAGAAGAATACCTCTCCACATTTTTCTCCACCAAAATTTAGAAGTCAAGTGATGAATGTTCTTTGCCAATTGTACCAAATAACTAGAGGGGGACAATAAATAATTCCATGGAAATGGCGTATAGTCTGTTCTTCTTTCCTTTTCATCCTCTGATTTTCATAACCAGTCATAGTGCAGGTTGTAAAGTGTGTGTAAATTTTATTGATGGTAACTTTGACTCTGACCTATTATTTTCTTAAGTATGAAGCCAAAGGCATTTTTAACTAGCATCGTAAGTGTGGAACGTGGTGCACTGCAGGAACCCACTCTCACCAGTCACCTGCATATCTGTTCATGTATGACCGTGTTTTTATGTATTTTGGTGAAATTAATTAAATGATGATTACTTTTGAAGATGCTTGGAGTGAAGAGGATTGAGCGTGTGCTGCCAGTTGGTACTCCTTTGACTGTTGTTGGCGAGGTATGATATGCCTTTTGAGCAGAAAAGTTACAACACTTTACTAGAAGGGAATAACAGAAATTAACGGAATTCAGATGATGCTAATAGCAACTCTCTGTCAGCTTATTGTTTATTCTCTCACTATGTAGTCTTAGTACTGATGTTATCCAAAAATGTATTCCAAACACCAACTCTAAATAGAATTGATCACAGCTAAGAAGAATGACAGTGAATCAAAACACCTTCTAATCAAAACTCCTTCTATATACTTATTAATTCTCAGCACCTTCTATATAGTTCGTTATTTTCTGTAGGTAACTCTTAGTAATAGTATCCAGAGATCTTTGTTGCATCACGTATTTGTGGTTCTTTGAAGGAAATAAAAGAAATAGAAGAGCTGAAGAGGCTACTTCTAGAGAGGATTCAACTCTAGAACAAACTCAAAATGATCCGAGAGTTACAGAATTTAACTTATTGGTTTTAAATGGTGCACATCCATAAATAACACTAAGTACATATCAAGACCTATGAACACCCTCAAAATATATAAAATGACAGTTCTTTTCGGCTGTTGAGTGGAAGGAAGGTTCCAGTGTTTGGACTTGCTTTTAATTTGTTGTTTCTTGTGTTTTTCATGGTCATCATGACCTGATTGTTAGGGAGTAGTTTAAAAAATTAATAAGTAGAAATAGATATCAAGGAAATAAGAGGATTAAAATGCATCCAATATTACAAGATTACTCTAGCTATAATTAAACATTCACTGTTACAATATTACTACATTACTCTGCTTGACCACTAGTCGACCCTTCTCTGTGTGTGTCTAGGGGGATGGATGCTTATAAGAGCTGTTTGTATGGTGTATCAAGTTCCTTTTCCTTTGTGATTGTATCAGGCTGTTAAAGATGACATTGGAACAGTTCGGATCCAGCGACCGCACAAAGGCCCGTTTTATATCTCTCCTAAAACTATTGACCAGCTCATTGCAAATCTTGGGAGATGGGCAAGGTTGATATTCTTTACTTTCCAACTGTAATCACCCCTATATCTCCCCTAGTAATTTTATATACTTCTTCACATGCCTGCATCCAATGTTATGTTCAAACTCATAGACATGAGTACGTTCTAATTCAATTAGGTTGGTACTGTATTTTGTAGGATCTGTATGGAGTACCCTTACCACTATCATATCTGTTCAATAACGATATGTCTAGAAAAATATAAGTGTATGAAATAATTTGCACGAACATAGCAATTCCCCATGAGTATGTCAAGGCACCCCAGGAATTGTTGGTGGTAGCCTCGTACATAGTATTGATAAGTTCTTTCCCTTTCAGGTGGTACAAGTACGCTTCAATGGGGTTTACTGCTGTCGGTGTATATCTACTTGTGAAGCATACTTTTCATTATGTGATGGAAAGAAAGCGTCATTGGGAGTTGCGCAGGAGGTATATTTAAACCAAGATTCTTAAAACTGCAGTGTTTATCCTTTCCCCCTTAATAATCACTCCTTCTGAATTTTGTATCTATTAAAGCACTTCATCGATGTTAACCTTACCAGTTCTTAAAAGAGCACTTCATAGATGTTTTCGGTACATTGGAGATACTTGTACAAATTATTATAGGGTAGGAGTTGTACCTCACTATGCTTTCCGTTCATATTTGATTTCAAGGATAGGCTTAGATGCAGCAGCTTAAGATGTCTGTTTCTTCTTAGCTTGCGTCCTTGCTCAATTGGGGCATAAATGATTTGCTATGAAGGATGGTTTGGGAGATGTTGAGGTGCATGCAAGTTGGTCCAAACACCACAATTATTACAAAAGAGATGCTTTTAGAGATGATAAAGCCAGATTAGTAATCTAGAGATGAGGGTCTGATTCAGTAGTAAAAAGATGACACAGGGACTGGAGAGAGGATATAAGTTAGATGGGGAGAAAGAGGGAAAGTTAACAGGGGAGTGAGAGAAAGGACAGATGCTATTATAGGGAGATATTCATGAAGTGTTTGTTCATCTTCATCAACTGCATTAGAGTGTAGTGACAAGAAATGAGAAAATACCTACAGTGACAAAATACAGGGATCTTTCGATGCATATAAACAACGGCTGTGTTCCATTTCCATGCAACAACAACAACAAACCCAGTATATTCCCACATAGTGGGTCTGGGGAGGGTAAAGTGTACGCAGTCCGTACCACTACCTACGAAGAAGTAGAGAGGCTGTTTCTGATAGACCCCCGGCTCCATTTCCATGCACAAAATGGAATTAACAATGTATATTCCATTCCCATGCACAAAATGCACTGTGTGCTCAGAAAAGAGGCATAATTTGGAGATGCCACCGATAGTGACTGGAAAACCTTTAGACTTTACCTATTATCAGGTTATTACATATAAATGCGCCCTTCTCCAACAAATGCAGCCTATTCTGTTGTTATGAACTTGGACCACATGTTATAACTTAAAACTGAATTCTACTAAATTGTCGAGAAGACATGTTATACTGAATTCTAATGGAAAATGAGAAAGATCTTTATATGCATGTTCTTTTCCACATATGAGAGATGGAACTTTTTTCGAGGGCAGCAACAACGACAAAGTTTTGTGCCACAGAGATAATCTATACGTGTGTGTCTTATTTTTATGTTGTCAGTCCATTGAGCACTCGCCCTTACCGAGAATGAAAGAAGGAAATTACTAAGAAAACAGAATTTGATGAGTGCCACAAGCACCAAACTGAGCCGCCCAATTCTTAGATAAGCAAGTTGTAGCAGGCTAAGATGAACGTTAGCCCTTAGAATATCTGTGACCTAGTATTTTTCAGCTTAGGGTAATTTTCTTGGTATTTACCTCCTTCCAGCTTTGCGAAGAGCTTGGAATTTAGTGGAATACGACTTTGCATCGCTTAGGCTTACCTTTTATTGCTGATTAACCTTTGGTGCACCTACGAGGTTCCTTCTTCGTCCGATGAAATATTATCTTTTATATGTAAGTGTATTTTTATGGGAATTCTCGACTGTTTAGTACACTTCTTGTATACTTTATCCTTCATAACATGAGTGAATTATTGGTTTATTTAAAAAAAGCTGTGTGTTAGAGGTTCTTCATCTATGGAACTTGATAAACCAAACAAAAATCTTGGTGCAACTTTATTGATACATGTATGATAATGTCATAATGGTACTGACAATGACAACACCAAGAAGGTGCAAGAGCAAAATTACAAAAATGACAAGTTTTGCATTCACGTCAATTTTAAGGGGAGTTCAGTTCTCAAAATAGTTGAACTTCATCTCTGTTTTACCTACAACTATTAATTCCCACCTTATTACCTTGCCTCCACTCAACTAGGAAATATTTAGTAGAGTATGTCACACTTTTATGCAAAAAAATTTATGTTAGTAGATTGATGACAAATCTTGCAATTTTGTATTAGGTCCTTTTGGGAATGTTATTCTTATTCCTTAGTTTATCCAGGCTAATATTGGATAAAAACGTATATGACTTGCATATATTTCTTTCCATTGCATCAAGAATTCATTGCATATGAATTCTTGGTTTTGGTAGTGAGAACTTCATTTTGTCAATCATGGTGCTTGTTTTTATGAGGTCAGATTGATTAGGTTGGTCAATCCAATTAGCATCAACTTAAAACAGTCCTGAGCAGCGAAACTTTGCTTCTTTGCTTTTCCTCTTAAAATTTCCAACCCTGCAAGGTTGGTTCGTCTGGTTTAGGAAGTGAGCTTGCCAAAAGTTCTGGTGTTATCTTTCTTGGTGATCTGATTTCTTAATGCTTATGGCTTATAACTTCTTGAAATGTCTTTGTGCAGCAATTTCGTATTGGTGTGGGATAAGATTATGTGCCCTTCATTCTTATGTTATTGGATTTCTTCCATTCATGTTGTTACAATACCATACATTTCAAGTGGCAGCTTTGTCTTTTCTGTTTTTCCTTTGTTTAACCTCTTTTGGGTGATTATCATAAATTTGAGAAACACTTGCACGTGCAGAGTTCTTGCTGCTGCTGCTAAAAGAGCAGGGCATGAGGATGAAGGTAGCTTGCCTAGTTTACATACTTCTATCTTGATGTTTCAGTCTCTTGGTTTCTTTGCAGTCAAATTGTTTTATTTTGCTTCCTTTCTATTGTTAGGTTCTAATGCTACATCTGAGAATGGAGTGGATAATAAAAAGGACCTCTTGATGCCAGATCTATGTGTTATATGTCTGGAGCAGGAATACAACTCAGTTTTTGTCCCGTAAGACCCTTTTCACAAAAGCTTTTGGTTGCCTCTGATTATTCAAAGTTTTTTTATTTCGTGTAGTGTACTATGAAAGAAAAAGAGCATTTGGTTTTTACCGTGGAGAAACTCCCGGAGTAGCCACTGTTGCATTTAGAATGTGGTTTTAAACGCTCCTCTGTCAGCACACTTCATGTCTTCTCTCCCTAGGTTCTGGCCCATTGCCTGTAGCAAGCAATAGGTTGCTGCACGACGTTAACTAACATGCTCTGTATAGCTAGTTGATATCTGAGTTCCTCTTTTCCCCTTAGTTTTCCTCTTCAGAAACAAGATGCCTTCTGACCAGGTTATCTTCAATCACTACCTGTTCAAAAATTTAGATTTTTGGGACATTGCTATGCCCATAAGTTGCAAAATTTTCAGGAATTACATGCCAACCCCAACTTGTTTGGAACATGGTTTAGTAGCATTGTATGACTAACCAATGTTCATATAAGCAATACCAACTAATTCAGATAAATCTAGTTTTACCTGAACAAAGATCTTAAAAGGCAAATTGTTTAGTATTGGAGTAAAGTGTCTAAACGGAGCGAGATGGATATGGAGAACTCATGCAGCTGCCTAACTTATTTTAGATTGAGGGATAGTTGTGCTCTTTTGATTCGATTAATTACGGATCAGCTTCCCTTTTGTCCATGTTTCGGTCGATAAACGAGATTCTGGATAAATAGTAGCATCTCCCAGACTGGTCATCAGATTTCCTATTCTGTCCAAGTCTTTTATTTGGACTAAAAACCACACTGCACAGTTTAACTAGAGGACTTTGAGGGGTAAGAGTAGAAGAACATAAGGAAAAAGCTGTTGAATAGGAACATTTTGTTCCATCAACATTATTCTAACAATATCTGTATAATGTTTAATATCGTAGTTGAGTCGAGCTCTTTACTTTCACAAGGTAGCGGTAAGGTCGGGGTACGCACAAATCCTTCCCACGGCCCACTTGTGAGATTACACGGGTACGTTGTTGTCGTTTAACATTGTAGTCTTGCCCTTAAGAGTCAGTTGGCAACACTATTACTTGGAACAGGAGATGGAATACTAAAGGTGTAGTGTCCTCACCCTCTAATATAATTACATTGCTGCTGGAGACATCCCGCGTCTGTTGCCAAACTAGAGTACTTTATGTTGTTTTTAATGCAGAAAGTATACCCATTGCACTGAAAATTGTGATTTTGCTTGATACAATAATTTCTTTTGGTGTGTTTCCCTGTTTGTTTCTCAGGTGTGGTCATATGTGCTGTTGCATGACCTGCTCTTCACACTTGACAAACTGCCCACTTTGTAGAAGACGGATCGAACAGGTTGTGAAGACTTTTCGTCATTGATCTGCACTTCTTGTCATAGCCTTAGGTAAGAGCACACATGGATGAGCAGAAAGCAGAAAGTTGATTCTCCTACTGCCCTGTATATCATTTTCTTGCTCACTAAACTAAATTTCTGGTTCTAATAGCTCATGCTAAGGCTTATAGAAGTGTTAGCCCTTTTTTGAAACTCGGATTAATATCTGTTGATAGTATTGAGAGCTGGAATTTGTCATAGATTGTAGAGTCTTTTTTATGCCATTGTGATGTATAGCCTCCAGTCTTGCAATTATCCTCCATCTCAATGTTTAAAATTGTGTCCTTTTGTTTCACATACTCGAGCCAACACTTGATATCATTTCTGGTTCTCGACTTACACCATAACTTCTAGAATACTTGGCTCCCGTTTAGCCATAGATCTAAGGTTGAAAGTTGAAAATTTGAGTTTTCGAGTTGTGTTTGGATATGCATTTTACTTGGAAAAAATCTAAATTTTTTTTGAGTGGACATGAAATTTATAAATATCCAAAATTTGATCAGGTAAATTCCATTCCATGGAAAATATTTTTAGTTTTGTTTGTTAAGGAAATTGACTTTAGATCGAATGCAGCTTGAAAACCAACTTATGAGCTGATTAGGATTATGTAAGGTTGTATAATGAAAAACTTATTCCTTCAACGAATATGGGGACAAGTAACACATTTCTGAACATCCAAAGTTGTACATGTGGAGCACGAATTACATAATATAACGCAATACTGGAATGCATGTCCCTTGCTCGTCCATCTTTCATGTTAATGGCCTTCCATTTATCATTTAATATTAGGTGTTGCAGGTATTCATTGAAGACTTGGCACGTTTTCCTTGTAATTCTTTTTCTAATACTAAAAAACACAGTATTTGTATTCGTTGGTAGGTGCAATCCAACAAAGAAAGGAGGGAATGATGTGTTATAATTTTCTCTAGCTGATTTTATATTAGATGGTAGAAAAGAAAAAACAATAAAGAGAGAAATTTATGCCTAAAATGCTTTCTAAAGTTTTGCTTTTAAGTTCTGGAATAACGGCCGCACGTTATTATTTTTCAAGCTATGATTTGACCATGTCTTCCATTTTCTTCTTCTTGCACAAGGCAATATATCCCTTGTTCGCCTTCTAGTTGGCCGTTGATTTTGTATTGAAAAATGGACATATGTGTTATATGTAGCTGGAAATGATGTCCTCTTTATTTATTTATTTATTTATTTTCTAAATCATTCGGTAGGTTGATGCACTAAATATTCCATCTATCTTGAGCTTGTTTGATTCACATTCGTTTTGTTAAGGGCATCATGAGAAAGTTTCTCAATTCTCAAAGCTCGGACTTGAAATCTCCGAATAAGGATCTCATGACTTCAACATACAAATGCGATTCTAACAACCAATAATCCCTTGTTTTTTTTTTTTTTTTTTTTTTTTTCTACTAATAGTCTTAAGTCTTGCTATACTTTAAGACTTTAAAACAACACAGAAACACCCGACTGCCCTCCCTTTTCGAATCTGATGCCATTAGCTTTATGCTCATGAATGTATAGTTACTTGCGCACTATTACATACACGTTTAAGTTGAATTTTCCCAGAAAATTTCATTTTATATTCGTATACCTTTTCTTGATTCATATGTATAAACGCAATACTAACACCGCTTAAAAATAATAGTACTCCATATAAAGTAAATACCAAAAATAAAATTATGATAATACACTTGACACCTTTTGTACAATTTTTTTCGTAGACCAACATACCCAGTGATTATCTAGAGAATTGTATATGATTTCACGGGAACACAATAATTTTTACTGAAAACATATATTAATGTATATATTTTAAGAAATTTACTAAAACTTAGTATTAACTTGTGGTTAACTTCTAGATCGGGAACTTGAATTAAAAGGGACAAATTAGTTAGTCAATTAGGTGGGAGTCATTCAAATTTTTAAAAATTGGTGAAAGGGGGACAAATTCTTTTTCAGTTTTTTTTTTTAAAAAACATTTTCGTTCCAACAACTGTGCAAAGTTGTTGGACAACTTGGATAGTTGTTGAGACAACTATTTAAGTTGTCGAATAACTGTTTAAACGAATTTATCTTTTTTAATTTAATAGTATTATGGTCTCCACTTATCCCCTTTTTCTTAATTAAAGATTTGGGAGGCTCTTTGAACACATTTTCCTCTTGTAGATCGGGCTTTGTTTATCGCTGTGCGAAATTGTGCTTTCTAGCTAACAATGAGTGGATTAATTATCTTTTTGTGAAAAAAGGAAAGCATGGGAAATTAAAGTCGTGAGGAATATGATCCCCAGAATCATCGTATTTATAATTACTACTTTTTAAGCATGGCCTGGCCCATGAGGAATATGATCTTGTGGAAATTTCGCCTTCATCGTGTTTATCCTTTCACATCAAAGAGTCGTACTGATTAGGGATTAAGGAACTTGTCTTATTACCTAGTATGTATCTCCTAATATATATACATCCTTAATCTCCTCTTGTTAAAAACACATTCCTCTCATATTCCTTCACAAATATCTCATCATCTCTCACATAAAGCACAAATAGAGAGTATTTTCTGAAATGGCAAAGAACCAAAGCACCAGCAAACCACAAACCCAGTCTCAAGGAACGTGTCGAAATATTTTCAGGGCCTTTAGACGCCGAGTTTCTCCGTCCCGCCCACTGGCGCCATCAAACAGTAAGGTGCTGGTAGAATTTAATCACAGCAACAATAATAATGTCGTCAAGCGGGCCGAGCCAATGAAGCCCGGCCCGGTAAATGCTCGTCATCATCAGCAAGACCAGCAGGGACCGAAAGGCGGTGTCAAGTTTCAACAATATGGCTATGGTAATACTGGCGGTGGTGCTAGTAATAAAAAGTTCACTGATTTTATTGATCAGGTGAAGAACAAGATAAAGGCTAATTCAAGTTTTGTTGCTGCTGATGAAAATGAGCCTAGAGCTGGTATAACTAAAAGGGCCACGACAAGAAGAGACAGCTTCAATGATAGGGTCTCTCACTTTATCAATCGGGCAAAGCTCAAAATCAGAACCACTACTACTAGTGTTTCTGCTGATCATGGTGATGGAAAGTTGCAGTCCTATACTCCCCGTTAAAAAAATAAATAAATTAATTAATTAAATTACTTATGTATTTATTTATTTATTTATTCTTAAAGAATAATTAAGGTGAATATTATTATTATAAATGGTGAGTGCTCTAAGTTACTAATGAAATATTATTCGTTGGGTACGAATTAAAGATACGTGAGAATAGTGCTGGGGAAAGAAGATGAACTTTTACTTTTGCGTCTATTAAATTATATTTGTTTGATTTATATAGGAGTTGCATGCTTTAATTTATTCTGCATGGATATGCTAGAAATTATGCTTATATTGACATGGACAGTATGATACGGAGAGATGAATAATGATAGTGCCAGAGCAAACGAATTTTTTAATTACCAGTTACGTAAAATTCAATAATTTCGACGTCGATTCCTTATTTGTGTTTAAAAAGACTCACACTATTGATACAAATAAACCTAGTTCCTTCCTCTTTCATTTTTTATTTATTTTTTTTAAATCAAGAATTCATAAACTTAATATCTCACCATGTCACTATATTTTATTTATCACTTGTTTTGGTAACTAATTGGATTTAATATTTATAAACGACAAACATAATATAATTTTATGCTATCGAATACGTGAACTGTTAATCATGATGATTAAATTTGAATAACTTACTAAATTATAATGACAATAAATTAAACACTCTTTACACTGTATGGTATATAACTTAAATCCATCTAATTTTTTGTCTTTAAACTCCCTCTGTCCATATAAATGACAAAATAAGAGAGAAAATGGGACTTATACACCCCCACACACACGTACAAAAAAAATACATTACTATCTATAATAAGTGGGGATAAGCAGGCACGTTTTGACATATCTGTTTGTGTTATTTGCTTCAATTGCTTCAATAGTAATTTTATTATACCACCCCTAATTAATTATTATAGGTTATAAGTGGGATATGCCTGCTTGTGCTGCCTGCTTGAGCTGCTTCAATAGTATTTTACTATATCACCCCTAATTAATTACTATAGGTTATTTAAGTATTAAAATTTATAATATTTAATAAAAAATATAGAATAAACATAAAATAATAAATTGATATTTGATGTCTTATATGAGGCCCATTTTTGCTTTTTTCACAAGTATTATTTTTTATAGTAATTTTATTATATCACTTTTAATTAGTTGTTATAAGTCATTTACTATCTATAATAAGTGGGGATAAGCAGGCACGTCTTTGACATGCCTGCTTGTGCTGCTTGCTTCAGCTCCTTCAATAGTAATTTTACTATATCACCCCCAATTAATTACTATAGGTTATTTAAGTATTAAAATTTATAATATTTAATAAAAAAAATATAAAATAACAAATTGATATTGGATTTTTTAAATCAATTTGATGTCTTATATGAGGCCCATTTTTGTTTTTTTCTTAAGTATTTTTTATAGTAATTTTATTATATCACTTTTAATTATTTGTTATAAGTCATTTAAGATATGTCTTCTTCGTTGCTTCAATCGTGATTTTATTATATCAATCGTAATTAATTACTACGGGTTATTTAAGTATTAAAAATTTATAACAACAACAAACCCAGTGTATTCTCACATAGTGAGGTCTGGGGAGGGTAAGATGTACGCAGTCCATACCTCTACCTCTAAAGAAGTAGAAAGGTTGTTTCCGATAGACCCCCGGCTCGAGACACGGAAAGTATTAAAAATTTATAATATTTAATAAAAAATATAAAATAGATATAAGATAATAAATTAATATTTAATTTTAAAAATTAACTTGATGTCTTATAGGAGGCTCATTTATGCCTTTTCCTACAAGTATTTTTTATAGTAATTTTATTATATCACTTCTAATTAGTTGTTATAAGTCATTTAAGACATGTCTTCTTCGCTTCTTCAATCGTGATTTTATTATATGACCCCTAATTAATTATTATAGCCGCATTAGAAAATTAATAATGTTTCATAAATGGACACAAAATGATATGTCAACATAAAACATTTGATTGACTGCCGAAATTATATTAGTGCCACATAGGTTCACTTTCGAAATTATATCAGTATCACTTAAATTGGAATAGAAGAAAAAATATTATAAATCACAATAAAACATTTGATTGACTTTCGAAATTATATCAGTGTATATAAATCGCAATAAAACATTTGATTGACTATCAAAATTATATTAGTGCCACATAGGTTGACTTTCCAAATTATGTCAGTGTCAGTTAAATTGAAATAGAAGAAAAAGTATTATAAATTACAATAATGAAAAATTAAAATTATTTTAATAATTAATTATCTAAATTATAATTGTGTCACATAAATTAAGACAAAAAATAACATGTATTGGGCGCACGGGCCTTCGATGTCCAGTACATATGTACATCTTAATGTACACAGTAATAATAATAGGGTATGGTGCTGGACAAGATTTGCAAGAATTAGCCAATTTAAGCTTAGAATCATGGAGTCCTGGACCTGACTTTGCTAATTATCGGCCCAAGAAGTTTTCTTCGGCTTTAGACACACAGAGGAGGCCTTATTTCAGTTAATTCTTACAATTTAAACTTATTAGTATGGTGATTTTTTTCACTTGAGATAACTCCTTAGTAAGTAATCCTTTTTTTTCTTATTATAATTAACTGACTTTTTAGATAATGGTTTATGCTGTCTATATGGTTGAGACACATCTAAGATAAAGTAGTCCGACAAGTAATTTTTCAAAGGCTATATTCGTACAATGTTTTTAAAATAATTTGGATCATTTTGACCCAGATAGTTCAAATACAGTTCATATATCATATTGATACAATCCATATACCATACTGATTCAGTTCTTTAGAAAAACTAGACCAACAAATTTATGGGTAAAAATTGTATCATAACAATTGTATGCATTTTTTAATATGACGTAAATATAATTTGTATTATTATTGTATAAAATATATATATATATGTATATATGTATGTATGTATGTATGTATGTATGTTTAAGATGCATATAGAAATGGCCAAAGTCATCGATAGACACTCAAACTTGTTGCCAAAATTCACTTAAACACCTAAACTAAGGCCTGTTCCTATCAGGCCCCTAACCCCCCCACATTTTGTTCCAATTAGGCCTTTTTTGCCCTATCAGCAAAAAACTCAAAGTGTGTGTTGCACACACGCGATGACATGGAAAAATGAGCTAATTGGAAGCTGGCACGTGGCATTGTGGGTCCAATAATTATTAAAAACTAATTATAATTTTTTTAAAAAAAGTATATACAAATGGCATAGAGGAAATTATTAAAAAATAATTCTAAAATTATTTAAAAATAAAAAAAATGATTATTTAATTTTCCTTTTTAAAAAAAAAATAATTATTAAGAAATTTTTATTTTATTTTTTAAAATGAAAATAAAAAATGGCGAGGATATAAATTAATAAAAATAATTATAAAATTATTTGAAAAATAAAAATAAAAAAATTGATTATTTAAAAAAAATTATAATTTTTTTTAAAAAATAAAATAAATTATTAAAAAATTATGTAAAACTAAAAAAAATAATTATTAAATTTTTTTATAAAACTTTTTAAAAAATGGCATTGAGGATATAAATTATGAAAAAATAATTCTAAAATTATTTGAAAAATAAAAATAAAAAACTGATTATTTAAAAAAAATCTATTTTTTATAAAAAAATGAAATAAATTATTATAAAATTATTTAAAAAAAAAAAAATATTAAAAAAATTATAAAAATTTTTGAAAAATGAAAATAAAAAATGGCATTGAGAATCCATATTATTAAAAAATAATTATAAAACTATTTAAAAAATAAAAAACTAATTATTAAAAAGAAATTATAAAAATTTTAAAAAAATAAAACTCCCCCACCTACCCCCAGTCCCCAGCCCCAGCATATTGTTTTATTAAAAAAATAAAAATTGGGACCCCTTAATGCTTTTTTGCCTGATTATAAAAAAAAAATTATAAAATTATTTAAAAAATAAAAATTAATTATTAAAAAGAAATTATAAAAAAAAATTAAAAATAAAAATAAAACTCCCCCACCTACCCCCAGCGTATTGTTTTATTAAAAAAAAAAATTGGGACACCCTAATGCTTTTTTACCTGATTTAAAAAAAAAAGTTATAAAATTATTTTAAAAATAAAAAATTAATTATTAAAAAGAAATTATAAAAAAATTTAAAAAATAAAAATAAAACTCCCCCACCTACCCCCAGCCCCCCAGCGTATTGTTTTATTAAAAAAAAATAAAAAAAATTGGGAACCCCTAATGCTTTTTGTTTTATTAAAAAGGGTCTTTAGTGTTTAAAAAAAAAATGTTATTAAAAGTTTTTTGAGGCCCTCAATGCCACTTGACATCTTTTTATTTGTAAATTAGTAAAAAAAATGTTCCTCACCCGCCTCCCACGATGGCACTGCACGCGTAGTGCCACATAGGCAAAAAAGACCCAATTGGAACAAAATGTGGGGGGTTTAGGGGGCTGATAGGAACATGTCTTAATTTAGGTGTCTAAGTGAATTTTGGCAACAAGTTTGAGTGCCTATCGATGCCTTTGGCCTATAGAAATTGTATCTTTATTGTATAAAATATATATCTGTATAAGATATGTATCAGTATTTTATAAAATTGCCAAGAAATGACTAGAAAATGCAACAAAAATCCAATGGTCATTTTCGTGTCAATAATTTCATCGGAGATGCTATTTATGTCCATTCCCCAAAATTTAAAATGGTGGCCCAAAACGGGACATTTGTGTATATATTATCAACCGGTCTAATGAGATGGGCTAAACTCCAACTTCTTAGACCAATTAATACTTGTGAAACGAGAAGGCGAAATAATACACATACTTTTTGTTTGTCATTTTTGTCCTAATAACAAGTAACAACAACCAAAAAAAAGAAGAAGAAAAAATAATTAAAGGGGATGGTTGATTAATAACTCCATAATTCGTATTTTGAGTTGGTGGCTCTTTGAACCTTTCAGAAGTATATTGCCTCCGTCGTAAAAGGTAAAGAATGAAGCGTGGGTGGGGGTGCAACGATAGCATCAACGCATATATACACGGAGATTACTCATACGGTGTTTGTTATCTTTCTTGAGATTCAATAACTCTCAATTTGTGCCAAAACGTTATTTACTGAAAATGACTTCATTTCCAGAACTCGAATCCTTAGTCCATTATTAAAAATGAAAGTTTACTAATTACCACACACAACAACCACAATGAAAGAATCAAGTTAGCAAGAAAATACATAATCCGCCCTATGTTGCTTTCGTGAAGACGACTATGACCTTTTGAGATTTGGGGCATTTGGGAAGTTCCAAAGTTTTATTCTATTTCAGATCAAATCTTGAGGAGTGCCAAAGAAATCAGGCAATAACATAATTCATTTTATAATATCTCCACTGATTTTTTACTTACAGAAATAGGTAGCACAAATCAACAATTAATTAAAACATTGTTCCAGCATAAATAAAGTATGTTGACACAAATCTCTATCGTAAGCAGATAGGAACTTCAGAAACATATTTTAACTAATCAATCTATCTGAATCTGTATTTTTTTAATGAAGAAAAGTTCATATAGCTCCTCCTTATTCCATTCAGTTATTTTATTTGTTTCCCCTACTTAATTAATGAAAGGGAAAATTTGAACAACCAACCTCAAGTCAACTACTACTCATTTAATTTATGTCCTTTAATTATGTGGCTTCTCGTATGCGTTGAAGTATATATGAGGCAGGCAACCATAGAATCGTGCAAGGAGCCAATTAGAACTCACAATTCTTTACTCTCTCAACATGTCAACACCTATCGTTACATTATTTGAAGAGCAAATATAATAAAAAAAAACAAAAAAAAACATAATCAGGGAGTCATTAACCCTTTGATATTATATTAGATATATAATTTTTCGACCATCAATGTCCGATAAGTAATCATCATTCGTGGACTTCGACAATTCCTCACCTCACCTCACCTCACCTCTGCTCTTTTTTTTTTTTTTTTTTTAACCAAATTAATGTTACGTTCTATGCATTCGATTTTGTAAGTAGCTAAACTGAATAACCATTTATTGATACCCAGAAGCCAAGCATGCTTATGCTTCCTCCATGACGTTAGCAACAAACATATTTAATCGGATTAATAATACCAGTATCTATATGTTGAGTAAACGCATTTAACTTTCAATTAATTGAAAGATACAGTTTTGATCCCTTTTACTTGTAAAAGTACACATTATCATAATTACTAATTGTTCTTACCACTTAATTAAAAATACAACTATTAGTGAGTGTCCTTTGGAGTGACTAATCAAAAGAGGGAATTTCCCTTTGATCACTTGATGGTGTCCTTCATTCACTAATTTATGCCTTTGTCAGTTTCCTCTTTAATATATTATTGTTTTGCTTCTGATTCTTAATTTTCATCTAGTAGTCAGTCCTTGCTCCTAAGTCCTAATTAGCAAAATACAGATATATACTTATGTGTCTTCTTTTATCGACGTAACATACCGTGCACCAAGATTAATGTCTAAAAGAATTGAATTGAATATGGAGTTAATTGTCTGCATATTTGTAGAATAGTATAGTTGGCAGTCTTCAACATAATTTACATTTGTAATTAAGGGGACTCGATGTCACGTAGGATCCTCTATAAAACACATGGTAGAATTATTTAATCAAACAAATGGATACGATAAAAGATACGATGGTACTCATATACTAATTTAAAACTTAACTAAGTGACGTAGTTGAGTTGTCTTAATTAACCAACTCCTCCCTATAGGCTATAGCATTCACAAACATTTCTTAAAGAAACTTTTTTTTTTTTCTTTTCCCACGTATTTTTATTCTCTTATGGTTCGAATTCATGCTCTGAATAATAAAGAATCCAATCATTAAAAGTACATAATATTCTATTTTAAAAATGCTTATACTGTTAGAAGATTTCCATTTGCTAATTGTCAATAGGTTAGTAGTACTATTAGCTATACTGCTATCTCTTTCCTAAGGTTTACCGTAACAAATGCGTATGTATAATAATATAGTGAATTTGTTTTTTAAGCAAAGTACAGGTCAAATATTATTTGTGTAAAAAGATCGATATGTACTTTTTTCATTTTTAGCACTAGTAAGAGAATGATAAAAGGTCCAACTAATTAGTAGCAAAGATCGGGAGAATATTGAAATTCAAAAGGCATTACGATTCAAATCATGTTGCGTAGCTTAGCTCCTGATTCCTGAATTGTTCCCTTGATGATGTAGTATCGCTGCTAAGTGTAAATCGCGGCATCGTCTTAGTTTAAAGTTCAAAAATTATGACATAACATATGACAAAATTTAAAATTCAAAAATCATGACTAAATGACTCGGGCATCAGAATTATAAAAAAAATTACTTCATATTTAATTGCCCGTTTTACCAAATGCCCTCCGCTTGATTCAAATGCCTACTTAAAAAGTTTAAATATATCTTCTTGCGATTTGCATTTTCTCTATAAAATCAATTATTTCCTTTAATAAATTAAATTGACAATCTCGTTAGTCTACAACAAGGTACCATTCTTCTTTTTTTCTTTTGCTTTTTACCATCTATTGTATCCCTAACGGTGGTCCCATGCACGTGTGACTTAGGGATCGATCCCTGATCTTGTGGACGGAAGCAATGGCTTCAACCAGCTCACCTAGGTGTATGGGAAATTAATTAAATAGCTAAATTGAAGGATTATTGATAGAATTTAAACATGTTCTTTATCTTATGCAGATTTTACTTCCGGTCAAAGCTCAATGAAGAGAGTATTTAATATTCTAGAGATCATCATGAGTCAAATAAAGACTTACTGTATTTGCTTTAATTAACTATGTAAAAGGAGACTAATTAGATCCTTGCAAACTAACACTTATTTTTTAATTAGAAGTTGAAAAAGATTTATATTAATTACAGTGTCCTTGCTTGTTACTAATTATTTTTGCCCCACGCTGACGCTGGCGTTAGCTTTTCAATTAACCAGATATTTCATGTGCAATATATATATATATATATATATAAATAGCCAACTTTATTATTTTTACTTTTTAATTTCTCCATAATGACAACTTTTGTCTTTTTAATGTAAAATAATCACCTTTTCCGTCGTTAAACGACCGCCACCAGCCAGCCAGCCAGCCAGCCAGCCTCATTTTTTAAAAAGAAAATGGCGGAAACAGTAAAAATGGAAAATGTTAAGTGACAAAAAAAACAGGAAGAAAATTATATGCATTGATATTCTGTGATTTTGTATAAGTTCGAGGTATAACATATGATATTTAACATATTAATTCAGAAATAAAATTACAACCTTCCATATACAGTACTTACTATATATTTTAAAATTCGTTTTTCACATAGTGACACCTGGGCGCATGCTGTACGGAGTGTCAGCATTGTAAAAGTCACCATTAACGTTCCTTTAAATAGTACTCAAAAACCTCTCTCTTTGGTACATTTTCTCCTTTTTTGCTAAACAAGAAAATTCTCCCCGGAACCATCGGCCGACACGTAACCATTTCTCCGAATCCGACGTACCGATTCGAAACATTCAAACTAAATACTAAAAGCTTTTGCAAAAATTCTTTATATTTTGACTAAAGTTGATTGGTTGCTTCTTTGTCTGTGCTGTTTATTAGAGATGCCGCCAGCTGCCGCAGTTGTTGGACACCACCGTGTAGTACCGTTGGGACCCACTACGGTGGTGCAACCACCACCTCCGACCACCATGGTGTCGGAGACATTTGCTAAGGACGCAATATTAGCGTGGTTCAGGGGAGAGTTTGCTGCTGCAAATGCCATTATAGATGCGCTTTGTAACCATATTACTCAGCTTGAAGGTGGGGGATCGGAGTATGAATCGGTATTTGCAGCCATTCATCGCCGGAGGCTCAACTGGATCCCCATTCTTCAGATGCAGAAGTACTGTTCCATTGCCGAGGTTACACTCGATCTAAAGAAAGTCGCTGAGAGAAAGATGAAGGAGAAAGAGGAGGAGTTTACAGTATCGAAAGGGTGCGATACACAAGTGAACGAGACAAGTAGTCATTCAGTGGAGAGCTACGAAAATGGAGGAAGCGAGGTGGTGGATGGAGATGACTCTCTTGAAAGTGAGATAACTGATACAGGTAAGTAGCATTAATTATATATAGTATACTATTCTGATGATATTCACCATAAAAAGAGCTTAAATTCCGTATAGAATTTCGTATATTTCTACGGAAGAGTTTTGGCTTAATTAACATCTAACTCATCCTAGAAGAAAGTGAACAATGTTCACGAAACAACGTATGATCGATTATAAATGTTGATTAATCTGTGTGTTTATGTATGTAGTTGTCGTACAAATGTTGATTTTAAGGAAAAAGACGTACTATAAGTTGATCGTCAGCTAAAATTTGTCTACAGTAATAAATAATCGGCCAAACAAAGTTGACCGATTGATTAAAGTTCTCATTTTTCTCCTCCTGGAATGAAGGCGAATTCGTCAAGTGAAGCTAGTTGAATTCATCTGAGATACTCAGAATTTAGATATTGAATATTTAATAGCTTTGCTATTTCCTGTCCTCTCTGTTTCACTTCCCGTTGTAATTGGGTCTGAGAAGTATTGGATTAACTAATAACGTTGTAATAGGATTACAGTCGTTCTGAATGCAAGTACTTGTATATTTTTTTTTCGTATTTTACAGGACCCTTAATACAACCTTTGCTAGAAAGTGTTGAATTCTGCTCAAACCATGAGGACTGTGAGGTAAGGCATGCCCACATCAAGATGACGAAGGGGTTTGTGTCGAAAGAGCCAGTCAAAGGGCATATGGTGAGTCCTCATTCCTCAATTGCAATTTACATGCTTTATGTCTATTCAATGTTGATCCATGTTGTGAAGGTTTTAAGCTTCAATAATCTGTGACTGGCAGGTGAATGTAGTACGAGGTTTGAAGTTATACGAAGACGTATTTACTCCAAATGAAATCTCTAAACTAAATGGTTTAGTGAACGAACTTCGTGTTGCTGGCCAGAACGGTGCTCTCTCAGGTGGATCCTGTGATTCGTGGCACTTTTATAGTTAGCGTTGTTTCGTTTTTGAGGCGAAGTTTTGCTCGAGCAGGTTTGGGAAGTGATTTGCTTTGTGACTCATTATAGCAACCTTAGCTTAATATGATAGGCTTTTCCATGATTCTTTCTTCTGAGTGAAAATTTTGTACACATGTAAGCAGGAAACTATTGTTTTCTCCTTGGTGCTTGGGGTCTATGCTGATTACCTCTCTTTTCCTTATATTGTAAACTATATACAGTCACCAAATGCTGGACACAATGTTCTATTATGTAGTTTTTGTTGACATTATACTTCTTAAGTGAAAGTGAAAGTGAAAGAAGCTCTTTACTACAGTAATTCTTTCTCAGTGTTCTTCAAAATCACCTGTTTATCTTCGATATCCACCCTGAATTGCTGTTGACTGCCTCTTTAGGTGAAACTTTTATTTTATTCAACCAGCAAGTGAAGGGCAACAAAAGAGAGATGATTCAGCTTGGGACCCCAATATTCGGACATGTTAAAGAGGAGGCCTTGTGTCAAAAGAGTAAGAGAAAGCTGTGCCTTTATGCATATCTATGTTGGTTGCAACAATTGGGTTCATAAAATTTCTGAATACTTCTATAGTAGTTACTATTACCTTGTACACTTGCCTTAAAGCTTAATTGGGAAAAAATCATCCTTCAGGTAACATTGAACCCATTCCAGCTCTTCTACAAGGTGTCATAGACCACCTGATTCAGTGGAATCTCATATCAGAAAGTAGAAGACCTAACAGCTGTGTCATCAACTACTTTGATGAGGTTTATATTAATTTATGCCAGATTCATGTTGGCCTCAGTACATCTTGATTGGTAAAAAAGTGGAGCCTAAAAGGTTTTTTGATGGCTGATGTAGGGGGAGTACTCACAGCCTTTCGTGAAACCACCTCATTTGGAACAGCCAGTGTCTACACTTCTCCTATCAGAATCAATGATGGCATTTGGTAGAGCCCTTGTAAGTGACAGTGATGGGAACTACAAAGGATCATTCAAGCTTTCTCTAAAAGAAGGGTAATGTGTATTCATTCACAAATCCTGATTTTCCTGTCGACCATGCTAGTGTTATTTCAGTCTGCTAAAAATTTCATCGTCTAATGGCGATTCTTCTTATGGTGACATTCTCCATTTCGTTCTATATTTGGCAGGTCCCTATTAGTCATGAGAGGAAACAGTGCAGACATTGCCAGACATGCCCTGTGCTCATCAGCTAGCAAAAGAGTTGTTATTACAGTCTTCAAAGTAATAACAGAGATGAATAGTTTCGTCTCAGATCAAATCCCCCCTCTGACTAAAGCAATGACCTTATGGCAACCTGGTGTCCCAACACGCTGCTCAACTGCAGATGGAGCAGCTAATGGTTATAAGATAATGGATGCGATACCTAAATGGGGTTTGCTTCGAGCTCCAGAAGTTATGCTAGATCCTGTGCGACCAATGATTCTAAGCCCCCGAAGGATTCCAACTGGTGGTACTGGTGTCTTTCTTCCATTGTCAAGAAAACCTGCAAAACATATTCCACCACGTGCCCAGAAAAGGAGGTTTCTTGAGCTACCTTCCCCTTGGGACTCGCCTAAATCAGAGAGCAGTTCAGAGGCAAGTATGGAAGTTTAGACCGAGTAAGATCGGAGACACTCCCTAAAACACCACTAGTGTTGCATTCAAGAGTTACCCAACATCCCTTGTGCATTGCTTCTTCTGTACCACGAGTATGAATCTTCTGCGTCTTTTTACTTCCTCCAAAGATTTTCCATTTTTTACTTGGGTGTTGGCTGATATACCTTTTACAGTTTACTTATGCTAACCATGAGAGGCTTTAGATAATTTGAGTTTAGTCAATTGAGTGTATTTATCCTTTACAGAATGCTGAATTTTTACTTTTTCGATCAATCTCTTCAAGGATAGTACAGGTTGATTTTGATGTAATTACATTCTATTTCTCTTCTTTATATATTTTTTCCATGGTTGAGTGCTTACAGTTTTAAATGCTTTGTATTTGATTTTTATTGACGAATTTCAGCCTCAGGATGAATTTACTTTTTCCATCTCCAGTTGGAATATCACTTGTGCGTACCTTGAAATTCCCCAATGTTTTGGCCGATTCAAAAAGGCATTTTTAGTGAATGACCAGGGATATTCGGTTTTAATTCTCTCAAATTCCATGTTATAGACATTACTATTTTGATTGTAGAAACTGGAGCTATCTGCTATTCATCTGGTGATGATTATTAAGCTACAGCATTTCCAAAATATTGTCAACTAAGACTAACTGACGAGACTAACTGACTACTGATTGTGGAAACAATTGTTAAAATGATTTATACTCTTAAACTCCAGCTAGTCAAGGTAGCACACGCTAGTACCTTACACAAAATGCAATAATCAAATTGCAAGACAAAAAAGAAACACATTAATGATGATCTACGTATTCAAACGTAGATAGATAATCTGATATACAGAGGATAATGGAATACGTAGGATTAATCTTCATTACACACAGTACAAGAGTATTAATACAATAACAGCAACCGGGATACATTTGGAAGAAATCATATATTACTAGTAGCTAATTAAACTAGAGCTCTCATGATGAAAAAGCATGCCAAAAACCGGTTACATTGCTCTTGGATGAGTCGATGTTTGATATCTTATAGAAACATATCAAACACCATGCTTATGTAGTTAACTGCATTGCCTATTTTACTGGCTAAAGCTCGTCTTTGCTAGATGATGTTGTCTGATAACATTCCTCATCCCAGTAATACGGGAACTTCAATTTGGAAGCTGTATGTGGCATCGACCAGTCATCGTACGTAAACCTGAAAAGGAAGTGCAGAAAACAAATCTTAGTTAAGTAACAACTAGAGCGTGCATGCACAATGTGGACTTGTCGAATATTCATCAGCAATCATCACAGGCCAACCACATGAGGAAAGATGAAAAACAATATTACCAGACGTGTTCGTATTTTCAGAAAGCTCTTGCGGGGCTTTATGCATCTAGTAAAGCATCATGAACTTAGAAGCACAAGCTACTTCCAAATGCACAAGGAAGGTTGATCCCAAGTGTTTCAAATGGCCAAATTAGAAGTAGTAGTTGTATGGTCCATGGTCAACTAAACTTAAATTTTTTGGTAGAATTTTTGCCAATTTAACAAGAATGCTGTCAGTAAGTCATTTTATCTCCGAAGAAACAAACTTATAGTGACCCCACCCCCTCCTCTTGTTTATTGTCTTCCTGGAAGAAGGGTTACAATGGGGTACATGTTGACAAGAACGAACATTTAAGTTTGAAAATTCTGGTAAACCAATAGAAACATATACTGCAACATAAGTGTAACTAAATCAGAACAACTCCTGACTCAACTCTAATGTCGTCCAAGTGCTGGTCCTTATCAGGAGATGAAAGTGATATGGAGTCTTTCCCCATTGGTAAAAGGTTAACAGGTTAACAAAAAATATTATGCATGGACAAAATGATATATGATAATCTGTGCGATGGAGGATGGAAGTTATTGTTCAACATAGGTTACTTACACTTTCACTGGGGGACGAGATATAACAACTAAAACCTGTAGATCTTCATGTTCATCAGTGTTCCATACCTGTGTAATAAAAGTAAAGCACACTTCCAGTCACATATGCATAGAGATGGAAATTAATTTGAGAAGTTGTAATTCAATAGACCTAGCAAAAGCAGCACTAGTATAGGTCTTTAAACATGATATAATAACAGTTTAGACCCGGAGAAGACAAGTTAATTGAAGGCATGCCTGTAGGATCAAAAATGCAAACTACTTGGGTTTTTGCCATGATAGATCCTACTGCACGAAGGAGTATAGTAGACCAATCATCAGACTCATCACCACAAACAGAAAAAGCATGGAACGATGAAGAAAAGCAAGTATATTAGCCAAGAAGGGGATAGATCATATCTCACACATAAACAAATAATGAATTGGAGACCAAGAATTCCCTAGAAACCTGGTAAATTATTGACCGACTTAAAATCCTCCCATAATTAGTATGTTAGCTGATTGATTATGATTCATGAAGTAAAAATTAGAATCCTTGTGAGTATTTGTATCTACAAAACTAGATGCAACATTAAGAATGTATCAGCTCGGGGTTTTCTTTATCAAGTTATTGATCACCTATTTGCATCCTGCAAGAATATTTCTAATCTCAAATAAGATAGAGGAAAAAGAGTTCAAGGCAAAGAGTTCAAGGCAGACTGTATACCTGGTGCGCATCATTAACGGGGACATGGAAAGTGCTATTAGGGAAAATATGAAACTCCTGCGGGTTCCCTGGGTACTTTGAATGTGAACTAGGAGCGAGATAGAGAGTGCCTTGACCCTTCAAGACGACAAAAACTTCTTCACATGAGTGCCTGTGGATTGGTGTGCTAGATCCAGGAGCAAACGTTTGAAGCCACACCTCTATCTATAAAAGAAACGACAGTGATGAAACCAAATAGTCAATGTTCACAATCAATCAACTTCTTTTCAATCTCAAGTCGATAAAATTGCTTGGCTATATAAATCCTTTCTATCTACATTCTATTCAGGTCAACGAAAACCGTCCACAAGTCAAAATTAAGAAACCACACGCGAAAATAGCACCTCTTTCATGCCGTGCAGGACTGAACCTGCAATTGTAGTATGAGATAAACCGGGCTTCCCGTAGTTGTTTTGTGGAAGCTCACTGATATTTCTCACGAGTGGTAATCCTGCATAACAAGGAAAACTATAGCTTCTGAATTTTAATGAGAATTTTTCTCATAACAACAGCCAGCCAAATAGAAACGTCTCATACACCTTTCAACTAAAATTCCCAAACATTCTCAAAATAATTCAGTTGGAACTATAACTTGTTTCTTCCAGAACTAAAATGGCAACAAATAATCCGAATCAGCTTCTAAGATCCCCAAATTCTCCACTTACATTACTATAGAAATTTCATCTAAACCGAAGTTTAACTAATACTTATTACAACTTGCGGAAGCGGGAAATGAAGAGAAAACTTGCCATTAATTGAGCAGTGAGAAGCTTCGGCCGTGGCGAACCACAAAAGAGCAACTAGTATGACCAGCATTCTGCCACTATCACTCTCAGAAAATGATTGTACCGTCGTTTGGAGATAACTTGGAGAAAGATCGAGTGGTGAAAAAGAAAGAAAGAAAGAAAGAAAGAAAAGGTGAGAAATGGGCCGCTTGACCAGTCATGGACTGGACCACAACACTGGGCTTTTTACAGTACCTGTGGGAAATACCATACTCATTTACGAAAATGTCCCTTTTCAAGGCTCCACTTACATTTTGGTTATTGTTATTTTTTCAAGTGTAAATATAGCTTCTAGAAAATTAACTTTTCAGATAACAATAGCCTCGACAATAACATGGGTTCATATATTTTTTAACCATATACATAAAATATTAGATCATCGTCTAACATTTGTAATAACTATTGAAATTTACAACTATAATTTAATATTTCCTCAAAAGATTTTTAGTTTGGTCAAAAAGAAATTTTGAATCGTTAACTAAAAGGTTCATTAGTTTCAAGAGAAAAAAAAAGGATTATTTATTAAATAATTATCATTAAAAAATGGAGATTAAAAAAAAAATACGAAAATAGTACTCCAATGGGATTTGGAAGATCAAGGTGGGGATACTTAATTTAATTTTTTTAAGGTAATAAATAAGACGGTGATTACTTAATTTAATTTTTGTAAGGTAATAAGACGGTGATTCTTTATTGTTTTAGAAAATAATCCGTTTAAGAATAGTGTAGTCAAAGAATTGTTTTATATCCCCAAACACGTAAAAGTGTCAGGCACTTATCTTGATTTCATTCATTCATCGACTTAGAGAAGAAAAAAAAACAGTACTAAATTTTAGAGCATCATGAGAATTGTTATTTTTATTGAAAGATTGATAACTACTAAATGCCACAATATATTTTGGACGCAGCATGATGAAATAACAGAAAATTATTAAAGTTTCCTTAGGTGAATGATGGTTTGCTCAGAGCTTTCATCTTAGCCAAATACGTAATAAGTAGTATATTGCTTTCTTCTCTTCAAAGATGAACTTGCATTGACATGACAAACGATGAATCAAGATGGAAAATTAAATTGCATATACAAAGTCAAAAGTACTTTTAATTGTTCGTGTGGCATTCAATCCAGAGACGGAAGGTACGGTAAGGTGTGAGTCCTTGCAATGCTTGGGTCAATAAATCATCATCAGTAACAAGTCTTTCAGGCTGCTCAAAGTGAAAAGGCAAGAGAATGTAGTGGTTTGGAGATAATCCTCCATGGAAAGTGACTCTTAAAATTCTGAAATTTTGATTTCAGATGAATTGACGAGGATGAAACCTGATCTAGATAAAGGGATGAAAGATCATCCCATGCCTGCTTGGAAGTGTCGCAAGCACAATTGTGAGGTCAGTTAAGAACTAGGGGAGAGAGAGTGGCGTTGATCAAACTGAGAGTTATAGTGTCGCATTGAATCCATAAGTGACACTCATCATTGGTTGATAATGGGCAAGGAACAGAGCCATTAAGCAAGGGAGGAAGGCTGTGGCTGTTTAGAACAACAAGAAAAAACTTCCTCCATGTAAGATATGTCAACTCAATGGGTATGGGTACAAAACCTTTAAAATTTGAAATAGTTGAAGGAGGATTTGGAGGACCCAAAGAGGATTGAGAGGAGATGACTTGAGTAAGAAGAAGTAGTTTGAGAAACCACGGTGCTCTTAATACCAAGTTGAAGCTTAAGATGCAGAAAACTATTGCCAAGAACAACAAAGGCGGCCTGCATGAATAAAAAAGGCGAGAACGTGTGCTATTTATAAGTCAACGTAAAAGTACGAAACTGACTCAAAGTATACAACTAACTACAACATGACTAACTTCCATAGTAGATGTTTAACCCCCTTGGCTTCCCTGTGTCATTTTTTATATTTTGAATCCCCCTTACTGGAAATCCTGGTTCCACCACTGAGAGGGAAAGCATGAAAGAAGAACATAAAATATGGTTCTCCCTCTGGCATATCAATCTCCTTAGTTGGTGATTCAATGAGGGAATACTTAAAATATCAAAATAACGTTCATAAGGTGATTTTAATCTATAAGTATGACAACAGCTTTCTCACCCACTCTCTATATACGGGATCAGCTTTGGTTGAAATCCTAATGTGTACTATTACTTCTGCAATCTTTACATGTTTACATTCATTATCGCTGTTCCTCCGAGGGCAAGAAATGGGCATGGAAGATTTGACATGACAGCGAATTTATGGATTTAAAGAGATAAGATTGCAAGTGAAGAAGAGATGCTTAAACTTGCAAGAATATGCTTCATAGTATGTAGTATAAACACTGCCACTGAGACTCACCAAATAACAAAAAATGAAGACGACGCAGGTGATGATTCATTGTTTGTATGAAGTAATTTGTTCATTGATGGCATCAAGAACATGCAGTAGTACAAAAGATAATACAAAAAAAACTGTGTTGGTTCTAAATACAAAAACAAGGCTGAACTATGACCAAGGAGCAGACAAAGTTTCAAAAAATTATCAGGAGCGCAGACAGGGGACAAATTGCGCCAACTGAAAAGATACAATAGGACCTAGCCTTCATAGACTAGATAGGAGTTGATACACCTCAAATATATCCTATTTCATTCTATCAAGGTGATGATTCTTTCAAACAGAAGAAAAGAAATGGCTAACCGATGGAAAAACCCATCAGCTAACCAGAACGGCTTTAGTCTAGTGGTAAAATCGTGGCATTCAGGGTAGGCAGATATGACAGATTCAAACAATGAAACAGACCTGTTGTAAAGTGAAGCAGGGTAAAGTCCGTCTCTTCATCCACAGAGTTTGAGCCATGTGTCAGGAATTTCTCAATTACAGAAAAGAGAGCATAATGATGGTGTTTCTCAACTAGAATCTTCAGAGAACAGGCTATAAGCAAGATAGTGAGTTTTTTGACAACACCCAAGATGATCCCATTCTAGTGAGTCCTCATCTGCTGAGAACTGGGATTGAATTGTCTTTCGACAGAGACCTCAGGGAGGGGTGTATAAGAATGCTAGGCACACTAACCAGAATTGTTGTTTAATCAAGCTTACAAAAGTAGAACAATGAAAACTGCAAATTTGCAGATTGGAGAAACTGCAATCATGCACCAGATGCATTCACAAACAACGATGTATTCTTGATTTCCTCATGTCTTTCTTAGCTTTCTACAGTGTATGTGGCAGTTCTCTTTCTATATTCTCTTGTGCAAACATAGGGCCAAGTTACATCTTTTGGCCTTTTGGGTGTTCGTATATTCAATACAGGAAGTTACATTTTGCATCAGTATATTTATGAAAACATTATGCAGGTTCAGTTTTGGCAACTGACCTTGCCAACCATTCCCATATCTTTTTAAGCTTGAACCAGGAAAGGATCATTCATAGAAACACCGACAAAAACTAGGGGAAATTCAGCACCACAACCACAACTTTATGTACAGAATCTGAAACACTAAAGTCGTAAGCGACCCCTAGAAATAGAGTTCGAATCTTTGATATCAAATCCTTCCCGACAAAAGGTGAACCAAGCAGTTGAGATGTTTTCCACATACATAAGAGATTTGCATACCAAAGACATTGAAAATAACATACATCGGGAATAAGTTTAACCTTCAAGCATACCAGGACTCTAAATACTGCATCTACAGATCAAAACAAACAATTCGAGCTCCATCCACGCACTCATTTAGCAGTACTAGGTGCACCCTTCTTGTTAGAGTTGGCAACAACAGCAGTAGCGGGTATAGTATCATCCATAATTTTGGGGCTGACAAAACTGAAATCAGAGACTGATAAGTCCCTGAACTCAGGATTATTTTGAAGAAAATTACCCACTTCAATAAGGGATCTTAGTCTCTTGCCAGTAGGAGTGACATAATAAGCATCCATTTTAGAGTAATCTCTCCTGAGATACAACTCCCTCTTAAACCCAGATGGGGTTTTAGGGAGATTAGGTTTGTCAATTGCCCAAGTTCGAGAAGAATCGTACTCGATATCAGGTGGGTCATCACAAGAACCATTAGGTTTGTTGTCACAGTTAAAGGGTTGTTCAGCAAACCTACTCCTGATTTCCTCAAACTCTTCCTGTGTTGACAGTGTCCTCCATTTGAAGCATTTCCCACATTGTGCTGCCCAAATGCTCACTGTTGGATTCGTTGGCGCCCTTGGTGTCGTCTGTCACAAAATAAAACCCACCTCTGTTATACTCTAATCAAAAGCTAACACAAAATAGCCATTGTAAAGGTAAAAAATAACCAAAAATTGATTCATAAAGACTACATGAAGTCCCAGATCTCGGTTCCAAATGTTAATTTTATTCAAACTTACCTTGGGAGGTTTTGGAGAATCTTTCGCCATTTTTTGTGCAAACAAATCGACAAGCAACTGTGTTAATTCCCAAAATGGAGAGCTGCTTTTTTATTGGGATTATTATTTATAGGGTGTGTCGCTCTAAAGGGACAGGCCGACGTGTAGGGAAATTACAGAGTAGAGTCCTTAATAATTTAGGATTATCAAATTTAATCCCATAGTTTCCTAGCCTAGTTCAATGCTTAAAATATAGGTTACCAAATCAGTACTATTATTATTGCACTTAAATATAGCTGTTTTGTATTACTAAAATAAACATGTGTCCAGATCATTTGACCCACACAAATTCTATTTGGAGGTTATAATTGTTTTGCCAATGATGAATTTTGTGTTATTTTTCAAAATTCTATATTGATTTTGTATCTTTTTTATATTTGGAGTTTAAAGTTTTTCTCACATTCTTTTTGTCACTTTTTTTAAAGAATATTCCTTGCTTCCTTTATCTTATACATTGATATGTTCGTGTAATAATGTTGTTGTACAAAGAACCAGGGAGTAAACTAAGGAGTAATGTAACGTATCTTGTATTTATTCATATTTCGTACTTCTTATGGAATAAAAATATGCCAATTGATTACTTATAGGTAGCAAATTTTATTTTTAGTTACAAAAGCATAGCGTGTGATGTGTGAATTAAACAGACATGACGAGTTTGAGCTTGACGTAGAAAAAAACATGTTGTATATAGCAAAAAAATGCATAAGATGGTGTTTCTCGACTAGAATATTCAGTGAACATACTATAAACAAGATAGCATTGTTAATCTGTTGATTTGCTTAGATTTTAAAAGTTATCGTTTTTACTTATTGATTATCAATTACAGACATGCTAAATCATTAAACACCAGTTAAGAAATAGATTATTGATCGCTATCGATTCAGTTATCAGGCTAATCATTAAGATCTCACACGAAAAATTTCTTACATTATAAATATGTTTATCTAAAAAAAAAAAGTGAGTGCAAAGAGAATGAACAGGTAGAACTAGCTCACATACAACAACCGACTTTAATCTAAATTTGAATAACACTTGCATCGGTTTTTATCGTCACTCGATTCATTTTCTTGCTAGGATACTTCATATATTGAAGGTAAAATTGTAATTCAATAAATTACCATAGGAGAATGGTTCACCCATTAAAAAGCTTGTCAAATAGAGAACCTAATCAATAACCCATTAACTAGGATTGGGACAACAAACCAATAATCAAAACATTAAGCTAATAGCCCAATTATCAATTATCAATGGAACGATCGAAACTACACATATGCAGATTGGGAGAAACTGACAGTGTATTCTTGCTTTTCTCATGTCTTTCTTAGCTTTCCACATTTGTATGTGGCAGTTCTATCTGTATTCTCTTGTGCAAACATGGGCCAAGTTGCATCTTTTGGCCTTTTGTGTGTTCATATATTCTATACAGGAAGTTACATTTTACATCAGTATCTTTATGAAAACATTACTGTGGTTCAGTTCTGGTGACTGACCTTGCCAAACATTGCCATATTTTTTTAAAGCTTGAATCAGAATTCAAGAAAGGATCATTCATACAAACTCCGGGCTCTGAACTAGTACATATACTACGGTAGAAATACTACGGGAGGTTCAAATCATATACGGCTCCTTAAACTTGTTGGACGGACCTTTTTTCCTACTAGAACCCTTAACAAAGATGTACGTATGCAACACAACACAAAATGATCATTGGCTCAACAAAAAAAAAAAAATTAGCGCGTGCAACTCACTCTCGAATATTGTGGCAAAGGAATGAATGAAACAACGACGCATAGCATACGGGCCCAAAATAAGTACAGAAAAATAAATTCCAAGTTAAAAATAGTAATAAGAAAAGTATTTAGCCGATAAAAGAAAAGGAAATTCTACTTTTACAACGGGCACCACACCCAATCCCCTTCTCCCCTATCAATCGGAATCGCCTCTAGCTCAGCCCATTAGAATTGTCGTCCCCAACCCACCGGCCTAATATCCCCTCCCACCTTTTCTTCTTCCTCCCCTTAAAATTCTTTTCTTATTCCTCCATCGTCGAAACACCACACTTCCAGGCCAACATTCTTTGGAACTCTTGTTGATACAAAACTTGTAAATGGAGGCTGAGAATGCAAACTTATATAAGGTTTGGGAAGTGATTTGCTTTGTGACTCATTATAGCAACCTTAGCTTAATATGATAGGCTTTTCCATGATTCTTTCTTCTGAGTGAAAATTTTGTACACATGTAAGCAGGAAACTATTGTTTTCTCCTTGATGCTTGGGGTCTATGCTGATTACCTCTCTTTTCCTTATATTGTAAACTATACAGTCACCAAATGCTGGACACAATGTTCTATTATGTAGTTTTTGTTGACATTATACTTCTTAAGTGAAAGTGAAAGAAGCTCTTTACTACAGTAATTCTTTCTCAGTGTTCTTCAAAATCACCTGTTTATCTTCGATATCCACCCTGAATTGCTGTTGACTGCCTCTTTAGGTGAAACTTTTATTTTATTCAACCAGCAAGTGAAGGGCAACAAAAGAGAGATGATTCAGCTTGGGACCCCAATATTCGGACATGTTAAAGAGGAGGCCTTGTGTCAAAAGAGTAAGAGAAAGTTGTGCCTTTATGCATATCTATGTTGGTTGCAACAATTGGGTTCATAAAATTTCTGAATACTTCTATAGTAGTTACTATTACCTTGTACACTTGCCTTAAAGCTTAATTGGGAAAAAATCATCCTTCAGGTAACATTGAACCCATTCCAGCTCTTCTACAAGGTGTCATAGACCACCTGATTCAGTGGAATCTCATATCAGAAAGTAGAAGACCTAACAGCTGTGTCATCAACTACTTTGATGAGGTTTATATTAATTTATGCCAGATTCATGTTGGCCTCAGTACATCTTGATTGGTAAAAAAGTGGAGCCTAAAAGGTTTTTTGATGGCTGATGTAGGGGGAGTACTCACAGCCTTTCGTGAAACCACCTCATTTGGAACAGCCAGTGTCTACACTTCTCCTATCAGAATCAATGATGGCATTTGGTAGAGCCCTTGTAAGTGACAGTGATGGGAACTACAAAGGATCATTCAAGCTTTCTCTAAAAGAAGGGTAATGTGTATTCATTCACAAATCCTGATTTTCCTGTCGACCATGCTAGTGTTATTTCAGTCTGCTAAAAATTTCATCGTCTAATGGCGATTCTTCTTATGGTGACATTCTCCATTTCGTTCTATATTTGGCAGGTCCCTATTAGTCATGAGAGGAAACAGTGCAGACATTGCCAGACATGCCCTGTGCTCATCAGCTAGCAAAAGAGTTGTTATTACAGTCTTCAAAGTAATAACAGAGATGAATAGTTTCGTCTCAGATCAAATCCCCCCTCTGACTAAAGCAATGACCTTATGGCAACCTGGTGTCCCAACACGCTGCTCAACTGCAGATGGAGCAGCTAATGGTTATAAGATAATGGATGCGATACCTAAATGGGGTTTGCTTCGAGCTCCAGAAGTTATGCTAGATCCTGTGCGACCAATGATTCTAAGCCCCCGAAGGATTCCAACTGGTGGTACTGGTGTCTTTCTTCCATTGTCAAGAAAACCTGCAAAACATATTCCACCACGTGCCCAGAAAAGGAGGTTTCTTGAGCTACCTTCCCCTTGGGACTCGCCTAAATCAGAGAGCAGTTCAGAGGCAAGTATGGAAGTTTAGACCGAGTAAGATCGGAGACACTCCCTAAAACACCACTAGTGTTGCATTCAAGAGTTACCCAACATCCCTTGTGCATTGCTTCTTCTGTACCACGAGTATGAATCTTCTGCGTCTTTTTACTTCCTCCAAAGATTTTCCATTTTTTACTTGGGTGTTGGCTGATATACCTTTTACAGTTTACTTATGCTAACCATGAGAGGCTTTAGATAATTTGAGTTTAGTCAATTGAGTGTATTTATCCTTTACAGAATGCTGAATTTTTACTTTTTCGATCAATCTCTTCAAGGATAGTACAGGTTGATTTTGATGTAATTACATTCTATTTCTCTTCTTTATATATTTTTTCCATGGTTGAGTGCTTACAGTTTTAAATGCTTTGTATTTGATTTTTATTGACGAATTTCAGCCTCAGGATGAATTTACTTTTTCCATCTCCAGTTGGAATATCACTTGTGCGTACCTTGAAATTCCCCAATGTTTTGGCCGATTCAAAAAGGCATTTTTAGTGAATGACCAGGGATATTCGGTTTTAATTCTCTCAAATTCCATGTTATAGACATTACTATTTTGATTGTAGAAACTGGAGCTATCTGCTATTCATCTGGTGATGATTATTAAGCTACAGCATTTCCAAAATATTGTCAACTAAGACTAACTGACGAGACTAACTGACTACTGATTGTGGAAACAATTGTTAAAATGATTTATACTCTTAAACTCCAGCTAGTCAAGGTAGCACACGCTAGTACCTTACACAAAATGCAATAATCAAATTGCAAGACAAAAAAGAAACACATTAATGATGATCTACGTATTCAAACGTAGATAGATAATCTGATATACAGAGGATAATGGAATACGTAGGATTAATCTTCATTACACACAGTACAAGAGTATTAATACAATAACAGCAACCGGGATACATTTGGAAGAAATCATATATTACTAGTAGCTAATTAAACTAGAGCTCTCATGATGAAAAAGCATGCCAAAAACCGGTTACATTGCTCTTGGATGAGTCGATGTTTGATATCTTATAGAAACATATCAAACACCATGCTTATGTAGTTAACTGCATTGCCTATTTTACTGGCTAAAGCTCGTCTTTGCTAGATGATGTTGTCTGATAACATTCCTCATCCCAGTAATACGGGAACTTCAATTTGGAAGCTGTATGTGGCATCGACCAGTCATCGTACGTAAACCTGAAAAGGAAGTGCAGAAAACAAATCTTAGTTAAGTAACAACTAGAGCGTGCATGCACAATGTGGACTTGTCGAATATTCATCAGCAATCATCACAGGCCAACCACATGAGGAAAGATGAAAAACAATATTACCAGACGTGTTCGTATTTTCAGAAAGCTCTTGCGGGGCTTTATGCATCTAGTAAAGCATCATGAACTTAGAAGCACAAGCTACTTCCAAATGCACAAGGAAGGTTGATCCCAAGTGTTTCAAATGGCCAAATTAGAAGTAGTAGTTGTATGGTCCATGGTCAACTAAACTTAAATTTTTTGGTAGAATTTTTGCCAATTTAACAAGAATGCTGTCAGTAAGTCATTTTATCTCCGAAGAAACAAACTTATAGTGACCCCACCCCCTCCTCTTGTTTATTGTCTTCCTGGAAGAAGGGTTACAATGGGGTACATGTTGACAAGAACGAACATTTAAGTTTGAAAATTCTGGTAAACCAATAGAAACATATACTGCAACATAAGTGTAACTAAATCAGAACAACTCCTGACTCAACTCTAATGTCGTCCAAGTGCTGGTCCTTATCAGGAGATGAAAGTGATATGGAGTCTTTCCCCATTGGTAAAAGGTTAACAGGTTAACAAAAAATATTATGCATGGACAAAATGATATATGATAATCTGTGCGATGGAGGATGGAAGTTATTGTTCAACATAGGTTACTTACACTTTCACTGGGGGACGAGATATAACAACTAAAACCTGTAGATCTTCATGTTCATCAGTGTTCCATACCTGTGTAATAAAAGTAAAGCACACTTCCAGTCACATATGCATAGAGATGGAAATTAATTTGAGAAGTTGTAATTCAATAGACCTAGCAAAAGCAGCACTAGTATAGGTCTTTAAACATGATATAATAACAGTTTAGACCCGGAGAAGACAAGTTAATTGAAGGCATGCCTGTAGGATCAAAAATGCAAACTACTTGGGTTTTTGCCATGATAGATCCTACTGCACGAAGGAGTATAGTAGACCAATCATCAGACTCATCACCACAAACAGAAAAAGCATGGAACGATGAAGAAAAGCAAGTATATTAGCCAAGAAGGGGATAGATCATATCTCACACATAAACAAATAATGAATTGGAGACCAAGAATTCCCTAGAAACCTGGTAAATTATTGACCGACTTAAAATCCTCCCATAATTAGTATGTTAGCTGATTGATTATGATTCATGAAGTAAAAATTAGAATCCTTGTGAGTATTTGTATCTACAAAACTAGATGCAACATTAAGAATGTATCAGCTCGGGGTTTTCTTTATCAAGTTATTGATCACCTATTTGCATCCTGCAAGAATATTTCTAATCTCAAATAAGATAGAGGAAAAAGAGTTCAAGGCAAAGAGTTCAAGGCAGACTGTATACCTGGTGCGCATCATTAACGGGGACATGGAAAGTGCTATTAGGGAAAATATGAAACTCCTGCGGGTTCCCTGGGTACTTTGAATGTGAACTAGGAGCGAGATAGAGAGTGCCTTGACCCTTCAAGACGACAAAAACTTCTTCACATGAGTGCCTGTGGATTGGTGTGCTAGATCCAGGAGCAAACGTTTGAAGCCACACCTCTATCTATAAAAGAAACGACAGTGATGAAACCAAATAGTCAATGTTCACAATCAATCAACTTCTTTTCAATCTCAAGTCGATAAAATTGCTTGGCTATATAAATCCTTTCTATCTACATTCTATTCAGGTCAACGAAAACCGTCCACAAGTCAAAATTAAGAAACCACACGCGAAAATAGCACCTCTTTCATGCCGTGCAGGACTGAACCTGCAATTGTAGTATGAGATAAACCGGGCTTCCCGTAGTTGTTTTGTGGAAGCTCACTGATATTTCTCACGAGTGGTAATCCTGCATAACAAGGAAAACTATAGCTTCTGAATTTTAATGAGAATTTTTCTCATAACAACAGCCAGCCAAATAGAAACGTCTCATACACCTTTCAACTAAAATTCCCAAACATTCTCAAAATAATTCAGTTGGAACTATAACTTGTTTCTTCCAGAACTAAAATGGCAACAAATAATCCGAATCAGCTTCTAAGATCCCCAAATTCTCCACTTACATTACTATAGAAATTTCATCTAAACCGAAGTTTAACTAATACTTATTACAACTTGCGGAAGCGGGAAATGAAGAGAAAACTTGCCATTAATTGAGCAGTGAGAAGCTTCGGCCGTGGCGAACCACAAAAGAGCAACTAGTATGACCAGCATTCTGCCACTATCACTCTCAGAAAATGATTGTACCGTCGTTTGGAGATAACTTGGAGAAAGATCGAGTGGTGAAAAAGAAAGAAAGAAAGAAAGAAAGAAAAGGTGAGAAATGGGCCGCTTGACCAGTCATGGACTGGACCACAACACTGGGCTTTTTACAGTACCTGTGGGAAATACCATACTCATTTACGAAAATGTCCCTTTTCAAGGCTCCACTTACATTTTGGTTATTGTTATTTTTTCAAGTGTAAATATAGCTTCTAGAAAATTAACTTTTCAGATAACAATAGCCTCGACAATAACATGGGTTCATATATTTTTTAACCATATACATAAAATATTAGATCATCGTCTAACATTTGTAATAACTATTGAAATTTACAACTATAATTTAATATTTCCTCAAAAGATTTTTAGTTTGGTCAAAAAGAAATTTTGAATCGTTAACTAAAAGGTTCATTAGTTTCAAGAGAAAAAAAAAGGATTATTTATTAAATAATTATCATTAAAAAATGGAGATTAAAAAAAAAATACGAAAATAGTACTCCAATGGGATTTGGAAGATCAAGGTGGGGATACTTAATTTAATTTTTTTAAGGTAATAAATAAGACGGTGATTACTTAATTTAATTTTTGTAAGGTAATAAGACGGTGATTCTTTATTGTTTTAGAAAATAATCCGTTTAAGAATAGTGTAGTCAAAGAATTGTTTTATATCCCCAAACACGTAAAAGTGTCAGGCACTTATCTTGATTTCATTCATTCATCGACTTAGAGAAGAAAAAAAAACAGTACTAAATTTTAGAGCATCATGAGAATTGTTATTTTTATTGAAAGATTGATAACTACTAAATGCCACAATATATTTTGGACGCAGCATGATGAAATAACAGAAAATTATTAAAGTTTCCTTAGGTGAATGATGGTTTGCTCAGAGCTTTCATCTTAGCCAAATACGTAATAAGTAGTATATTGCTTTCTTCTCTTCAAAGATGAACTTGCATTGACATGACAAACGATGAATCAAGATGGAAAATTAAATTGCATATACAAAGTCAAAAGTACTTTTAATTGTTCGTGTGGCATTCAATCCAGAGACGGAAGGTACGGTAAGGTGTGAGTCCTTGCAATGCTTGGGTCAATAAATCATCATCAGTAACAAGTCTTTCAGGCTGCTCAAAGTGAAAAGGCAAGAGAATGTAGTGGTTTGGAGATAATCCTCCATGGAAAGTGACTCTTAAAATTCTGAAATTTTGATTTCAGATGAATTGACGAGGATGAAACCTGATCTAGATAAAGGGATGAAAGATCATCCCATGCCTGCTTGGAAGTGTCGCAAGCACAATTGTGAGGTCAGTTAAGAACTAGGGGAGAGAGAGTGGCGTTGATCAAACTGAGAGTTATAGTGTCGCATTGAATCCATAAGTGACACTCATCATTGGTTGATAATGGGCAAGGAACAGAGCCATTAAGCAAGGGAGGAAGGCTGTGGCTGTTTAGAACAACAAGAAAAAACTTCCTCCATGTAAGATATGTCAACTCAATGGGTATGGGTACAAAACCTTTAAAATTTGAAATAGTTGAAGGAGGATTTGGAGGACCCAAAGAGGATTGAGAGGAGATGACTTGAGTAAGAAGAAGTAGTTTGAGAAACCACGGTGCTCTTAATACCAAGTTGAAGCTTAAGATGCAGAAAACTATTGCCAAGAACAACAAAGGCGGCCTGCATGAATAAAAAAGGCGAGAACGTGTGCTATTTATAAGTCAACGTAAAAGTACGAAACTGACTCAAAGTATACAACTAACTACAACATGACTAACTTCCATAGTAGATGTTTAACCCCCTTGGCTTCCCTGTGTCATTTTTTATATTTTGAATCCCCCTTACTGGAAATCCTGGTTCCACCACTGAGAGGGAAAGCATGAAAGAAGAACATAAAATATGGTTCTCCCTCTGGCATATCAATCTCCTTAGTTGGTGATTCAATGAGGGAATACTTAAAATATCAAAATAACGTTCATAAGGTGATTTTAATCTATAAGTATGACAACAGCTTTCTCACCCACTCTCTATATACGGGATCAGCTTTGGTTGAAATCCTAATGTGTACTATTACTTCTGCAATCTTTACATGTTTACATTCATTATCGCTGTTCCTCCGAGGGCAAGAAATGGGCATGGAAGATTTGACATGACAGCGAATTTATGGATTTAAAGAGATAAGATTGCAAGTGAAGAAGAGATGCTTAAACTTGCAAGAATATGCTTCATAGTATGTAGTATAAACACTGCCACTGAGACTCACCAAATAACAAAAAATGAAGACGACGCAGGTGATGATTCATTGTTTGTATGAAGTAATTTGTTCATTGATGGCATCAAGAACATGCAGTAGTACAAAAGATAATACAAAAAAACTGTGTTGGTTCTAAATACAAAAACAAGGCTGAACTATGAAAACCCACGGTTAAATCTTGATTTATTTGGGTTTTTAGTTTGAAACCCTTGGGAGTGTTCTTGAGAATTTTTAGATGAATGTGGATGTATTTTGGAGAATTGGGGACTGAATTTCGTGTTTATGGCTGAATAAGGGTGGGAAAAGGACCATTTTACCCCAAAAATGGAGTGTTTAAGTCACTTGAAATCATAAGATATGCGCCGCATATGATATCGCATATATTTACATAGGCGCCAGATATGATATCGCCTATATTTACATAGGCGCCGCATATGATATCGCCTATATTTACATAGGCGCCGCATATGATATCGCCTATATTTACATAGGCGCCGCATATGCTATCGCCTATGCTTTTCAGTGGCCATGTGCGATTGGTTACGCGACGCATACTACTTTGAAAGGCCATAACCTCTTGCTCGGGTGTCGGATTTTAGGAAAATTGGTATCGTTGGAAAGTTAACTCGAAGACCTATCATTTGACACATAGTAGGCTCTCTCATTTGACATATACAGAGAGTTATGATCGATGAAAACTGACACAAATTACAACGTCCACTAAAACTTAATCGATCGAAATAGTTTCAACTCGTCCTTGAGTTGAAGGACCTCTATGGTCTAAATTCATGCTCAAATGGATTCACATACTACATAAACATGCCAAATTGGCATAGGATTTAAGGCTCTGGAATTATCAACGCATCAGAGTCATGGTTTTTATTCTAGCCCGAAATGCGGGGTGTTACAATAGGTTAGACAACTGATACATTGAACATCGATCCAATCGTGAGGAGAAAAATCTTGCAGTTATGAGAACTACAATGATCACTATGGACGAATGCTTTGTCAGTTTATATGTATGTATATATAACTTTAATTTAGTAACTAAGAAAAAAAAAAGGTTAAAATGACGGAAGAATATGTTTATCAATATTCTCGTGAAATATATTAAGATATCACAATTCAAAGTTCAAAAATCAAGACTAATTGGATATTCATCTTTATGATCAAATTTTGAAATTCAGTTTCAAAATATTTTCATAATTTTGGAAAAGTGTTTTAAATTTCATTTTGGAAATAGTAGAGCATCGCAACTTGATCTTTGGGAAAGTTGCTACTCGCTTGCTAGTTGCCAGTGCATATCTGCTGCTATTACTGTGGATTGCTTGGGCTTTGGCCCATGAATTTTCTCCAAATGTCGGGCTGGACTCAAGGAGAATTAAGTATTGAGTTTCCAGCCCAATACAAAATGCAAGAGAGGAAAAGCCCAATGAACTCATCGAGATTTCATTCATAGAAGATAAAGGATAAGAATTAGTGGTAAATAAAGAAGCAGGAAACGATTTAAATGCAGCACATATTCGTACCTTACCATTAAGAAAATCATTTAGCTACAGATTTTTAAAAAAAACCTTGTTAACCAATGTAAGAATGTTGATGTATACACATTTTGCATGCCCGGAAATATTAATTTGGCTGCCATTAATAAAACACGTTTTGCCTACGATCAATTATGTAAGTATCCTCGGGGCTTCAACCTTGCGTATCAGCTCATTCATCGGAAAAATAAGCACATGACAAATCCAGTAATTTGTATCTCAAAAATTGAATGCTTACTAGATATGCATATTCACTGTACAATTTGTGTGGATATTCTATATAGTAGTATGTCATTTGTTCCACTGCAAATGAACCAAAAAAGGATCCAATGCAGTTTAAACAGAACGATTCCTCAAAATAATTCAATGCAGTTTAAACTGAACGATTCATCTTCCAGGGGTTCCATTATGCTCAAAATTGTATAGTTGATAGATAGCCTGTAGATGTGGACATATAACCCGATCCATTGCTGCTATTAATCGACCTCTCGATATCATCAAGATCAGCAATGAGAGAAATTGGTCTCTCAGGTATAACTGGAACTGGAATGTCAGCCTCCAACATCTTTACGACCTGATCCATCGTTGGCCTCGCGTACAACTGGGGGTGAGAACAGAGAACAGCTACCATAACATACTTCTCCAAAATTTCTGGATGATCCAAATCTGGAGTGTTTTCCTCTACGACATCTAATGGTCTCCCTTCTCTAACCAGTGACCATGCCCAATCTGTCACGAGCGTGGGCTTTCCATCATTAACTGCTATAAGAGCTTTCTTCCCACTCAAAAGCTCAAGAAGTACGACTCCAAAGCTGTAAACATCGCTCCTTTCTGTCAGTTGACCATACAGTGCATATTCAGGCGCTACGTATCCCATTGTCCCTGCCACGCGAGTGCTCAAGTGCGTCATTCCCTCGGGGTTAAACTTTGCTAATCCGAAATCCGCAACCTTGGGCTCAAAATTCTCATCTAAAAGTATATTACTAGACTTTATATCCCGATGAATGATAGCCGGTTGTGCTCCGTAATGCAAGTAAGCTAAGCCTCGAGCAGTGCCAATTGCAATTCTCTGCCTAATGGGCCAACTCAATTTGTTGCATCTCAACCCAAATAAATGATCATACAGACTGCCATGTTTCACCAAATCACAGACAATAATCCTCTGGTGACCCTCCAAAGGAAATGTGGCAGTGCAATATCCTCTCAAGCCTAACAAATTGACATGCCTAACACTGGCAATTACCTCCAATTCATGAATAAAACTCGAATCACCACCTGCCGAACAATTCTTGAACCTCTTCAGAGCTACTTCACATCCACTAGTCAAAACTCCCTTGTACACATTCCCGTACCCTCCTAGCCCAATAATATTTTCCCTCGAGAAATTTCTCGTGGCTGATTTAATTTCATCGAAAGTGAACCTAACCAGAGTTGTGGTTGCTCTCATTGAACCCAAATTACTATCAAATCTGATATTTTCCCACTTGCAGCTCAATTTGTTTCTCCGCAACGAAAACCAATAACCAAACATACTGAGAATTATAAAAAGCAACCCACATACTACTACAGCTATGACAATGATGGTACTAAAATTCTTCTTACTAGTATTACTTTGATTGGGATATGTAGCTGCAGTTATATCGGAAGCAAATAGGCATCTTGCAGTATCTCTGTTGGTAGGCCCAAAGTGATTGGCGAATGCGGCTGTGTAGATAAACGCGTAACCAGTACAATCGGCATTGGAAAGGCTAGCAAGTAGATTGGAGATACTGGTGATGCAGGTGCCGCAGGGGGAACTGTTCTCAAGAGAACGGTTACAGGAAGAAATGAGATCAGAGAGGGCTACAGGTGAGAGTCTAGACTCGAATTCAGTGCGAGAGGTGATATTCATACAACGCGGAGAGCTCCATAAGGTAGCGTTGAAGCCGCAGGAGCTGCTAATGTTGAATTTGGGGATGAAGTCATCGACCAGGTTCTCGTAGGTACTCCAGCAAGACTCGACAGAGTTAAGGGGAGGCAAAAAGGAATAGTTGGTGCGGCGGAGATAATCGGATTGGAGTAGACGGATGCCTTGACGAGTGTAGTGGCACTGTGTGGTGACATTCATAGTGACATATTGATTGGATCTGTCGATCATTTTACGAAAAGCATCAAAATCAAGAGGACATAGAGAGGATGAGGAGTTTTTACTGGCCGGTGTCCGATGGGATGATAATGATGTATGGGTAGTAGCGGAGAAACAAGGAAATGATACGTGGAGAAAGAGGAAAACATATAGAATTTGAGACATGTTCATTGAAAAACAACAACAACTTTATGGCTAATGATTTACGTTTCATGGTCACTGATTAGTTGTGGCATATATCGAATGCAACATATTGTTACCATTACACTAGTAAGCCAAGATGGAGTGTTTGCAATAGAAAAAAGAAGCAGCTTACCTGGGAAAGTAATAAGGGGTGTTGTTCTCATAGATCAACTACTACTGCTACTACTACTTTTCAATCTTCAAATGCTAATCAAAGACAAAAGAGTTAGTACAGACAAAGGAATCATGTGAAATAGACTTTTGTTAATTACAAGATAAGATCCTTTTTGTCCAATAATTGTGGTTCTTAGCTAGCTAACACACAGGAAATGAATCTTATTCTTAGTTTAAACATGGTTAAGCACGTGAAGTACAAGTTAGGCGTGGTCCAAAATAATAAGCGGGCACGCCTTAGCTTGGAAAAACGATTCTTTTAGAAAAAAAACAAGCCAAGCCATGTGGGATGCACAATCTCATCAAGGTGCATGGCTGGCGGGAGCCCTCAGCATTATCCCCATCCCCAAAGAGATATGTAAACATATGAATTTGGCATTGAGATGGGGAAACATGGCGCGAGTATTGGTATTTTTGAAGTTAGAAAATAAAGTTAAAGTTGTGTTTGTCATAGTACTATTTTTTAAAAATATTTTAATCTTCTGACGGTATTTTTTTTTATAAATATGATTTATATCCTAAATTTCTAAAAACTATCAAAATAATCCAAATTAACTTTTACAACTTCCTTATAATACAACAATATTACTACCCAACATTGAAAACAACCACATGAAAGCATGTTTTCATCTTCCATAACATCACTAATAAACCAAAAATAAAAAGTTGAGGTAGTATTTTGATTTGGTTGGTGGTTTTTTTTGATAGGAAAAATTGAATCCAAAAATAGTGAATACACTTCTAGAGGTGTTTCTCAAAAAATCAAAAATTGTGAAAATGTATTTCGAAATATGTTATTTGATTTCCATGGCCAAATAAATATTTCGGAATAAAGTAAAAACATATTCTAAAATATTGTGAATAATATTTATGGCCAAACGTCGGGTGGGGGGTGGGGGGAGAGAAGTACCATTGGGTTGATTAAAAATCGAACCAAATTCACAATAACTAAATTGATAGATATATATTATATTTGGTTTGATTTTAATAATTAAAAAATCGAAAGAGGGTGGTAAGCTAGTGTCAATGGGGTAATTAAAGGAGACTTGTCACATGGTTTTATATTGGTCAAGTTTTAGTTGTCTAGTGATGATTGTCTGAATGTACTTTGTAGCTCTCGGTGGAGTACTGGTATGACTTGATTCTCATCGGCGTCGAGCATGTTTCGATTCTCACAAAAAGGGAAGTCCTATTCGCTCTTTTGGGTGTGCCTTATATAGTGATATTCATACACAAAAAAAATAATAATCATTATTCAGCAAAATCTAATGAATAGAATTTTATATTATGAAAAGCCACATTTAAATCATATTATGGAACCAAAACAATTTATTTTTTACTATAATAAGAAAGAGTCGGAAACATAATAACTAAGAATTAAAAGGTTAAAAGCCCCAATACCTATTAATAAAAGCTTCTTTCTCAATTTGAACTATAAAGCAATGAAATATATGGAGCTAACTATCATTATGAGATTTACTCTAATTTAAGGTGAACTTGAACGTAAAGAGGAGAAAGGTAGACATACAAATCAAACCACAAACATTCCTCCTACCTGACGTGAATATTTCAAATTAATCAGATAAGTAATTTTTAGGTAGTTAATAATTAAACCAAATGAAATTGTTAAATTGACATACTTACCTACCCTAGAGGCTAGAGTAGAGGAGCAGCAATTACTTCAATAAACGTTAAGAGTATAGTACGTATTTTACCAAAAAAACATTCTTACTCACTACGATTTCATCTTTCTTTCCCTCGAAAAAATCTTCATCACTGTATATTCCTTCTTTACTATTTCTACTTCCCTTCTCATGTCACATTTCTCTTTTTATTTTAGGGTAGAAATTCATGCTATATGTAGAATTATCGTCAAATAATTAAACGTAAGACATATGTCCTTTATATGCATATTTTTCATGTAATCCATATTTGTCTGCTACTGTGTATCCATATTTTTATTTTTTGACTGCTAAAGTTAATCAATTGTTTAGTTTGAAGTAAATGTTTACCTTACATTTTAAAACATTTTATTTTATGGTTGGTGAGGAATAATGGAGTAAATAAGCTTGTTTTGGAAGAAAATAATACGTCTGCCTATATATCAATTGTGCGTTCGAATCATAATTATAATAACAATAATAATTAACCAAATATCAAAAACCAATAAAAACGAAATATATTTGTTGATGCAAGCTTGACTTCGTTATCTTCAAACAAAAAAAAAGAGTAGACGTAGATAGAAGACGGGCAATAAATTAAAGACTGTACATGTTTCCTATTATACCTTTTTCCTTTTTCTACTTTCTTTTTCTTTTTTCAGTACTTTTTTTTCCTTCTCTTTTTTCACGTTTGTTCCTAATTTACCTTTATTATTACTATAACTGTGTAAAGAATATGCCAAGTTCGATACTAAATAAGTACTATAATTAGATGAAGGGAATAGTTATTTTTCTTCAGTTTCAATTGATTTGACATCATCTAAATTTCGAGAAGTCAAACATATTTATCAAATATATGGTAATTTACAATATTTTTTACATAATTTTTGAATATGTAAATTTCATGGAAAAACTTTAAAGTTTGGATATCGGAATCCACTGTCATAACAGCGCCATAAATTGGTAGCTTATTACAAATTGAGGAGCTGATGATATGTAAGTCTTTAGGTAATTTGTTAGCTGTGACCTCCATTTATCCTTCTCTTTCTCCCACCATTCAATTCACTTCTGCTTTTCATAATCCCTGAAAATCTTCGTCCGTTTCTTCTGCATTATGAGTATGTTGTCATCATGCATGCATGTGACTTAGTTTTACTATATAATTCTTTAATTTTTTTTGTCACTTACTTCCTCTCATTTCACATCTTTATGAATTTGACAATTTTCGTATTATGTGTGCTTCCTTTATATTGTGATTTACTTCTGTTTCTAAACAAAACTAATCTCCTTTTTCTTTATAGTTTGGTGAATGTTATCCATTTTATATATTGATTGTATAATGCAGAAGAGGCACCTAAAAGTTATAAAATTTTGAGTATTTTAATAAATTTGAATTCTTGAAACTTGTAAAAAACAACTGTGCAACTCCCATGCTAGGTATTTGAATTTCTAGACATGGACGAAGTAAAGGTAAATGGCTCTCCAGACACAGTTCTAGAGGACTTTTTGAGGGCTGCAGTGTCACAATCAGACTCTTCAAAAGCTAGCACTTCAGAATTGGAAGGTGCAAAACTTAACAGACCTGTTTCTAGATGGGCTGGATTTTTCGAGCTATTTCGAACGAAAGCGAAGAGATGCTTGGCTAAGGATCCTCAAGGTTCTTCTCTTAAAGTACTGTCTAAAAGATTTAGCAGCAGCATGAGAGAGTTAGTTGGGGTTGTGAAAAGTCCCATTGTTGATGACGATTTCAAGTACTTCAAGCCTCAGTGGAGGAATTTCACCCTCTCTGAGCTCCAAGCTGCAACCAACAGTTTCCAACAAGGTTGGTAAAATCACTTTTCAGTCCAGTTCGTTTTATTAATTGAGGTAACGTAGTTTAAAATGAAAGAAAAAGATTTATAAAGACGGTACTGATTAGTCAGGATCATGATATATTCATGATAGCACGTTCAATGTTGGGTCTTATGTTTTCTAGGAATCTTTTAATCACGAGAGAGATTAATATACGAGTAGAAGATACAGATGCCTTCTGGTATAACAAGTGTGTGATGACCTTAAATGGTGTGATATAACAAGCGTGGATTCACATGACCGATCACGCCTTGCCTAGGATTGGGCGCGGTGGTTGTTGTTTTTGTTAATTGAGGTAGCATGCTTAAAGTTACAAGAGAAAAGATCTTACATTGTGTAGTCTTTGATGGTTAAATTGTGCATTTCGTGCTGTAGAAAACTTGATAGGAAAGGGTGGTTACGCAGAAGTTTACAAAGGATGTTTAAGAAGTGGACAATTTGTCGCGATTAAGCGGCTCATGAGGGGACCTCAAGATGAGAGAACAGGGGAATTTTTGTCTGAGCTTGGAATAATGGCTCATGTCAACCATCCAAACACCACCAAGTTGATTGGTTATGCAGTTGAAGGTGGACTCTATCTTGTTCTTGAGCTTTCACCTAATGGAAGCTTGGCCAATATGTTGCAGAGTTAGTGCTTCTTATGGTCTCAAACGTGGTGCGTAATCATTTTCTTGTTCTTATATGACCTTACTGAGTTGTTTAGTATTTTAAAGTGTCAACGCAGAAACTAGACTGGAAAATCAGGTATAAGGCAGCTATCGGGACAGCTGAAGGGCTGCGATATCTTCACGAGGGTTGTCAAAGAAGAATCATTCACAGAGATATTAAGGCTGCAAATATCTTGCTTACAGAAGACTTTGAGCCTCAGGTACTATTGGCTTTAACAATTTGAACCCTTTTTAACCTCATGAATACTGGCTATATAAATTTGATCACGTAGTATTTGATATTCTTATTTTACATGCCAAATATTTCATTCCTGTGCATCTTCTGTCTTCTGTCTTTCCACAAACCTCTACTTACTGGAAACAGTATTTTTAATTTCTCACTTGCTGAACTTTTTGGCGTCAACAAAAAATTAGCCAGATGAATCTTGTAAGAAGGGACATTCCGTCCTCTTTATACAGACTTAAAAGAGTACCTAAGATGGATTAGTAGACAGCTAACAGCTAAGCCGCTGTCATAGAGCTAATAAAGTTGGTCACACTACTGAGATAGCTTGTAAAAGCTAGGCGCTTAAACTTCTAAATTTTTCTGGTTTCCATTTCAGATTTGTGATTTCGGCCTTGCAAAATGGTTGCCAGAGCGGTGGACTCACCTCACTGTATCGAAATTTGAAGGCACATTTGGGTTGGTATAACTTAGGTGTCTGGTCTAGTACTACTATATCAGTTTGTGTGTGTGATAACTCTTCTCATTAACCTTGCAACTGAGATTGCAGTTACCTTGCTCCAGAGTTCTTAATGCATGGCATAGTTGATGAAAAAACGGATATTTTTGCTTTTGGAGTGCTAATGTTGGAACTTATCACTGGACGCCGAGCTCTTGATTTCTCACAGCAAAGCCTGGTCTTATGGGTATGACTTGACTCTCCAGCACACTTTGCTTCTATTTTCTTATCGAACTCTGTATTGCCGATACAGAATCTGAAATATTTCTTCTTTGCTATAATCTAAGGCCAAACCACTGCTGAAGAAGAACAGAATTAGAGAGCTTGTTGATCCTTCACTTGCTGATGACTACAACTTGTTACAAATGAACCTCATGGTCTTAGCTGCTTCTGTGTGTATACAACAGTCTTCCATCAGACGTCCACAAATAAGTCAGGCAAGTGCGTGCTGAACATTGCTCGATCAATTTAAATTTCTATTCTACATACGCGAGGCCATTCAGACATGTTACTGATCTAACCACTCCCATCAGTTGAGGTGAATGTCAGAACAGAAAGTGTTGGATATTTCATATGCTATCAGATTTCTCGCTAATTTTAACAACTTTTGTCTGTCCATTCATCAAGAACTGAACTGAACAGTGGATACAGGTTCTGCAGCTTCTCAAAGGCAACCGCGGCAGCCTAGATATTATCAGGAGATGCAGAAAATCTTCCCATTGGACGAGGCACTATGAAGACCTCTTTTGTTCAGAAGAATGTAAAATGATCAGAGGTTTAAGTATGCAGGAACAGTCCAGTTGACGTCTGAGATGGCTCAAACTGTCTCACTGAGTTGACAAAAGATGGACCTTCCTTCACGTTTCTTCTCATGATTTAATGGAAAGCATGGAGTGTTGTGCCTCTGCTCATATTTTGCTCCCTGCCGCAAAGTATGAAGGCAAGGATCTAAAGTCGGTCTGTGACCCCTGGATGCCAAAGGCGTCCTATAGTTACTGAAACAATTCACACATTACATCAAAATCAATGAAGAAGTGACTATAGTCTCTAAAGTTATGTTAAGCGATACATTTCTGATTCCTACGATGCAATTGGAGCTAATCAGCAGAAAAGAAGAACACCATTCATGGAAAGATATGCCTATGCCGATAATGTGGAAGACCAAGAAAACGAAAAGCTATCGGATGCAGAAAGAAAATTTTAGCAAAAGCGGATTCACATCAGTAAACTACTATTGATGCTGTTGAATTACTCTGATTCTCTCGTTATGTGAATACTTATTGCAGAATATTCACTAGTATTACAATTATTCAAGTAGATAGAATATGCCCAAGGATGTTTTATAAATAAGCCAGTGAGATACACACCAAATCCAAAGAACCCTCTAGTATCATCACCAGGACCACCGACCATTAATCACTTTTGGTGTATGGTTAAACATAATAAAAAGTCATAGTAAACCCAATGGCTTCTTGTACTTTAAAAAAACAGGTAACAATAATAAAATATATTGATGTGGGGATAAAAAAAACATATAGAATGGCCATATAACCTTATCTCAATTGCTTGTACATTTGAACGCAAAAGTCTTATTTATTAAGTATCTGCTAGGATATTTATTCAAAAACATATGCCATGGAACATTAATGGCTCCATGTAACTGTTTTAATTGTTTGAATAGACTATATGATTTTTTTCTCTGTCTATGATGAGTTTACAAAACCCGTCCTTACTTCCAACACTATATATGACGTGAAGTTAATTGAGGAATTTTTGTAGAATTCCAAAACATATCAATAGGTTGTGTATTTACGAAATGCAACAATAGTTTATTAGTTATTGAATCCTTTCTTTTTGAGCAAGTCCAAACATAATGTCCAAATCAAAATTTATATACCTATATTAAAAAATGATTTTTTTTTATCTGCTAGCATATTACAATTTTTTTTTTTTTTAATGTAATTTAACTAGTTTATACACACTTCTTTACATGTTCAACAAGTTTATGCTTAAGAGGAAACTCTTACCTTCGAAAACTGTAGCACCATAATAAATATTCTAATAAAATAAAGGTAATTGTTTGATGATATAGAATCAATTATCCAATTTTAGTTTTAATGTGATTGATTCTAGCCAGAAAGGTAACTTTTGAAACATTAAAATTTTGCAATAATACGAATTAATATTTGGGCAAAACGTGAAATTTCATTAATACTTGGTACTTTTCCTGATATATATATTAATCATAATGAATGTGGCTTCTTTTTGCAAAAGTCAATGAATTGATTTGGTACATATATATATATTTATTATGAATTAAAGTTCCTCGTCTACGCCCTTTTTCTTACTTATTGCAATTTAAAATTACTACTATATCAAATCTGTAGGTCTCTGAGATCTGCAATTCTTCAAGTTACAACTGTAAAGTTTGAGTTTTTGAGTAAGGAGAAGACAGCCTAGTCATGGAAATTGTAGCAAAATTGCAGAAACAGTTTATGGACTTCATTTCAGCTTTGTACCATGAGGTGAACTTCTTTTTTCTTCTTTTTTTCTTGTTTTCTCCAAATTTGGGGCTTTTTTCTGATGTGGTTTTTTTTTGAAAAAGGGATTCTTGGATGATCAGTTTCTTCAGCTACAGAAACTGCAAGATGAGAGCAACCCAGATTTTGTTTTTGAAGTAGTCTCACTTTTCTTTGAAGATTCAGAAAAGCTAATCAACAATCTGGCATCAGCTCTGTGAGATTTAGCTCTCTTCTTTTAGTTTTGTTTTGATTACTTGATGTTGAACTATTGGATAATTAGTCCTCTTTTTTCTTCAATTGTACAGTCAACAACAGGTTGTGGATTTTAAGCAAGTTGATTCCCATGTCCACCAGTTCAAGGGTAGCAGTTCTAGGTATCCAGTTTTTGTCGTTGACTAAACTAAATTGATGCTTCAAGAAAATTTTTGTTTGTACTAATGTTTTGAATATTTGGTCATGGTGACTTTATTGTGGTCAAAGATTAGCTTACTTATCTTTTATGCTATTTGAATTAAGATCATAGTGATTAGGTAGCTGAATCGAAGTCTCTAAGGAGTTCTTACATGTTAGTGTTATTATTAATTTGTTGATCTGAATCTTTGTTATATCTTGCAGCATAGGTGCACAAAGAGTAAAGAATGCTTGTATTGCTTTCAAAAACTTCTGTGAAGAGAAGAACATGGAAGGGTGAGTTTTGCTTTATGCTTATATATTTTTCTCCTTCCTCCATCTAGCTGTATAAGGTTTTGGGTTTTCAGAAAATTGACATAAACATATTTGGCTGCTTAGATGTTTAGGAAAAATTTTGCTGGAAATTTTCTTTCGTACCATGTACATTATATGTGAAGTGTCGTTTTGATTTGTAATCATTAATTCATTGTTATATTGCATAGCAAAGTGGTTGTTAATAGGTATCAATGCATAGAAAATATGATATTAGATTTACCTGAGATCATGCTGTATATTCTTCGTTCTTTGCGAAATTCGTTTATATGGCATTGGCTTAGTCAGATTTTATTTGATGCTATGTGGCTCTTCATTTACGAGGTTACATGTCTAGAACTTACCAACTTCTCTTTTCGAAACATTTCTACCCCATTATAATTTCAATCACCAGTGTTTGTCTCGGTGGGCCACAACAAACATCCCGATCTCTTTATGTTTTGGTTTCTCTCTCTGGACAAAATGAATCACGCCTTCTGGGAGTCTATATATACTATCTCTGCAGGTATAGAGAACAAAAGGATTTGAGCAGAGATGTTTCTGGATGTTAAAAGATAAATTGAGTTTAGCATGCCACTCCATTCTTGCTTATTTCTTATTTTTGAAGTTACTAGATCACAATAATAGACCACAAGTCCCCAAATTTTCACTAAATTATTGTTTCCTGTTAGGAAGACATTGTTATGAACTGCGATCTGCATAGAATTAGTTAAAAGTACCATCTTGCACTTGCTTCTGGATCAAATATTCTGAAGTCTGCATTAGTTTCCCGAGTGTTTATATATCGTATCTTTTTTCATCCACTTCATTGAAGTTTCTAATTGTAAAATCTGGGTCTTTTTGTTAAAGAATGCATTTAATTAGCTAGCAATCTGGGTCTTTTTCTGGTAAAGAATGCATTTAGCTTGCATTCCAGTTGTGTTGTAGTATTATATCGGACAAATTATTATGCTTTTACACTTATAAAACAAATTATAAGCTAGTATAAGACAATACGTTGTGGCATGGTTTTCTAGACTAATAAAAGACAAACATGTAATACATTTTGATTCACTTTCTTCATAGGAACCTACAAACTCCATGAGATAACATAAAAGTCAAAGTCTCTAATTTATTAATTGCTTACAGATATGGCATATATAATCAAAAAATGGTCGTAAGAAATGACAAGCACCATTGTAACCTTGCTTTATTTTGGATTCAAGTCTTCATGCTGTCTTGTTATTGTGTGTGTTCCGTCAAAGTTAAACTTTTGAAATTTACCCATGAGACTGGACGCATTATAGCCTTGTACATAATTTTCTTATTCCTTTTGCAGATGTGTGCAACGTCTGCAACAAGTGAAACATGAATACTTTCTTGTGAAGAACAAACTTGAGACCTTGTTAAGGGTAAGTACTCTTCTACAGATGCAAGGGATTTCCAAGTCTACGTATCATTTTATTGAAGAAAATGATACTTATATATATGATACGTGAAGTTTACCAAGGAGGTTCTGATGTTCAACCATCAAATTAGATCTTTCATAAATAATTTCATGTATAGTAGCCACAATACGAGTTATAGGTAACAGAGTATTTAATAATTACAACATGATATTGGCGTTGAGGTCTGTGTTTTATGAGATAATGAAACTAACTGCCTTCTCAGTATTTCCTTATCTGGTTTAATCTTTTCCACTCTAGGATTTTTGAGTCCTTCCTGGCAAAACATCTTTGAAATTCCCTGCTTTTTACTGCTTGGAAGAATCAGTTCTTCTTGTTACTGTCTGCTTGGAAAAATTAATTCCAGATTTCTAAAATTCTCTTCAGCAAGAAGAGTATTATTCAGATCTTCTTAGGCTTCATTAAAACCTTTTGATTCTCTAAAGTCGAATATGCTTTTAGCACCTTGTCTTTGATTTTCTTCACATTACCAAAGATGTCAACAACTATCTATGATACATCATGAGTTACTTAATGAAACAAGATTTTTTCTGTCTCTTCCCGATGTTTGTTAAATCAGCTAAATCGCAGTTTGTTTTATAAAATTGCAGCTGGAGCAGCAAATCCTGGCGGCTGGTGGTAGGATTCCTGACCTGTCATAGGTGTTAATGATTTGAACACCACTTACCTGAGACAAAGATAGTAGAGACAAAAGTTGGCATTACTATGAGTTTCAAGATTTCGTGACCTACTTCGATTGCTTATTCTAATGTTGTAGATGCAAAGGATTTCCATGTGAATAACAGATCTCCTACATCAGTATTCCTTTCACCTTTTAGTTGTTGAGCTTTTTTTCTCTTCATGGTCATCTCCCGTCATCTGTTAAATGCTTCATTGCTTCAGACATTATTAAGTACTAGAACTTGAGGTGTTCGTTCACCTTGTTATGTTGTACATGACAATGTTGATGCATGTGGTAGCATTTGTTTGACTGATCTGTATGTTGTTCAATAAATCAGCTTTTTATATAATTGCCGTTGGCCAACTCCTCATGAGTAAATGATAAGAGTGACCAAAGAGGAACCAAAATCTAGGGTTAGGGGATGATTCAGAATGAATGATCTCGTCAATATTTTTTTTTTTTGTATATGTATAATTAGTTTGAAGCGAAAGCAATGAATTCAATCGAACTCATCATCGTGAACCGGCCTCTTCTGAAGACAGTGTAGTTGGATGAAAGAGACGTGATATCTAAGCTTCATAAATGTGCACATTCTGTTTCTTTTCTTCCTTTACACCCACTCTGTTTGTTGTCTGTACAAAGTACTAGGCTCATGCTATCCATAATGTTGGTCCACCCACCCACCCCCCTCATCTTATATTTACTGCAAATACTCCCTAGGTTGTTGGGGTTGGTGCAATCTAATCTAAACACACACCTCTCAATGCATTTACTAATTCAGTTGTATGATATAGTTATGTTTCCACTATATAGTTGCCATATACTCCCTAGGTTTAGCACAGATATTTTGATCTTGAGAAGCCAGTTGCATAGTTGGATGTTGACGCATATCAAGTGAAATTTAAGAGTGTTGCTAAGTGATAACTACAAGTATCGTTCACAAAGAAATAGTGAAATTCGTAACCTGGAATACACGAAAGTTACATGTTATAGCATGTTAAAATATATGTTGATAATGTAAAAGAATATTTATGGAAAAAGTATTGTTAGGACCGAAATAATCAAGTGTCATGCGGAAGCTAGCAAAGCAAACCTCGAAAGACCATGGATAAGAAGATAAAGGAGAAATACACCAAAAGAGACACAATAATTTAACGTATTTCGTTTAATCGACTCACATCCACAAAAGGAGATGAGCAATTCACTGCACAAAAGAGTTCACAAAATATAGAGATAGATAACTTCACACAAATTCACTCAGAATAAAAAGACTCTCAAACCCCTAGGACTACATTGTGGATGCTACCAAACTAGAAGAAAGGAGAGCCTCTATATATTTCTAGAGTATATAATCTTTTCCTACAAGAACAAGGATTAACCAAATATGGAGAATATGTTTTCCTTTTCCTAAAGGAATAAAATCCAATTATGGTACCCAAAGGAAAACCCGATTATAATAAGAAGATCAGGATAAACACTCAACATGTACGAGCTGTATATATGAGTAACATCCATATATACCAAAATCTTCTTGAAATAGATTTATGAAAATGAATGAAGGGTTGGTAAAATGAGTTATTTGAAAGATGAGTACAATATAATCCTCATCTCTTCCTTAATTAATCAACTTCTTTGATAGTGAAAGTCATTGATCTAATTGTTTTGGTTGGGCTACTTGTTATATATACTCAATGTTAAATTATGTTTATGAATTGGCAATAAGCAATCAACGTATCATTTGTTTTCTGGTGGTGTATAGCAATACTGATGATTATGGGTAAGTGGTTTGCCTTCATAATTTGGAAACAACTTTTTTTTTTTTTTTTTGAAACTTAAAGATGACTACTTATTTATACTAATCTATCACACTTTCTAATAGAAACACTCATTGCTTACACTCGTTCACATTTCTGGCCAATGTATGACACAAACTCATCTCTTCCATTTATGAGTATATTTTATATGTTGAATTCTCCTTAACTTTTTCATCTGTTTATATTTTCTTTAATGAAAATTCTAGGCTCTCGTGTTGTTATTCTGTGAAATACAACATCTTTATGATACAAATAAAAATACAGGAGGTGATGAAAGAAAAGAAAATTGGTAAAAGTACTAATCTCTTTGGAATCAAAAGGAAATGCAATAATGCACTACGCGCTTCTTTTTTTATATATTTTTACTATTTTTTTTTAAACTTTTTGCTTGTAATGCATAAGCAATATATGATTCACAATACAGCTGAATGGATGGAGAATGAAAGATGAAAGGAATTGTGCTACATTTTTTTTTATTTTTTCTAAACTTTTATGTGGGTATCTACATATATTCGTGAGTAGTGTCCATTCTTTTTCTCTTCCTTTATTTCAGCGTGAATTATCTCCAAATGTTGGGCGGCTTCTTTTGGCTTTTGTAAAAGCAAACGTCTGATAACAATCGTATAATTTGACATCAAAATATTATTAGTCAATGATATATACACTATATAGTAGCAAATTGGGACATCATCATGTAATTTACTAGAGACCTTTATACCTTTTAGAAGAAAAAAGAGGCTTTTGTTTGATTTAAGTATATTGATATAAGACGTTTTTGCTCTTTTCCTCATTAAGAAAAAAGAAAAAAGAATCATTTTGTAACTACGACTATACTACTTTGCTTTGGCTTTAAACATTGAAGCAACTTAAAGGAAATGGTGGGGGATGGGAACCCATTATTAATATTATAACAACTTCTGGTCACTATTATGAACATTGAAGTCCCATATCTTGTGAAAAGCTAATATGATTACTCTATAATATGTCCTTGGACCACATAATTAACTGATTGTTAGCCACTTTATAATCCATCCCTATCTCCATTACTCTTTTTGATGGTGATAGATTCAGAGTTTAAAATTTTATCATGTCTTATTCGATTTGTATGATTTAAAATTTAGTATTTACATTAAATTAGTACTTTTTAAAAATTATATAAAAATGTAAATTGAGTTCGACTAAAATCACAACTCTAACATGTTTGTTGATTAATGAAATACGAGTTTTCATTGTCTACTTGTTTATGTTGCCTAGATTGATTTGTGAACTCTTTTTAACAACTCACTTAATTTTGCACAAAATAATATTAAATCGCCATGCAAACTAATATTAATATTTGTCATATAAAAAAGTGATATTTCTTTTTTAGATTATCAAATAAATATCCTCAAATTTTTAAATTATATAAATATAGTCCTTGAGATAAACAAAATATTAGAATATGGTTTACAAAATTTTAGAGCATTGTGTAACATTTTCTTATAGAATTAGAACTTTCCCACGTTGATAACCAAATGATGAGTTTAAGTTTTATGGACCTTGATTGCACAAAATACTTTACACTATCAGTTAACTTGATCTGCTATTACAGGTTATCCAATTATTTATATAAAAATTAAAAAAAGAAAAAGTTAGGTAATAGTATAGAATATTTTATACACTGACGATGTACAAAACTTAAATTTCTAAATGATTCCCCAAAAGAGAAGTAGTTTAAGTTTGATGCATCATCGATGTATTTTTTTTTTTTTTTTATATCATCATGTGATTTTTATATGTTATATCAGGTCATTCATAATAAATGATACATACACGATGATGCACCAAACTTATTGAAAGAGAAGTCCATAATAACAAAGACAAGAAGGAAGTTAAATTGGGAGCACCGTCCGTCCTTGTAAGTGCAACAAATAGCGGCGTCCGTCAACTGTCCTTTTGCTTTTCTTTCCACACTTCCTCTGTGTTGTTGACTCAACTCTACCTGTACCTATAACAGCCACACTTATTGCATGTTTCTTACACCAATAAATATCATAATATCAAATTTACCCGCACCTGAAAAGCTAGGAACTGGAAAACATTTCAGCAAAGAGCCTTTAAAGAAGAGGATATACTTAAGACAGATAAAGGAAGAACTTGTACATAGGATAGAGATGCTAAACTCTTCAAAACAAACCTATAGTAATAGAGTGTTCATTAGGAGACTTCTGTGTATATAGAATGACATTTGTAAGCAGGAGATTGTTGAGTGTTGCTGTTGAGAGGGAGAGTGCTCTTTAGGTGTATTGATTGAATTGTTAATGGTACATTTACATGGTTACCAAAAAAAAAATTTACCCGCACCCGATGTTTACTTGTTAAAATAGTGGAGCTGTAACTTCGCCTACAGATTCAAAAGAATATACAGTAGCAAATTATATCACATAGGGTGTTGCTTCATAACGTGATACCAAACCAGAAAAATAACAACAATAAAGGTGATAACATATATTAATTAACTTGATTAAATGAATTTACGTACAAATGCATCTGCCCTAATAAGCATATCAATTGATGCATGTAATGTAAACATTGAGTAAATCTATAATTTTGAAGCTTCTAATTAAGTTATGGTGGAAAATGAGAAATGGAATATTAGTCTCATCTCATCTCCTTTTTACTTAATTATTTGGTAAACAATATTCCAACTATAGACCCTTTACTTTTATGGCCACTACCACTCAGAAAATAAATTTCCGTCTCTTTTTCTCTTTTTTCAGTTTTAGGTATGACACTGAGAGCACAACGAAACATTTGTTTCGAGTACATTGACAAGATTATTACCATAAGAGAATTGTTGACTAAATGTCTTATTATCCTTTTATGTTTTTGATGGAATCCAGTAGAGATAAACTACTACTCTAGGCAGCAATTTCGGATATTACATACAAGAAAATAACAATAAGATATAAAGAGATCGTGGTGGTTATGGAGTTATGACAAAATCAATTTAATTTAATGTAAATCAAGTAAAGTTAAGCTGATCAACAAATACGTAAAATCAATGCAATTAGTGGAACAAATAGTGCACACAACACAATACATGTAACATTTTACTAAACATAACACTAATTATTAGGAAACACGTAGCTTAGAAGAAATTAAAGAAACAATTACAAAATAAAAAATATAAAAGACAGTAGAATTAGATGATTGTGCAAGCTCAAAGGTCACGTGGACCTCTTCTGAATCAACTCAAAGCCCCGAACCAGCTGATCTGTCACTCCAAACTTGAGCCTCGGTACATCCAGCTAGGCTCGTACAACCGTTTGGCCATCTGAAACACTTCCCGATAAACAAATAGTAAAACTCAAACATTAACTATAGCCAAGAAATAAGTAGAAAAAACAAGAACTCTGTACTTGCTGTCTTTGTTAAACACAAGAAAGTGACCGTAGAAACCATCTGCTACTCTATTCATTTCACCTTCTTCTCTCCTATGACCACCAAAACCCCCTAATTTTCTTAAAGAAGATTCAACCATAACCATATAAAGCTTTTCCTTTAACGTGAAGCTACTTTCTTTTTTCTTTTTTAAATTTATTTTTGCTTTTGTTGTTGGTTTCCATTAAAAAAGCTTTCACAGACCCCATTTTGACCACGAGAACCTGTTGCTTCTCAAGGGAAAGCAAAGCCAAATAAAGTTTCAAACTTTAGCTTATATAAGCTCTTTGTATCATTCTTTCTCTTCAGCTATACGGTAATTATGATACCATTCTTTGTATTTCTGACTCCCCTGTTTTTTTTTCTGCAGAATAATTTCTTTGTACATGGGATCTTCGACCCTATTGATTTCTTAGCTTTACAAGCGATTCGAAAAGGCTTAGATGATTTGCCAGGTTCGAACTATTTTGCTTCTTGGGATTTTACTAGTGAACCGTGTGACTTCCCCGGAGTTTATTGCGAGGGAGATAAAGTGATCACATTGAATCTTGGTGATCCCAGAGCTGGATCGCCCGGTTTAACCGGAAATTTGGATCCTTCTATTGGGAAACTCTCTGCGCTTGTGGAGTTTACGGTGGTTCCGGGTCGGATAACCGGTGCATTGCCGGAAAGTCTTTCTCAGTTGACTAACCTGAGATTCCTAGGAGTTAGCCGGAACTTTCTCTCCGGTGTTATTCCGGCGTCATTGGGTCTACTCCGGGAGCTGCAAACTATTGATCTTAGTTTCAATCAGCTCAGTGGGAGTATTCCTTGGGCTATTGGAGCTCTTCCGGCATTGTCCAACGTCATACTCTGTCACAACCATTTGTCCGGTTCGATCCCACCATTCGGATCCCAAAGATTGACCCGTTTAGACCTTAAACACAACGAACTTTCAGGTACCCTTTTGCCTAATTCACTTCCCTCGTCGCTTGAATACTTGTCATTGTCATGGAATCAGTTAACCGGTCCAGTGGATTATCTGTTAACTCGGCTGAACCAGTTGAACTACCTCGATCTTAGCTTGAACCGGTTCACCGGCTGCATTCCAGGAATCTTGTTTACTTTCCCACTCACAAATCTTCAGCTGCAGAGGAATCTATTTTCGGGTCGGGTTTTACCTATTTCACAAGTGACAATTCCAACGGTGGACATCAGTTTCAACAGGCTATTCGGGGACATATCTCCATTGTTCTCTAATGTGCAGAATTTGTATCTGAACAATAACCGGTTCACCGGTCAAGTGCCCGGGGTGTTGGTGGACCGGTTATTAACGGCCGGAATACAGGTTTTGTATTTACAGCATAATTTTCTGACGGGGATTCAGATTAATCCGGCGGTGGAAATTCCGGTGAGCAGTTCATTGTGTTTGCAGTATAACTGTATGATTCCGCCGGTTCAGACCGCTTGTCCATTGAAAGCCGGGAAGCAGAAGAGTAGGCCTACAAATCAGTGTGTGGAATGGAAAGGGCAAAAGAGTGAAAAAACAAACAATATTACTGCATAAATTATGATTATTTTTGGGAGGTTATTAGATTCTTTCATTGATTAAATTTCTTTTTCCTGTTTATGGTGAAATTGTTATGAGGTTAACAAATAAAAAAGTAAATGTGCATAAAGGAGAGAAAGAGTAAAAGAGGAGGGGAGGGGGGGGGGGGCGGCGGGGGGGCGGGGGTGGAGGGGAGGGGAGGGACCATCCTATTATTTTTATGTTAAAGAGTATGTATTTTCTGTAAAGCCAAAAGAGTGACTAACAATTTTGGCATTTCTTTTTTGTAATTAGGTACTATAATAGTTTTGCTCCTTATTCAATTTACATGGATTATTATTGAATTTACAGTTCTCAAGTTCAAAGATGTTATGCTCCTTCTCAATAATAATTGTTTTATGTGTATTCTATGGTAAAGTTTGTGTTTCGGAACAACCCAAAAATTGTCTTCATTTGATTAAGGTAACAAGTTAGAGTCTTGTATTTGTGGACATCTCCATGTGGCTTATAGTCACAAATTCTATTGCGTCGTGCACCGAGCTACCCATTTTGTCAAGATGTTTGTTGGAGAGAGAACAGAGGAGAAACTCTTAAAGTCAGAGAAACAATAAGCTACAGAGAAAAAATAAAAAATTGCTTTGTTTAATTTTTTGCTTTTAACTTAACGTGATACTATAACAAAACATAAATACCCAAATATATAGCCTAACAGATAAAACAACTACTCCTAAAATATAGGTCCTATAACCCACTAAGATTCTATTTCAGCTAAAGACTAGTTCCTACTTTGTTTTGAATCATTATTCAACATTCCCTCTTGATTCAAAACTACATACACCAAACACTCCTCTGAGATAGATGAATTCCTCCTTTGATAAAGCCTTGATCAGTACATCCGCCAGTTGCTCTTGTGCGTTGCAACATTCCAGAAATATTTCCTCCTTTGCTACCAAGTCACGGATAAAATAATAACGAATATCAATATGCTTTGTCCTGCTATGGAATGTTGGGTTCTTTGTCATGGAGATAGTTGCTTTATTGTCGCAAAATATCTTCGTTGCTCCCTTCTGCTCTTGTTGAAGATCTGCTAGCAATCTTCGTAGCAAGATTGCTTGACAAGCTGCTGAAGTTGCTACAACATACTCAGCTTCTGAGGTTGACAATGTTGTCGTAGCTTGCTTCTTTGAACTCCAAGTCACTGCGCCTGAGCCTAAGTGAAAACATTTGCTGAAACACTTCGTCTATCATCCAATGAACTTCCATAGTCGTTATCCGTGTACCCGCACAATTTAAAATTATTGATACGTGAGTACCAAATGCCAAAGTCCAAAGTTCCACCAATGTATCGCAAAATTCTCTTTGCTGCTCCATAATGTACCTTTGAAGGTTGCTGCATAAACCTGGAAACAACACCAACAGGGAATGCAATATCGGATCTAGTGTGCGTCAAATATATTAGACCTCCAACCAAGCTTCTAAACCTCCTTGCATGTCAACTCTTCTTCTTCATTCACCTGTTGCAATTTTTCATTTATATTCATTGGGGTAGCTGCAGGCTTGCAATTAAGCATGCCAAATTTATTGAGAAGGTCTCTGCCATATTTCCTTTGTGAAAGAAATATTCCATCATCGGTTTTGGTAGACTTCAAGGCCAAGAAAATAATGTAATAACCCCATATCCGACATCTCAAACTCATTCATCATTTGAGACTTGAAATTATCCACAAGAAAATTAGAAGAACTAGTGTAAATGATATTGTAACACCCCGTAAATTTTTTTCGTACACTTATCGCGATTATATGGAGTCCTAAAGGCTTGCGTATGGGTTAAATTAAGTTTATGGTGTTCGAAAGTATCCCGTCAATAGTTGTATGTGTAGGTATTGGAATAAGCTTTCCAACGATATAAAGTTTGCCCAAAACAGAGGAGTATTTCATATAAGCGAGCACATTCGAAATTTCAAAACGGTAGCCGGGAAGCCTGTGAACAGTAAATCTGCAGGAAAATTACTGCAGCTAGACAATTTTTTTTTGGATCAACTTTAGACGATCATAACTCCTTGTACAAAAAGAACTGTGTGAGCTGCTATATATCGACGAAAATCTACTAGAGTCTTCTTTCCGATGAAATTGGTTTCATCCAAATCCAATGTCTGAGTAAGGAGATATACCCGTTTTACTACAGCCTATAAAAAAAAAAAACAGAATTTTGGGACAGATTTTTGGGTCAACTTTAAACGACCATAACTACTTGTACCGGAAGAACTGGGTGGTATACTTTATATGGAAATGAAAGACCTTTGAATTATCTTTCCAATGCAATTGGTTTCACCCAAATCCGATACTGGAGCAAAGAGTTATGATCGATTTACTTCAGCCTGCCAAAACTGTCCACTGGGGACAGATTCGGATTTATTTAAATTTTTAGGGCAAAATGGTCATTTTCTATTGCCTCTTGGACGAAAATTGGTCTTTATAAACATACACTTAGCCTCATATATATCATATATCATCCAATTATTAAGAGAAGGTGAAACCCTAGCCTAATTTCAACTTCAAATATTTTGTGATTCAACCGTAGAAAATTCGAATTGGTTCCGTAGTTGTGTTCACCATCTCGAAAGCTTCGAGAAGCACCCCATGGTTATGTAAGGAGGATTCTAAATACAAGAGTTCATTGTTAAGGTATGAATATTGTTTATTCTTGATTCTTATCCATGAATAAGTATTGATAAAGGATTATGAGTATTGTCTTGATGTTGGAAGATAACTAGAAACATAGTTATGAATTGTTTTGTATAAATTGTTGTAGTAAATTATGGAAGTTGTTGTATTGGATTATGGAGGATGAATTGTGGTGATATATCATTATATTAGTGGTTATGTATGCCTAGTGATCATGTTGGTATTGGATGGTGATTAAGAGGGGAAATAAAGGCTAAGAGTGATGTTGAGGGATATTGCATGAAAATGCATGATATGTGAATGTAATAAGAGTATAAGAGGATGTATGTAGTACTCTTATTGATGAGTTAAAGGATTACTTCCTAGACATTATTTGGTGAAGTTAATACCTAAATGGTAAGGTTTGGTTGCTAATACTAGTTTGCCACAAATGACTTATTGTAGATAAGTGTTCGAAGAGTACGGGAAGTCAAGTTGGATTTGTATTGAAGTGGTTATATCAAGGTATGTAAGACATACTCTATCTAATCTTTGGCATGAATAATGACCCATGGCACTCTCAAGTAAGATTCCAACATTGTCCTACGACACATGACACATAATAACATCATATGATCTTCGACACTACCAATTGAACTTGTTTTCACTTTTAAGATGTCCGGCTAGTCAAAAAAATGTCCATATACTATTGTTGACTCCGAAATGGTTTAATGAGGTATCCATGATTCTCTACTTCATTTTCATGATATTGATTACCTATTTACATGTTTTTCCTATTGAGGTATCACGGTTTCAAGTTCCATAAGGTGTGACCACAAAGTAACCAATCTCAAAGATTAATTGAAGTAAGAAATGGAATGTCTTTATTTTAAATTGATGATATGATGTATTGTATTAGTACCACTGATCAGTTGGCCATTGTATTATAAAGATTATGTATATATGCTATTCCAGGGGTGGTCCCTGATGTATTGTATTAGTACCACTGATCAGTTGGCCATTGTATGACATATGTTATGTATTGATAAGGAATACGGGAAGTAATGATATGAAAGTAATGTGCAGGTATCCCATCAGCTCTTTTAAGTGTGGTCTACTCATACTGTTTATTCACTAGTATCTGGATTCTGTTGATCTTTTGTATCTCATCTTGATACTCACTGCCTTACATACTCAGTACATATTTCGTACTGACGTCCCTCACGGGGGACCTGTATTCATGCCTGCAGGAACGGGTACTCCAGGTCGTACACCTCCGCAGTAAGAGCCAGGACATTCTGTTGATAGTGGTGAGCTCCAGTTGTTTCGGGGCATCCCAAGTCGTTTCTATATGTACTTTTGGTATTTGTATAAAAGTCTTTTGTGGGCGGGAGTTTGTCTCGACCCTAACTCAGTTGTGTATCTATGTAGAGGCTTTTGTAGACATATTGTACAACCATAGGAGTGTTTGGTTGATAGACGTGATGGCTCTGACGGCCAATTACTGTTTATATATATATATGTGTGTCTGCTGGGCTGATACAGGTACTGTTTTCTTCTATTTACAACGAAGTGCTGCCCAAATTTCTAATTTTCATAAGTAATGTAAGTGTGAAAGTATAGGTTATGAACGGGTTCTCCCGGGCCTCCTCGGCTACGGGTGCCAGTCCGCTCCAATGGGATTTGGGGCGTGACAGATATCATCAACATAAAGACATACAATGATGAAATTATTACCTTCCTTCTTCACATACAATGTGGGTTCGTTCCCACTCTCATGTACCCATTTTTCTAGAAGTAACCATCGATTTTGCTATACCATACTCGAGGGGCTTGCTTCAAGCCGTACAATGCCTTTTTCAGCCTAAACACCTTTGTTTCGTTGCCTTCCTTTATGAAACCTTCAGGTTGCGTTACATAAACTTCTTCTAGTAAGTCTCCATTGAGAAATGCGGACTTGACATCAAGTTGGTAAACTGGCCATTGCAACTGTGCAACCACTGCCAGAACCAGCCTTACCGTCTTAAATCGAGCTACCGGAGAAAATGTTTCTTCAAAATCAACACCATACTGCTATGCATAGCCTTTTGCCACAAGACAAGCTTTGTGCTTTTGGAGGCTACCATCTGCAACAAATTTTGTCTTAAACACCCACTTCAAACCAATTGCATTGAGCTTATGAGTTTATCAAAGCATAAGCTACACTCCCAAAAATCCGTAAATGACTTACATTTGGTGTCCTGCAATGCCAAGCTTCATAAGGAGTTTTATTCATAACTGCTTTCGTTGGTGAAAGATTCAGTAAGTAAGCAGATGCTGCCACAGTTTCTGCCCAGAACTGATTTGAGAGTTCCTTCGCTCGCAACATGCTTCTTTCCATCTCCACAATGGCCTGGTTCTTCCGTTCAGCAACCCCATTCTGCTCTGGAGTATAAGGAGTTGTTAACTCCTTATGGATACCATTCTTTTCACAAAACGAATTGAATTCGTTGGACACGAACTCTCCTCCTCTATCTGTGCGAAGAACTTTGATACTGTAGCTTCTTTGGTTTTACACCAAGGCTTTAAATTTCAGAAACTTTTCAAATGTTTCTGACTTGTTCTCCAGAAAATATACCCAGCTCATGCGACTATAATCGTCAGTAAACAATAAAAAGTAACGACTCCCACCTAAGGACTTAGTCTGCATAGGACCACATAAGTCAGTATGTATTAATTCAACAATTAGAAGCTCTCCATGCTTTTCCAACGAGAAAAGTTTTTCTGGTTTGTTACCCATAAATAAACCCTTCACATAAATCAAGAGAACTAATTTTGGGTAGTCCTAGAGCCATACCTTTATCACCTAGCAATTTCAGGCCTTTTATATTGAGATGATAGTACCTTAAATGCCATAACTTCGACTCATCCTTTGCACTTGCAGTGAGAGCAAAATTTTTCATATTAGAAACGTCCAGCGGAAACATATTATTTGGAGTCACGGTGATGCGAACCATTTTGCCCGACTTTTTGTTTGTAATGACACACGTATCGTCATCAAATCAAAGAGAATATCCATCAGTCATCAGTTGTCCAGCACTTATCAAATTGTATCCTAGATCAGGTATAAACTGAACATTATCCAACACTTTTACTTTGTCATGGCTAGTGTCGACAATCACCTTACCTTTTCCTTCAACCTGCATCTCTTTTGTGTTGCCAAGTTGCACCTTCTTCCTTTGCTTCTCATCAAGCTCTTGCAACATAGATTTGGCACCTGTCATATGATTTGAACAACCACTATCTACAAACCATAAATCACTTGGCTTATGGTCTGTATCAACGCAAGCAAAGAGATAATTCTCTTCCTCATTTTCTCCTTCTATAAAGTTTATTTTCTGGTCTTTATACCAGTAGTCAGCCTTATATGCCTACAGTGCTGACGCCTGACAGTGATGACATTGAATGCCATTTTTCTTTTTACCTTGCTCATTGGACTGTTTGTGCCCATCATTCCTTCCTCTGCCTCTTCCATAACCATGACCTCGACCACCGCGAAATCCTCTTCTTCCCCGACCTCTGCTCGCTGGACCATGGTTTTCTCCATAATTAGTTGTCGCATCCTTCACTTGGAATGCCTTTTCTTCATTATTTTCAGTAGATCGATTGAGTCTCGCCTCATGAGCTTGAAGAGATCCCATCAATTCATCAAAGGAAAATACTGAAAGATCCTTAGACTCTTCTATCGCAGCAACTACATGATCAGATTTTGGAGTCAAGCTTCGCAGTATCTTTTCCACAATGGTCCGATGAGTAACTTTCTCGCCGTAGGATGGCATTTTGCTGACAATTGCCACTACTTTGGACAAAAAATCAGCAATAGATTCTCCACTTTTCATCATCAAGGTTTCAAAGTCACGCCGAAGTGATTGCAGTCTCACCAAAATGACCTTTGAATCACCTTGAACCTCTTTCTGTAGAATGGACCAAGCTTGTTTTGATGTCGTTGCTGCCGCAATCCGTGAAAAAATACTATCATGGACAGCTTGTTGGATAAACACCAACGCCTTAGCATCTTTTTGCTTGTTGTTTCGCAGTCTATCTCCTTCGTCGGGATCTGTAAATCCATTTTCTACCAAGTCCCAAAGATTTTGGGATTTGAGTGTAGTTCTCATATGAATACTCCAGAATTCGTAACTTTCTCCGGAGAAGATGGAAATGAGTGGTTGTGTCACACCTGAGGAATTGTTGCTACTTGTCATGGCTCTGATACCAAATCTTGTTGGAGAGAGAACAGAGGAGAAACTCTTAAAGTCAGAGAAACAATAAGCTACAGAGAAGAAATAAAAAACTGCTTTGTTTAATTTTTTGCTTTTAACTTAACGTGATACTATAACAAAACACAAATGCCCAAATATATAGCCCAACAGATAAAACAACTATTCCTAAAACATAGGTCCTATAACCCACTAAGACTCTACTTCAGCTACACTAAATAAACTTGAGTAAATATAAGAAACTACTTAACATAATCCAAAAGACTAGTTCCTACTTTGTTTTGAATCATTATTCAACAATGTTATTGTAGACACGCATCTTTGTGTGACTTTTGGTCATTGATAATCTCGCTTTGTGCATCGAGCTGCCTGTTTTATGAACATGTTATGGTGTTATCTAACGTTCAAGATATCAGAAGTGTTTGGTGGGGTGTGAACATGTACGTCAGTACGTGCAGGTTTAGTGTTGATGTTTGCCACCTTTTTCGTGTTTACAGCAACAGTGAGAGGGGATGCTTTTTCTTGATATACGTTTGTTTGGATACTAACTGAGACAGACAAACTATACGTTACAAGTTTACATAATTGGATTGAGAGGCATCTCATGTATTGGAAAATGAAACATTATTTGTTTCCTCTTCGTCCCGTTGGCCGTTTTGGCGATGTTAGTATTTTAGAAGTGGAGATTTGCTATTTTTGAAATAACATAAATATTTCTTTAGTACACTTAATTTGAATAATTAACGGTGATGGATAGTGTTTTTTCAATGACATTTCGTGAGAAATTAAAATGCGAGGGGTTTAATTTGTTTGAGGGGCTAATGAGTTTTTAAAAAAAATTAAAAAATTGGTAGTAGTAGATGTTACCGTATGTCGTATGTGTGTATTTTATAAGGGTAAAATAAATGTGTCTATTAGACGAGCGTCTCTCAATTTTAATTGAGATCGAATTGAATAGTGATTTTGAATTAATTATTTGAGATAAAAAAAACTAAACTGACCCAAGCTGTAGTCTACAATTTTGAATGGACGGGGTTTAAGTTTGTCAGTGGCTCATTAGCCTGTTGACCCAAAATAGGACGCATTTCCTATGTGGTCCCCCAATTTTTGGGTGTCGCCTTTATGCTGCTGCATCACTACCAACGTAGTGAGTGGCAAAGCTAGAATTTTCATCAAGTTCAACATCTACTATATATACATAAAAAATAATTTTAACAACGTATATATAGTATAATTTTCTGTCGAAGAAAGTTCAGATGAACCCTATTCCGAGTGTAGCTCTGCCACTGAACATATGCTGCTTATTTGATTGCAGAGCTAGAATTTTCATCAAGTTCAACATCTACTATATATACATAAAAAATAATTTTAACAACGTATATATAGTATAATTTTCTATCGAAGAAAGTTCAGATGAACCCCTATTCCAAGTGTAGCTCTGCCACTGAACATATGCTGCTTATTTGATTGACTAATCTATTGGAATCTTGAGCCGTCCTAACGCCCGTAGTGCCAAAGACTAATCTTTAAATTTCATTTCTAGAGCACAAGGGTAACATACAAAAAAGTAAGTTGCCACACAGAATTTTCCAATCCATCTGCATCTTAGAAAGTCACAGTTCTAAGGAACCAGATTAGGCTGCCTTTCTCAGCAAACATCTTCGTGGCTTTTACAAGAAGACGGCCTTAGAACTGATCCTCAGATGGATAATAACAACCCAACAGGCGCCTAAAAGGTGCAGGCAGTCATATTAAAACATAGGTCGATGAGTAAAGGTGACAAGAATATACGTAAATCATCTAATGTATGCAAATTTACCGGCAGCTAATGCAAGTTAATCCGGCTCTTGGCAGCAAAAATACGTTTTTTGGTATCATAGATTTCAGACTCAAATACATTAGAACATAGAAAGTGTCTCCATAATGACAATAGATCTTCTCCTCCAACTTTCGCTCTATTATTTACAAGTTATAGAGTACTAATAAACATAGCATTGGAAGCTCAACCGATTAAATCAAAACTCTACTCAATACTATCTCAAAAAGGATGTTCAACATAACAAAGTGATTAAGAAGACAAATTAATAAAGTCTACATAGTTTTATCCGGCAGATTAAACAAGTACACTTCAAATCCAATTAAGGTCCAAGCAACACTGTGACCCAATGACTAAATTATCAATATTTAAATAAGGAAAGTATACCCAGTAAACAAATAAACGAGTGTACAAGCTCAGATGTATGATAAAGTAGAGTTGGTTTGTACTATGTATCGTTTCATAGATAAATCTTTACATCAAGCCAAAGTTTAGTCGGATCAGATAGCAAAGCGATATACCAAAGCAACGAAACCAATGATAGAAATGAACCTGTCATTCGTATAAATGGTTGTAAACCATATCAAAAACAGTTGCTCGAAACCACATACTAAACCTATTCAAAAGTACCCTGTTAAACCAAATATGACTTCCTACTAAACCACATTGCATATTTATTTGAACTTAACAAACTAAATCCTATCTGTCCCTCGTCCACGCCTGATACAATACAAACTTGGATGGCACCAAAAAAACTCCCCAAACAGTCCACAAAACACACTACAAAACCGAGAGCCAAAAGAGAGCAGCAACTCTCGGTTTCAAGAACAACCAACAAACGAGATAAACAAGGGTGTTTATCACACCCAAAACATTCAAACAATGGCCAATGGTCTTGCTGCTTGTGATAGCCAGACAGCAACCGAAACTCAAAGATGGCCCAGAGTAACTGCACATTCAGTTGATGCTATTACACTTAGCTAGATCCACTCTTTGTGGAGACTCGGGTAATACTAACAATTGATATTTAACACACTCCTGAGTTACCTTGAAAGACCACATTTTGTGCTTGAAGGGAATAGACTCGTATAACAATCCTATAATGATACATATAGCCAAATAGATAAGCTCAGCTAGCATTTGAACAGATGGTAGAATAATTGATGGGCAATGATGAGGCATATGACAGAAATTCTGGTAAAAAAGAAACAGTTGTGTTCTAAATACATTTTACAGAAGGTAGGCTGGTAATTCTTTCCCATATCGAACCATTATGCTGATTTTCCTTAGAATTACTACTCCTATGACCTATTGCACTACTGTCAATGCTTAAGTTCTTGTACTCAATAATATGTCAAACAACAGTATTGAGGGTACACAATACTCAGCTTAGACAAAGTTTGTCAAACAGTTAGCAATCTGGGAGTAATACACAGCAAATAGGGGAACTAACACCTAACCTTCTACCCTAATCCACTATAACTCCAACCTCTCATATCCAAAGTATTGTCACCAGTAAGAAAATGAGGGACAGTTTATCCATTTCTAATTAGAAAACCATAAAGAAAGTGCGCAACACAGAAAGACATCAGGGCAATAAAATAGATATAGCAGCTCCCGATTAATAACTGTCAAACAGATAAATCTCAACAATATAGAAATATCAAGCAACTCAAACATCAGATTAACTGAACTGAAGGGAGAGCTAGAGATTATCCATCAATAAAAATAAAGCAACATCAAAAACAGCCTAATAAAGTCTTGATAGCAAATTCAGTATCCATCAACACTTAACTACTACGAGTACCATCATTTCATCAAAATCGAATTAAGTCTTAAAACCAAAATTACCAGAAATTCCAAAACAGCACAAAAGCTCAGAACCTAAGCTTGGTAAAGAACCACCGGTTTTTCCCGATCTTGAACCTCTCCTCAAACCTAGCCTTAGTCTCCTTCGCAGCAGTAACCTTCTTATCCCTAGTCGAAAGCACATCAACATTGACAACATCCTTCAGATCCACATCGAGAGTGTAGCGAGTAGGCATGATGTGAGTGTAATTCACCAGCTTGATAAACGCCTTAACCCGAGACTTCTTAGCCTGCTTCTTTGCCGAATCCTTGCGAATCACCTTCTTCGGGTACTTGGAAATACCTGCAACCAAACAATGACCGTATGGCCTGTCCCTTGTTCCTTCATCAAATGCACGGATGATTACCGCCTTCCTACCGGCGTATTTGCCTTGAAGAAGGATCACTGCTTTGTTTGGCTTCAAGAACTTCACCATCTTCGCCGCCGCGGATTGTTTTTCTCTCGACTTCTCTCTCGCTCGGCTGAGTGAAATGGGAATGTAAAACCCTACGTTTTGAATTTATATACTAAGAGTGGCTAAGCAAAGCCCTAATTGTTAATGGGTTTGGCCCATAATTTATTGTTAATGGATTTGGGCTTTGACAAAATGAATCTTCTCAACTAATATGGCAGATTTACGTAAAGTAAATGTCATATAATTATGACCCCGCATAATTTTTCCAATTACAAATGTTATTGTTGTTAAATTTTCTCCTGTTTTATAAATGCCATGAAAATTTGCCCGATCCGAGTTAATTTTTGTTGCAAACTTCTGCCTAATGTTTGCAATAACTTGCAAGGCTAAAGGCCTTCCTTCACATAAAATTGTAACTTGTTCAAAAGGACTTTTTTTTTTTTTTTAGGAAATGTAGTCTGAAAGTTTCATAAATTTACCACTTTTGCAAAGGGTTTGGCCCATAATTTATTGTATTGGAATTGGGTTTGGAGGAAAACGATTTGGGCTTGACAATATGGACCTTCTCAACCAAAATTATAGGTCATTTGCACTTTTGGCCTATTTAAGCTTATCTTTAATTTACCCCTCGGGACATTATCTGCGGGACATAAGTTTATATTTTCGTGAATGGAGGTTTTGAAGCAATGGTAGAAATGTCTAGTTAAAGCCATGGAAGCAATCGCTACTGCTTGTATTACGATAAGTTGTATGTGTCACACATTGGTTAAAGCCATGAAATCAGTCGCTAATGCTTGTATTACGATAAGTTGTATGCGTCACACATTGGTTAAATGCACAATACTGTTTGCTCTTTACAAGTGTATTTTTTTCTCATTATAAACTCAACAAGTTATTTCACACCTTTAAGAAACTTATGTCCCGCTAGTTATAATTCGATTTATTAGGAATAAAAAATAAAAATCAACTTATTTGAAAGATAAATACTAAAGATCAGATCATTTGATGGGGTAAGCGTTCAATTACATACAAATATTAGCACAAGATCTTAATCTAGATAGAAGCTTGCTCGTTTTCGACTGATGAAGGTCGCAAAAGAATTGACTATAATCTTTTACAAGTTTTTATTTGATTGTACATCGAGCAACCAAATTAAACATAATTATTGTAAAAACATGTACCTTGCAATGAATCTGCTTGTAATAACTTCAGTTATTTATATATATTGCTTATAGTCATAACACTCGGATACTACTAAAATTCACCAAAATAATGTAAATAATAATCTAACGAGGGGTAAAAGTAATCCACAAAAATAGTATGATAGAGATAGACCAACCACAAACACCAATGTGTCGAAGAAAGGGAATTTACAAGTAATATGAGAGGAAGTCATAATTTATGAGATCATGGAAAGGTACAATAGTCCTCAACAAGGCAATTCCATCTCCTTTTTAGGATGAATAGGTAATTCGGGAGCACAATATGTCATGTATCTATACAAACTTAAACCAAGGCACAAGATCAAGGCTAAAGCACCAACTAACAATTCTTCATTCAACCTGTGAACCAGTACCAACATTGTTAACGCTAGAAATACATCTTTTCCTCCAATATCATACGCAGCGTGCATGAAGTGGGCAAAGGTATAGAAATATGTGGTGCAGGATAGCAGTAGAGCATAATACGCACCATCAAACTCCAAAAGGTGACGCAAGGCTGCTGCAACTATCACAGGAATGACCTCAATCATAAATTTGGCCTTGGCACCAATTAACCGGAAAGGCGACATCTCACGATGCCAATAAATAACAGAGTACAATGCAACCATATGAAAAGTTATGAGTCCAAAAAAAATAATCATGAAGGTGACTACACTGGGCTTCTCAACAAAAAGGCCAAGGCACACCCATGTACAGAAATAGGGAATCATACTAAAAAGAAACCACCACCAATCATTACCCACTATGAGATTATCTGCAAGAAACACGAGCAAGACATATTTATCATCTCGAAGGAAGTTAGAAAAACAAAAATCGAGCACGCGCACAATTGAAAAGGAAAACTTTGCACAAAAGTCAACACTTCAAAAGACTAAAAAGGAAAAGCTTCTAATGCCTCCAAACCATCAGCAAAGAAATTAGTGGCATTGATCTGCCAACCGAGCTAAGAGTGCATGGTTAACCAAGAATTTTAGTGAAGATGATAACACTACTAGAAACTGGACGTATAGTAACAGTTAGAAAACGGTTGTCATGGCATGCATTTTGCAACAGTTATATCCGTTACATAAGGAAATAAGTCCTAATGGGACTTTTTAAATAAACTGCTGCAACATGGCTAAGCAATTGAACTTTTGTTTTGAAGGTGCAAACTTGTATCAGTAGTATTAATTTGACAACTATCTAGTGACTTCAGTACTTCCCATGCAATTTAGTTAAAGTTTCTCCCTGTAAGATCTCATCAAATTTTCCCTTGTTCATGAATCATCTGATACGTAACAGTTGGTCGTGTTCTCAGCTTATATATGGGCTACATTTAGAAGTGTACATAAAACTTGTTTATTTCATGATCGAGTTAGGTGAAGTGAAGCTCAACTTATCGTTCTTTCCATAAGAAGTTCATTGAGTTTTAGTTAAAGGAGAAAAACAAGAGTGTTGTTGTTAATTAATGAGCATTTGGGAGTGAAGCTATTAATGAACTAGAGACATAAGCTTGTCTCTACCCGACTTGAAGGATCTCCCTAAATTTTTCCTCTCTATAACCTTGAATGAGTGGCCTAACCTTTTAATTATGCTCTTGTTTACCCCATCTTTACTAATTGGGTTATTTGGGAATCATATGGTCAATCTAACGGTAACTATTTTGATGCAAAGTTATTTTTTGTGCTTAGGCTGTGTTTCACTCGATTATAATCCCCAACCCCTACTCCATATCCTATATCTTCCAGCTTTCTCTCCATTTTACCGGCTTTCTGTTCTCCTCGTTTCCTAATCAACCTCACTCTTCATAAACTGCAGGCTTTAAAAGATTGAATGTTCCATATATATTTGATCTCATTGATTTTTCAGATTGAGGACCACTTTGCAATTAAGAATTGATGCACATGTTGGGTAACCATATGTACCTTACTTAGTGATCGACTAAAACCGCTGCAATAGATCCATTGCAACACGATTACCCTAAACCGCTGAAATAGGACTATTGCAACAGTCTTGTTATCTGTTGCAGTCACTGCCACAGACCTACTTTCTAGAATTGATGCACATGTTGGGTAACAATATTCTTGATACGCATATACGCAAGGAACTTTGAAGATATCCTAGGATCAATATTCTTGGTATGCACATTACACCCAACTAGTATCAAGACCACAAAATTAATAACCTGATAATCTCTGGCTTGGATCAATTTCAACTGAAGAAGCCTTGTAGGATACATGTGGAAGCCTAATCATCTTCAAAATTGAAACTGCCACCTTCAAGCTCTGCTTGCCCTTCTGATAGGGAACCATCACTATGCTATGAAGGGGAGAGCCACGCTGAGGGAGAATATCACCCATCTGGCTGCAGATATATACAAGATTCGTGAGAAAGTTTCTTAAGTTTCAAAATTTTGACTTTAAATAGTAATTAAGTGGGATATATAGAATTAGACATTCATTCTATATCCAATAGCACAAGGTGCGGGTAGTTTCAATATTTTCCCCCTAGCTACAGTATACAATACTTAAGAGTTTGTTTATTTACTTTTGTTGAAAGGGTAACAGAAAAAACATGCAAAAAGTTGAAAGAGAAGCACATTTGTACCTGTAACAGAGAGATATGAGTAGGTGAGCAAATTTAAGAACAATTCTGGCTAAGAGAGGTGAAGAAGATAAAAAAGGGTCCGTTGAAAGTCCGAAGATACAACAAATAGGGTCTTTTGTTTTGTATAAATAAAAGAAGTAAACAGGCGGATACAGTTATATTTACTCTTGGTTCAATACAGTTGTATTTACTCTCAAGGTCCTTTCACGTAACACTTTGTTTGTGCTGCTGATCTAACAATCGTTCACGTTTACATTGCAAAGCAGATTTATGTCAATTGCAAAAAAAGCTTGGACGCATTCTATTTTTATGACCTGAGAGAACTTCAATCCCACGACGAAGGGAAATGGGAACCAACATTACCCTAGAACTAGACAGAGTAAAGTGCAATAGAAAGCTTCAACCAAGTCTGAAAATTTGATGGTCTGCAAATTTACAAACTTATACAAATTGCAACACTGTGATTTAGAAAAGAGCATATGCAGGGCAATTGGAAACAGATGGTGGAAATTGAAAGCAGCACAAAGGTTAAACAAGCTCATGGTTTCTGTCAAATTGGCAACAAAGATTAACAAAAGAAAGAGTGTATACTGGCTCTAAAGTAGATGGCCTTATTTCACAGCAGTAATTACTAGAGTATTCCTCCAATTCAAAATATGCATCTCGAAACTAACTGCAGATTAAATAGGCATGGGAAAACAATAACAGCAATATAGGTATCTCTGGAAAATTTCTACTAATACTTTGAGGATCAATCTCAAAAGAGTGAAGAACTTGTCCAAAATCTAACAAGAGTGTTCATCTTCTTATCAACAGCAACGGAAAGGACTAACATGTGAGCTACATCTTAGAAGTGCTAATGTTAATATGCTATCCACTTCTTTTTTTTTTCACTTTTTTAATTATTCAAATTCAGAAACATCTTTCTCTTTATATGTTCTTAGAGTTCCCATATCACTTAATTCAGATGGTCCATAATTGAAAAACCATGTTAGGTATACACGTATTTTAACTGTTGAAGCTAAAAGTATTTCAAGTGTACTTAAAAATTCGCTAGAGAGGTGGATGCATAAGCATTATGCATCAGGTTTATCGTATCGACTAAATTTGGCTCCGACCCTTCTATATATGTTAAAAAGAAGCTCTCTAAATAACCACAGAGTAATAGAGTTCCAACCCATTAAATCAGTTGGGATTTGGAAGAATATTGAACTCAGAAACCATAAAATTCAATTTTTGGATACGTTTCTGAGTTACTAGCCAATAAAGGTTATTAAAAAAAATAATTATAGCCAAAATCTTCAAGTAAAAGTTTTGACTTTGAGCAAATGGGATGCCCAAAGAGACTACCATAAACTAGCATGGGCAGAAGCAACATATAAACCAAGTGAACGATCGTTTTTATATATGTGTGTGTGTGTGTGTGTGTACGTGAACCCTCTACCTCTAGATACTTGAGTGTTAAACGAGTAATTGAGAAAAGATTAGGTGTTACCTAGCCACTGAGGCATTGACTGAAACAATATTACCATTTCAACATATGAGCTAAACGATACTTTCACTGAACATGGTTTAGGATAAAATAGGGATAGCAATGGGGCGGGGCGGATTACAACGTGTGCAGGCAGGGCGAGTTCAAAACCATTTTTTTAAAATAAAAACATGCGGGAGGAGGGCACAGGCGCAACCAATTATAAAGTGAATCTCAGCATTCTCGCATTGCCAAATCTCTTTTCCATTGTTTCTCAGTTATCATTTTGATTCTTAGATGAGTACTGATGCATCCTTTTATACTGTATAGTTGAGACTCTTGAATGATGAGATAGAAATCAATTATCACTTTCACCTGATTACCTCGTCTTCATTTTAGTTTCCTTTTAATTCTTTAAATTTATCCATACAATAGTACTTATTTGTTGATAAAAGTAAAGCATCTGGAATTCTAACTTCCGAGCGTAACTATAATCAAGTAATTGACTGATCTGACAAGTGAGGTCGGACACACTCATTATCAACAGAGACAAACACTGGGTGATTTCTTATCATTTGATCTAGCATAGTTACTGCTTGGGGGAGGAATTAGTTGAGGTGCCCACAAGCTAGTCCGAACACCACGTCGATTATCAAAAAAATCAATACTAGTCATGTACCCTAATGATTTATAATTGTTGATTTTGAAAGTCGTTTTTAAAAATAATCTAACACTGAAATCATTCAAGTAGGTTAAAAGACTAGACAGTGGAAGCAGCAAAAATATTTCGAAAACAAACAGATTGGTATCCACAAACCCACCAGATCTTAATTCAGCTAAATCATAGACTATAATTACAAAGAAACTTACCTGCCGGATTTGAGAAAGAGGGAGAGGCCGGCGGCCGGCGGCCGGCGGCTGTTAAATAAAAAATGGGAGGAGAGAAGACGTCATAAATAGTCCCTCCGTTTAAAATAGTCCCCTTTTAACACCGGAGAAAGTTTGATTACTGCGCCTCTTCCAGTTCTCTTATTTTTTCATTTTGAAACAAAATAAAAAATTAACTATAACGAAAAAAAAAGTATGGATATATATCTCAAAACTTTGATAAATAATCTAAATATATGCACCTTTTCATTAATGAGAAGGATATATTTTTACCTAAAATATAATAGAGGATATATTTGTATCGTTTATTAAAGTTCGGTGATATACATACCATTTCATTGACGGACAGTATATTTATATCATTTATTAAAATTCAAAGATATTATGCAACTTGATTATTATATTAGGTTCATGATAAAATTATGCATTGGGCCCGTGCAAAGCACGAGCATACCTATCTAGTATATAATATATTTTTCTACTATAACGGTTAGGGACGACCAAGGTTATGACTGTAAATATGCTCATTTTCAAGGATAAAATGGTAAGCTTGTTTCTAAAATCAAACCACGAGCTTCTTTTCCCTTTTAGATATTGCTCTGTCTCTCTCTACACACAATCATACCACTCTACTCCCTCAAGCTCTCAAGCACCAAATTCAATCTTGGATCTAAATAACAACAAGAACACTAACTTCTCAAGACAATGCTTGGTGATTCACTATTTTTTCATTGTTTCTGTCTGAAAGTGATGATCGATAAAAAGGTTCAAACGATGGTACAAGAAGTTACTGATTTGTTCACCCCATTGTTTGGGTATTTTTATCTTGTTTTGAACTTTGTTATATCCCTCTGTCTTTTGCATCTTCAACTATAAAGTTTGAGTTTTTTTTGGTTAATAAGAATTGATGTCAGATTTAACTTATATATATACTGAGAGTATAAAGAAGTTTTAAAACTGTTAATATTAAAACACCATTAAGTTGAGCTTAAATGGAGTAGTGAGAATTCATATAGCCGATTGCAACTTGTTTGGGATCATGATGTAGGATGTGTTCAGTAGTAAGATTTTTTTTTTCTTGGAAAATATATTTTTAGGGAAATAAGTGAATTTGAATTTTTTTTTTGTGTGTGTGGATAAGCAAGCAGAAAATATCATAATAAAAGCACTTGTACATAATCTCGACTAATACCATCGAGGGCGGGTGTGAACGTAGGCAATAGGGGTGTACAGATCAAACCGTCAAGTCAAATCGAATTGACAAACAAATCAAACCGAGGAAAAAAACCGACTTATGATTTGGTTTGGTTGGTTTGGTGTTAGAAAAAAAAACTGATCATTCTTGATTTGGTTTGACAAAAAAAAAAAGTCAAAATATATAAATTATAATTATATATATATATATATATAATTGTAATTCTAACTTTTATACATAAAATATTAATTATAATCTACTTTTTAAATATTTTTTCAATTAGTTTTAGTAATTTTCAATAATTTGAAAGTAGATGTAGATATATTTTCGGATTTGGGCCTTTAAGTTGTTATATTTGTCCATTAATTTTTAATTAAATGATCCAAAGCCCAATATAAGGGCCCGTTTGGTCATGAATATTTTTTTCTTTTTTCCGAAAGATTTTTCAGGAATTGGAAATTAGTGTTTGGCAATAAAAATTTGGAAAACAATTCCGAAATTAAATTCCGAAAAGGGAAAACAACTTTTTGTTGTTTTCTCTTCTTTTTTTTCACTTCCAATTTCAACTTTTATTATTATTACATACAATCTTAATCTTTAAATTTTTACACAAATCCCTCTTATTAATTAAATTCCGTAATTTAAAAAAAAACTTCAAATAAAATAATTTATTCAAGTAAAAATAATTAATAATTTTCATCAACAAATTTAATAATATATAAAATATATTTATATCTATCAATCATATTTATCAAGATATATTTTTTCTCTATTCAATCGATTATGGTTAGACAAATTTATTTAGCTCGTATTTGTGATATTTTTATTCAAATTTTAGAAGAATATCAATCATAATAATTAGTTTGTTGTTAATTATTTTATCAATTGAAGACATGTAAATTATTTTCTCAATATTTGTTGTATGTTAGTAGGTAAATTAGTAGTTGGGTGATTTTGATAATTTTTAAAAGTTGAGGGCATAAAATCTGTCACATCCCTTTTTCGCTCGAGGGAGTCCGTGTCGAAGGGTTTTTCCAATTAAAATGACGGTTTGAATAGGGATTATTTTATTTACACAGTCGCCACTTGAAATTGAGTTATAGTGTTCCAAGTCACCTTATTGAATCCCTAATCAAAAGGAAATGACTCTTTGTTGGTCTGCGAAAATAGAAGGTCGGGTAAGGAATTCTGTTGACCGAGGGAAAGGTGTGAGGCACCCCTCGAGTCCCGTGGTTCAAGCACGGTAGCTTTTATCAACTTATACTTAACTTTAACTATTTTGATAATTTATGTTAAGGCCTAAATTCACTCATTTTTTAATCTATAATCTATAATATATTAAAAGTGTGAAGGCCCTTAAAAAAATGATTTGAATTTTTACCCTTCATTAAAAGATTTTGCTTTAGACAAAATAGTCTTTTTACATTTTTTTCTATTATTTTAAAAATATTAAATATTAATTATATTACCAAAAAACAAATCTCCTCACAAAAATAGAATTCCTTTGCCACCATCTAAAAAACTAACCATAACAAGAAATAAAAAAATATATAATAAAAATTTCCAAGTTAAAAAAAAAAAACTTAACGTGAAACCACAAAAAAAATGTAAGAATAACTAATTAGAAATTAAAAAAAAAAAAAAAAAAACGTGAACCCCAAAAAAACTATAATAATTTTTAAAAAAATCTATCCTTCCCAACTTGGTTTTAAGAATAGCCTTTTTCATATAAAATATGGTAAAAAAATATTCAAAAATCAACAATCAACAATTCCTATCCCATATAAAATAAGTTTTAATATACCTTTACCAACTTCTATAAAAACCATGCTAATTTCATTTTTTTACAATCTTTACCATATTTTTTTTTTAGTTTTTTTTTTTCAATTTGTTTATTTTTCAAGTTCTCCTTTTTTTTGCATTGTTGATTGTTGCTTGCTTATTAATAATTATATATATATATATAGAGAGAGAGAGAGAGAGAGAGCTTTTGTTGTTATTTATTTTTTTGTTGGAAGATTTTTTTGTGTAAATGTTAGGTTTAATTGTATTGTTTTTATATCTTTATTGTCTTATTGCTTTATTTTAATTTAGAGATGCTTGATGAATGTGGGGCGTCTTTGAAGTTTTTTTTAGGTAAAGGTTATATTTAATTGTATTATCGTAAAAACTCTATTAGTTTGTTATTTTGTGGTAGTTTACAATTCATAGATAAATCTCGATGGCCTTGAGAAATTTTGTATGTAAAATTTAAATTTAATTGTATTGTTTTGATATCACTGTTATAGTATTATTTTGTTACAGTTTACAGGTGATAGATAAATGTTGATCGGCTTTGAGGAATTTTTTTATGTAAAGGTTAGGTTTAGTTGTATTATTTTGATATCTCTATTATCGTATTATTTTGTTATTATTTACAGGTGGTAGATGAGTTTCTGGGGACTTTGAGAAAAATTTTGTGTGTAAAAATTAGATTTAATTGTATTATTTTGATGTCTCTATCATTGTATTATTTTGTTGCAACTTACAGATGGTAGATGAATGTCGATCTGACTTTTAAAAATATTGATTAAAGTTAGGTTTAATAAATAAATTCTCCATCTTTACATATTCAATAGATATTAAATTTAATTATTATATTCATCTTTATTATTTAAATAAATATCCTATTTGGTGTAATGTTTGAACTCACTAAAGTGAGGTACACGCACAAGGCGCGTACAACTAAACTAGTATAATAAAACTATTTGAAACTCTTGTATTAAACTAGTGAAAATTAGTTTTAAGACGATCTTTGCCGAAGTGTAATATTGCATCCTCGAATTATTTTTAAAGGTCTCAGAAAGATGCGTACGCCGCACTCTTAATCGAGACAAATATATCAACGTGCCTAAAGCTTATCTAGCGTTAAAAGGTATTTATTTCATCTCTTGAAAACTCGAAATAATTTTATCTTATCTATTTTATTCTTTTTCGCTCTTTATTTTTATTATTTTTTTTACAACAAATCTTGAATTATTCCGCAACTCGCCTCGCTCCCTTAATGAATTTAAACATTGAACATTCAAACATTAAAGTAAAAAACAAGAAAGTCAAATAGTCGGTAACTTAAAAGCCTAAAATAACATGCTATCAATCATATTTTTGTTGGTTCCATGTCAACTAATTTACCAAGTCACGAAACACTTACATATATATATATAATATCATCAAATAATTTACTAGAAATATGGATACGTTTTAAATCCTATTTTTGTGCGGTATTAAATCTAACAACTCGTTACATGATTAACCCATTTGATTCTCTATTACTTTTACTTCTAAATAATAGTTATGTTACTATAAAAGTAAAATACTTATTCTTTAGCCTCGATCTACACTCTTCACATCCTTATTTATTTATTTAATTATTATTATTATTATTAGGTCAATCCCACAATATTTATCAAATAAATACTACACCTGCACAGTCAATATTATACACACAAATAAATTTTCATTTTTCACTAATTCCATGCAATCCTTGCACACCTACTAATACTATTTATGCATCATTTTCATGCAATCCATACTACTATTTATACACCAATACTTAACAGGTTCTTAAAATATACATAGAAAGAAAATGTTACTGTGACTAAACATGCACACATATACATTATGAAAACGAGAAAGTTTTAACTAACAGAACACTCACGCATGCACTGTAAAACGGCAAGAATGAAGAATCCAATAAAAATAAAAAAATAATAATTAAACTTTTAAGAACTACTTTGAATCAACTAAATACATCATTAAATTTTAAACATTGATTATTAATGGCATGTCATCAAATCCGTCACAATATCTAAGCATACAACATATTTATTAATCACATTGAAATGCTCTCGGATATATACATGAATATGATAAAATGAAGTTTACGTCGATATGAAATCATTTAAACAATTTCACTCAAACTTCGATTCATGATAAAACTTACAATATAATAGTACAAAATTAAATAAAAATCTGTGTAACAAATTAAACCCAGTCTAAAAACGCCGGCTTTGAAAGCTCGAACGGAACCCAAACTCAACTTCCTTGCTTCTTTTTTTTTCTTTCTGTTTCACTCTTAGTTTTCTTTTGATTTTTACTTTTCCACAAAATGATGTTTTCTTTCTTTTCCTTCTCGTGTGTTTGTGTCCACCTTTTTTATTGTTGTTCTCCTTCTCTTCTGATGCAGTATGTGTTGTAGGAAAATGTACCTAGGTTATATTAGGGGGTGGGACTTTAAATAGAGGTATCTTGGGGGTGGGGGGTGGGGAATAGGGGGAGTAGTTATATTAGGATAGGATTTTTTATTTTTATTTTGAATTTTGAAAAAGATTTTTTAAGACAATAAAATAATGATAAATAAAAAAAATAAATAATAAATAAATAAAAAAAAAAAGTAATAATAAAATAAATATAATAATTAATTAATTTTATATTAATCAAAACATAATAACAATTATAAATAGATAAAAATAAATATAACAAAATAGTAATAAAACTACTAATTTATTTATTAAAAATTTATAAAAATAAAATATTTTTAATTTTTTGTATTATTTTTAAAATTAGAATAAAAATAAAAATAAAATATCTCAAAGTTAACTTTATTTAATTATTTATTGTTTAAATAAAAATTTACTAAAATAAAATAAGAATTAAAATAATATCGGTTCAAATATAAATATTTAATATCGAAAAAGAAATATATTACACTCGGGAGGGTCAAAAATCACGTGTCTACAAAATCATATTTAATAAAAATAATCAAAAGTCTAAAAAAAATTCAAAAAGACATGGCCGAACACAACTCCAACTTCATCTTCAACTCCAACTCTAACTCCGAAAAAAGTAGTTTTCATAGTCAAACGGCTACTAAATTTAAAACCTAAACTTTTCGCTCTTCATCTAACTTTTTAGTTTCAAGCGAGTTTTTCGCGCCTCATTTTTTCATAATTGTGGTTTTTCATTGGCACATGAGTGAAAATAAATATTTGATCTAGTCTTTGACCACAATATAATGGTAAAAACTAAAGATTTAAAAAAAAATCCAAAAAACCCGAAAGAACCGATGAGAATCTAAATCAAAAAAACCAATGTTATGTTGGTTTGATTTGGCTTATAGTTTTAATAAACCGACATGATTGATTTGTTTTTTTCTATAATAAAATCGACCCAACCCGACCTATGTACACCCCTAGTAGGGAGGATGGGATGGGGGCTATGTAGCGGGGGTGAAGATGAGGTGTGTTCGAGGTGTAGAAGGACTATCACAACTCGAAATTCGAGATCGTGATGTCACCTATTCCATCCTCCGTGATAGTTAAGCCAAAAAACTCAATTTCAAGAACAACATCCCAAACTCATAGAAGCGGAAGAATGAAGAATAGATTCAATCCCGAATAATCTTATAAGTAGGTATTTAGAATAGTAAAATCAATTCGTAGATGATCCCAGGTCTAGAAGTCACTAATACAAGCCACAAAAATATAGAACCCAAAGAAAGTTTCAGTCTTTCAAATTGCGAAAAATGCATAAGAATAAAGCTAAAGGAGATTTCAGTAGTCACTGAAGCCAGTAGCAGCTATCTCGAATCTCCGATGATGCTAGCAACGAAGGAACCACAAAAATAATATCCAGAGATCGTCGGATCTGTACCTGCATGTAGGGTGCAGAAAAAGCAAGAGTGAGTACGAAATTACATGTACTCAACAAGCATCGTCGACCGACGCTAATTCAAAGTGGTGACGAGTGCTACCACACAAAACATTTAAACAAAAACACACAATCTGCGCTCACGAAAACCACATTAATCCAACATAATAGTCCAGTTTAATAGTTATAAAAATATCATAACATAATCCAAGAATTCTCAATACAGTAAGGTAAATAACACATATACAATTAGTGCAAGGTCACAATCCACTTTAACCAATTTAAAGCAAATAAATCAATGCAGTACAATGCATATGCACATATATATATATAAAATACTGTGCAGGTGTGCACTCCTATCCCATAAATATATAATATATTGTGCAGGTGTGCACTCCGATCCCATAAATATATAATATACTAAGCAGGCGTTGACTCCGATCCCATAAATATATAATATATTGTGCAGGCGTGCACTCCAATCCCATAAATATATATAATATTTTGCAATGCAATGCATGATGTGCAAGCGTGCAACTCTTATCCCAAATCAATAATAAAGTCAAGCAAAACATTTCACATCTCAAGTCAAATCAAATATTCATTTCAAAGTCAACTCAATTTATTCAATGAGAGTATCATCATTAACTTGTTTTTTCAATTATTACCATAATAAAGTAGTCCATCAGGCTAACAAGTACGGAAAACAGTTTAAACATACAATTAACTTGTTCTATCCCCTCAAATAACACTGGTACCCGCATAGATGCTCATCACAAGCATTCATACGGAACCCCCAAATCCCATTAGTCCCATTACAAATAACTAACAAATATTCAAATAAACACGTTGAAAAAGAGTCTAAGGAAAGTCTCAACTTTCCTCAAACCGAAGCCAAACATCAATTTATAAACTTGCCCTTACGTAAAGTCTCCAAGTGATCAAATTTTTTTTCAAATATATATTTCTCGCATGAATAGGAATCTAGTAACACCCATTTTATAAATTTATACTTCTAAAATTCTAGACCAAAAACTTAAATTGCATCACAACTATAATTATAAAGATGATAAGAAAACAATACTACAATTCTTAAATTTTAACAGACAAAACCAACGAAATAGTACAATTTTGTTTTAACTGTTTCTTAATCCAAATATGGACGAAAGTGTTGCCAACCATTACATACCACTATCGTTAGCCTTACCTAAACTTATTTTTCCAATTAAAAGATTATACTATCACCAACTTTTAGTTTTCCATGAACCATTGTAGCATAATACTATTTTTTTTTTTTTTTTCAGTAACTAAATGAATCTAAAGAACATTGACAACATGCTTACAGAAAATCCTATTGAAAGCCTTATGGTGGCAAAATAAAAAGACTTTGACCAATTTTTTATATTATTATTCTAGTTCGATACATGTTTTCAGTTTCCAATTTTTTTAATCTATGCAACATTGTTTTAACCAACCAAAATTACAAGAACCATAACAACACTAAAACCAACACATAACCAAATTAAACGTCTTTGCCTAACCTTGGATCACGTGCAATTCTGCCCAAGAATAAAAGAATAATATAATAACTATCTTACTTCCTCCTAATCAATTCACGATGGTTTAATTCCTTAACTCCTTTTTCTATTCTGCTCAACTCTAAAGGCACGGACTATTTTCATTACTGGTTCATGAGATTTAGCTCTATCTCAAAATACTTCCAACTTGAAGCTTAGTCGAGAGATCTACTTCGAATACGCAGATGAGAGAGATAATACCGCTAACTGTCGTGCCCTCTTCTGTAAGTGTTAACTTTTTCTTTCTCGATCCCTCCCTATCCCGTGTGTATGTGTGTTTGAAAGATGGAAGATTAACTGTGTGGGTTGGTTGTTGATGAGAGTGATGAGAGTATATATCTTATAAACATGGAGAAACAAAACAAAATGAGTGGTGTGAATAATGATGTCTGATATGAATGGTAAAGTGGTGTGGGTATATTGTGAGGGGAAAACTTTGGGGAAGCTGAGGTGTGTTTCCATTGAGTAGGGCTATATTACAAGGACACAGTCAGTATAAACTGCCATATGTGGGACCTGTTCTGAACATGAGAAAATTGAAATCCTTCTTACCTAACACATCTGTAGTTGTCACTGCAATGGATTATAACCTGATATATAAGTTAAGCTGCCTTAGGTTACTAATCGTACATTTTATGGATGGTTATGTGTAGTTTATGTTTTAGTGACCTGATTATTAGTTTATATCTAGTGTATAGAAGTTAAACTCGTTTCTGATCAACAAATTTCATGATAGATTGTCCGCGAGCATGACCTATTAGGAAGAGGTGTTGAATTGTTTCGTAGGCATTTGTATGCTGATGGCAAACTAAAGCCGACATCAAAGAGCGTTGAGGGGGCAGAGCCGGTTGATGGACGGACTTGTTATTCAGGAAGGTGTTTACAACCCGCTTCAGTGTATTCTTTAACACATACCTTTATTCGTATCTTCAGGGCATAGGCGTTACCAACTTGGTCATTATAGATAACTGGATACTTATAAGCAAGTTTTTCTTCAACTGTAGACTTTGGGACTGGATTAACTGATGTGTTTGTATTTGCCAAATGTTTGATGTTTCTCTTTTAGGTGTTGAAACTCCAAATTGCATACAATAGACTGTCTTTGATGTTGTAGCATTGGACTATTAACATGTGACGGTCATTATAGATGCCACAACTGTTGCTACCCCTGATATACATATTGGTATGTATTCCAAAGCTCCTCATCAAGGGTTACAGATCCCTCAAAGCGGTGCTTATTTACGTCTTGAATTTTTAGTTTTAATAGCTTTTGAATATCTGTCGTCATTTATTCTATCCACTTCCCGAGTTGATTAGTATAACTGTCAAATAACTTCATATAATATCTTATTATAAGTAGTTACGAATTACAACTAACGATAACTTAATCGAATCATAAGTTTAGATTACAAAGGTCGACGTTTCTCCCTGTCCTCGATACATGCTTTAGTGTTTATCCTTGTCTTTTCTTATGAAGTATTTAGACTTAGATTCATCAATGAATTTGCTACATACTTGAGAATTCAGGCACCAGGGCATCCTTATTTTTCTTCTTTGAAATGCTTGTTCTAAGAAAATTACAGTATAAAATGGTTTGGATTAATCTTAATTTTGGATCATACTTACCAAGCCATCAAAATGATGGTGTGCATCTTAATGGACAAGTCTTTTATGTTAATGTTTTGAAGATAGTTTGTATGTCAACAAAAAATTATAAAATTGTTTACGATGTTATGCTCAAATTTGTGTAATAAATTCGACACTTGTAGTTTAAAAGAGTATCAGAATATTTATTGAGGATGTGTTGTACAGTATCCACCTATGTCAATATTTAGTTGGTAAAGAAGGATATCTCCTAAGCCTTTCCGTAAATGAGCCTGGCGCAAACATATATGGTATCGCTCATAAAGGAATAGTGTATCTTGAATCAATTTTGTCAAGACGAGTGGTTATAATTTTGTCTTTAAAGTTCTATTTGTTGATACAATTTCTTTCTCATGATGTTTTTCCTTTTGTGTTTCCTGTAAGACTCGACAACTTATTTATCCGAACATGTACTGGTTTGCAATTCCAAATATTGGATCAGTTCTCAAGGGCATCTCACATATTTGACAAGCTCTTCCGTTTTCAAATTACATCCAACAACACAATTATGTGCGCTCTCTTACTAGCATTTTGGCAGTTTGTAACAGGAAAGGAAAGAGCTTATGTCTTTTCTCAACAGTAGAAAGTACATAGAGATGGTGGTTCTTTTCTCAACCATTTTAACGACTTCTGTTACAACTTACAACAATAATAATACATGACTATTATTAATACTCTTCTTATTCATGAAATAATTTATTGAGTTAAAATGGTTACGATTTTTTATCTTCTTCATCAATAACAACTCTCCAATTAAGATTAACAATTAATACACATTGACAATAATGCCTTATAATTCTCTTCAATATTCGTTGGTTCTACTCAAATATTTTTCCTATATATATGTGTGTGTATCTTGTTGGAATTCGATTTTGTAGTTGTAAACTTATGTCTAAAAGTCTAATTTTCACATATGTTTTGTTTATAAGTGTCAAGACCCAAAATTCGAGACCGTGATGGCACCTATTCCATCCTCCGTGATAGGTAAGCCAAAAATCTAATTCCAAGAACAACATCCCAAATTCATACAAGCGGAAGAAATAAGAATGGATTCAATCCCGAATAATCTCATAAGTAGATAAATCGACTAGTAAAAATCTATTTATAGATAATCCCAGGTCTGGAAGTCACTAATACAAGCCACTAAATTATAGACCCAAAGAAAATTTGAGTCTTTCAAAATGCGAAAAATGCATAAGAATAAAGCTGAAGGAGATTTCAGTAGACAATGAAGCCAGCAGCAGCTAACTCAAATCTCCGATGATGCTAGCAACGAAGGAACCACAAAAAATAAATATTCAGAAGTCGTCGGATTTGTACCTACACGTAGGGTGCAGAAAAAGCAAGAGTGAGTACGGGGCCACGTGTACTCAGCAAGCATCGTCGACCGATCCTAATTCAAAGTGGCGACGAGTGACACCACATAAAACATTTAAACACAAGCATACAACCTACGCTCAGGAAGGCCACATTAATCAAAAAGAATAGTCCAGTTTAACAGTCATAAAAAAAAAATTATTTCATAATCCAAGAATTCCTCAATCAGATAAAATAAATAATACATATACAATAATCACAAGGTCATAATCCACTTTAACCATTCTGAAGCAAACAAATCAATGCAATGCAATGCAAATGTAAATATTGTGCAGGGGTGCACTTCGATCCCATATATATATATATATATAATATATTGTGCATGCGTGCACTCCGACCCCATAAATATATATAATATACTGTGCAGGCGTGCACTCCGACCCCATAAATATATAATATACTGTGCAGACATGCACTCCGACCCCATAAATATATATATATATATATATATATATATTATATACTGTGCAGGCGTGCACTTCGATCCCATAAATATATATAATATACTGTGCAATGAAATGCATGATGCACAAGTATCATCATTAGCTCACTTTTTCAACAGTTACCATAATAAATCAATCGATCAGGCTAACAAATAGGGAAAACAGTTTAAACATACAATTAACTGATTTTATCCATTCAATTAACACCGGTACCCGCATAGATGCTCGTCACAATAATCTCCACGGGACCCCCAAATTCCCATTACTCCCATTACACATAATTAACAAATATTCAAGTAAGCACGTTGAAAAAGAGTCTAAGAAAAGTCTCAACTTGCCTGAACTCGAAGTCAAGCGTCATTTTCAAACTTCCCCTTTCGTAAAACTTCCGAATGATTAAGATCTGTCCATATGTATATTTTTCGTAAAAATACATTCTAATATCACCTATTTTATAAATTTTTACTTCAAAAATTCTAGAACTAAAACCTAAATTTATTGAAGCAGTAACTAATCAAAATCTGGCGATCTACGACTAAAAATTATAATAAAAAACGATGATTGCAGTACTACTCTTACACATGTAGAATTCCCTTAATCCTATATCTATTGAAGGAAAGAATAGGCAAAGACACAAGAATTTCTGAAATCGAGGCAAAGTATAAATCAGTAGTCTATAATTTATTTTATGAACAATTACTGGAGCCATGTGAATCACTGACAGCAACACCTAAATCCTATTACTATTTCCTTGGAATCTAATTATTAACATATTATATTATTATTCTTTAACTTAGCAAAACAATAAAATAATGGTATAACCACAATTACTAATGGTTTTAGCATCAGTAGAAACAAACTTACTAATTAGTGTAAATATTTGAAGTTTCCCACAACCTTAATGAAAACAAGAAACGTTGGAAGCAATATTGCAACTGGACGGTAGTAATGAAATTTGGCCAATTTCTTTTCTGTTTCTATTTCAAGCTAAAGACATCAATTTCTTTTCTACCTCTGTACAATACAATGCTAAAAAAACACCAGGAAGCCTTTCACAACCGGTTCAAGAGATTTTAACACCTTATCTCATAATAATAAATAGACTGCAATATATAATATCAACTCAAGATATCTCTGACCTGAAGGTCAGACAGGTAGTAATGCTAATCGTTGTGCCCTCTTCTGTAACTACCAATACTGATGCTACTGCTTCTTTCTTCTTCGTCTACTGCTCAAACTACAGCTAGGTAGGTTTTTATTTTTAACAAGTAACCAAGCAGGCTAAATATGTAGTAGGTTTACAATTAGCCATATGAGTACATAATGAGATTTGAAGTGGGCAGGAAGATGACTGAAACAAAAGAAAAGCTTCTCAAATTGATTATATCTGTGCAGTGTGTGTAAGGGTGCATTATATTCTAAAGGTTTGAGTGGACAACAATGAGACCGGTCCTCTTTTCCTATGGTGCGTGGGCCTTCCTGAAGGAGAAGAAAAATGGAGATAAAAGTGAGTGGGGAAGAAATTATTTCCTACTGAAAATTGTTTCTTGCATTAGGTCCCATATTTATTAACTAAACTATGTAGGGTCATTACAATAAGTTATTTAATTTGTTTTCAGTAGTCGTATATTTAATAGGGAGTAGGATTATGTGTTATATGCCAAAAGGAGAGAAGCAATTAAAGAAAGAATTTGTGTGAGAATTATGTCTTGATTTTCTTTTTCTTTTTTCTTTTTTTTTTTTTTCAGTTACGGCGTTTGAATCAACTTACATACATAAGGTTAGCAAATATTTTGATCGAAAACATTACACTTTTGAATTTCATAACTAATTTTTATGGTAGTTATTAAATTTTGATATTTTATGGTATGTATTCTTCATTGTGGAGTATGGTACCCATGTAATATCTACCTCAATGTTAGATACATTGCTCCTAACATAATTATACCCTCTCCAACTTCATAACATTTTTTCCTAATTCTAAGTTTTTACGTTTTTTTTTCTAATTCTAAGTTTATTTTTTTTTACGTAGTATTTTTTTTTTCAATTAGATTTGTTGAGAAAGTATCACAATGTAATTTTAGAAGATCTTTTGATACTGAGTATGTTGAAATTGAAGCAAAATCTAACTTCTTAATGAAATATGATCATTTTCCTAGTACTTAGTGTAAAACTAAAATTATTACGTAATTTGTATATATCTTTGCACTCAACAATTTTCAACTATATATAACTCACAGCATATAGAGCAATTAAAATGACCAAAATTAAGTAATAATAAAACAAAAATTGAAATAGACTGCAAAAGCACTTATTATCAACACGAAGAAGAATTTGTTAAATTAAATTTTTAGTAGCCAAAAAGGAAAAAATATTAAAATAATTTATAATATTTTTTTTTTCTCATTAATAATTATTTGTTACTGTTCCTAATTGATGAGTTATTTTCATATTAAATTGAATAAATATTGTGTAATACTGTATTTATGATTCTTCATGTTATATAGTGTATTTTTATGCTCAATTTCTCAAAATTCTTCTTTTATAATTTATGTTGCAATTTGAAAATATTATCTTTGGATACTTATCCTTTATATATTATTAGAAAGTTAATGAAGCAAGAAAAAAATTTAACCTTTTTTTTTAAAAAAAAAAAAACGAGCGATTGTGTAGACGCTAAAGCTATGGAATAAAGTTAAAAGAAAAAATGGTTTAAAAGGGGAATTGTAAATAAAAAAATTATTAAAAAAATCATAAAATTAAATACTTATATATATATTTATAATTTATATCTATAATCTATAATCTATTAAAAGTGCGAAGACCCTTAGAAAAGTTATTTGAATGTTTTGCCCTTCATTAAAATACTCTACTTTAAACAAAACTGTCTTTTCACTATTTTTAATTTATTATTTAATCATATTTTATTATATTAATTAAACTTCCTAAAATATATGGTTGGAGAATTATTTATTGAAAATTACATACATACACTAACTAAAATTACCTAATTACATTAAACTCAAAATGGGTAAAATATTTACACATATCCCAAATTATTTACCTAAATCCCTTCACCTTCAACTTTCTCTCTCTCAGATATTATACATTTCAAAATTCCAATTTTTCTTCCATAATTTACTCCAATCACTTTTAATTTTTAATTTTTACTCAAAAGTAACCTAATCATTACTTTATACTATCTCTTTCCCATAATTCTTTCTTCTTTTTATCTCATTAAACAATTCTTTACTTTCTCTCTCTCTTTCCCAATTACTTTCTCTCTCTTTTCCATTCAATTTCTCTATCTTTTTCATATGAAGAACATGAAAAACATTTTTAATATATTTTTTCACTCTCAAATTCAAGCATTCGTATACTTAGAGGTTACCAATTTGTAAGTTATCAAACATTTGTTGGAGTTATATACTATTTTTTTTTACTATTTTTTTATTTTTTTCAACTTTACCAAATCACAAACTGGTTTCATTTTTGTTGCATGTTTACTTTTTATGAAATTAATTGGTTTTGTAAATCCATTTCAGTGTGATAGTTCGATAATATAATTTTTCTCATTTATTAAAAGTTCGATCTTTGTAATTTTTGTTTTAAAGTTGTTAGTTCTTATTCGAATTTCTATTTGGGTGCAGGCCTTATTCGTATTCTTGTTTGGTTGCAGGTTGATTTTTATGAAATTACCTTCTTTTGCAATCCCATTATTTGGTAGTTGATTTTTTCAGTTTTTTCATATAATAGAAGTCAGATGTTAACCAATGTATAATATCATTTCATACATGTGAATCAATTTATCATTTTTGAATGTTGTTGGTGTTCTTCAGACGTTGAAGAAGGCCATTCAAAAAGTGGTGGTTTGATCCAAAAAGAAGAAGAAAGAAGTGTGGTCTTTGTTTGTCTTAAAATATATTTCAAGACTTATAAAAGAAGAAAGAAGAAAATTAGGATTTGAAAAGTTTTGTTACCTAAAAGGGGACAAAGATTTTCAAAAAGAGACTACAACATTCAAAAAAAAGTGAAAGAAAGTCACATCTTGTTGAAATTGAAAATTAGGATCCAAGGCTTGTGAACCTAGAATATGATATCATACAAGTAAAAATTTATCATGCGTGTGAATTAATGTATAATTATGATGTCATACACGTGAACCAATATTATACATTCGAATGTTTACTGGAGTGGCACAATTTCATTATACAATGATTTGAATGTATAACAACATATTATACATTCGCAAGTTTACTAGAATAACAAAGTTTCATTATACACAGGCTTTAATGTATGCTAACATATTATACAAAAAGAAAGCAAATGTAATGTTGAAAATTCCCATAACAAACTCAAAAGTATTTCAATATTTTGATATTCTAATTTTTGCAATCTTTAATAAGAAGCAAAGGAAACTCTCATAGAACAGTGTTATGGGGATATTCATTTTGATTATAGTAGTAATGAAGAACATATGTAAAGGAAATTTATTACTTTTTACTTTCCAGATCTTTAATCCAAGATTACAAAAAAAAAAATGATCTAAGATTACAAAAAAAAAAATCATATCATACATGTGAACCAATGTATCATTTTTTAATGTTGTTTGTGTTCTTCATGTTCTTCAGATGTTATTGAAAAAGACCATTCAAAAAGTGGTGGTTTGATCCAAAAAGAAGAAGAAAGAAGTGTGGTCTTTGTTTGTCTTAAAATATATTCCAAGAAATATAAAAGAAAAAAGAAGAAAATAAAGATTTGAAAAGTCTTGTTACCCAAAAGGGGGGACAAACACTTACAAAAGAGCCAACAACCTTTCCAAAATGGGGAAAGAAAATCGCATCTTGATGAAATTGAGAAATAGGATCCAAGGCTTATGAACCTAAAATATAATATCATACATGTAAAAGAATTTATCATACATATGAATCAATGTATAATTATGATGGGCCAAACCCACCGATAGGACCTCAAAGTTATCTCGAAGATTCACATAGTCCCTTAAACTAAGGTCTGTACCTATTAGGCATCTCAAGTGCTAAAATTGGTACCTATCAGGCACGCTCTCCTTGGGCGCGTGAATAGTAAAATAAAAAATATTTTACTTTTTTAATTAAAAAATTTATATTTAAATTATTTTATTAACATAATTTTTAATTATTATAATTTTTTAATTTAAAAAAAAAAAGCACCCCCACCCCGTTCATCATCATCTTCATCAACCCCCACCCCCACCCCCCATCCCCCAGATCGTCCCCAACCCAACTCCATTCATCGTTGACTTCATCTACCCCCACCCTCACCTCACCCCCATCCCCACCCCCACCCCAGATCGTCCCCAACCCCCAACCCCATTCGTCGTCGTCTTCATCAACCCCCACCCCAATAAATCGTCGTCTTCATCAACCCCCTATAGTACCAGTACAATCAAGAAAGCAAAAAAATAAAAAGGAAAAAGTGCACCAACTATGACGGATTTGGCGGAAACAGAAGTAGAAGAAAACCCAATAGTAATAAATAAAGAAGACGAAGAACAAGATAAAATAAGACAACATTATTCGTCATTTCATCAAATACTTTTAGTTGGTGATGGAGATTTTTCATTTTCTCTTTGTTTAGAAAACTTTTTTGGTTCTGCTTCCAATATTATTGCATCGTGTCTTTAATTTTGTTGCTCAAAATTATCAAGAATGGAGAATCGAACTTAGAAAAGTTGAAATGCACCCATTTTTCTGGCTTACTATTTGCTCTTGATGATTTTGGTTTTCAAGAACGGAAAATATCAAGAATCTATGATGGGTTCTTTTGCAAAATTTGATATTTTGTTGATTTACTATTTGTTATTTTGATGATTTTGCTTATCAAGAATGGAAAAATGAAGACGGCGGGGGAGGGAATGAGGACGATCTCTGTGTTTGTGAAGACAAAGGGGGTGGGGCGTGGGGTGGGGGTGGGGGACTTTGTGTGTGAGGATACTCTCTGTGTGTGTGAAGAAGGAGGGGATGGGGATGGGGGCGGTGAAGAAGACGACTGGTGGATAGGATTTTTTTTTTAATTAAAAAATTATTATTAAATATATAATTAAATAGAAAAAAATCAGTAATTTCACATTTTTTTTGCCACATGTTTTTTTTTATTGGATATTTTTTCCACGTCACGCGAGTGTAACACACTCTCTATATACATTTTGCTGATTGATAAAAAAATGTCCAATTGGAACAAAATTGGGGGATTTAGGGGTTTGATAGGTACAGACCTTAGTTAAGGAGCCTAAGTGAATTTTAAAGACAAGTTTGAGGGGCTATCGGTGGGGTTTGGCCATTATGCTGTCATCCATGTGAACCAATATTATACATTTGAATGTTTACTGGTTATACAATGATTTGAATGTATAAGAAAACATTATACATTTGTATAGGATCCAAGGCTTGTGACGAACCTAGAATATAATATCATACATGTAAAAGAATTTATCATACATGTGAATCAATGTATAATTATGATGTCATACATGTAAACCAATTTATCATACATGTGAACAAATATTATACATTTGAATGTTTACTGGTTATACAATGATTTGAATGTATAAGAAAACATTATACATTTGTAAACCATTTTATCATACATTTCTTTGACTGACACAGATTCATAATACATTGATAGTCATGTATCAGAAAACATTATACATTCGTATATTTATGAGCTACAACAACAAACGAACCAATTTTAGAACAAACACTTCTTCAAAATCTCTCCAAATACATTACCATAGAATATAAGCTCAGCAAATAAAGAAGAATTTCCTTCAACCACATAATTAACTTCAATTTGTTTTTGTACTTCGTCAATATTCAATTCAATGACGATTGTATAAACCAATTTCAAGAATGTAATACTTTTCGAAATAATTATTTCGTCACTTTTGTAAAAATCAAAACTAATTTCCGACTCTCAAATTCCAGAATGTCACAACAATATGGGGATATTCATATTGATTTTAGTAGTACTGAAGAACGTATGTAGAGGAAATTTATTGCTTTTTGATTTCCAGATCTTGAATCCAAGATTACAAAAACAAAAATACAAATATTTGATGTTTACGAAAATTTTTGAAATTCAAATACCTTTTACTAATATTATCCAGCAAAAAAATTAAAGTAGCTAATTATTGCCATTAATTAAGGAAAAGTAATGTACAACATAATCATTTCAATTTTCTTAAATTTAGGATAGGATGTTTCATCATACATTCGACCAATGTATAATAGGTGGTTATACATTATATATATATATGAAGGTTTAATGCATAATTGTGTAATACATATTATGTTTCAACAACTATTTACTATAATAGTTGCCAAATTACATATTATATACACACCCACAACATATGTGTAAGGAGTATGAATAAGGATAAGACGCTTTCAACACCCATTTATCATATAAGCACAAATTTTTGATTCATTCATAGATGACGCCTTCAACACCCACTTGTTATCTTTGTTATGACAAATCAGTACATGACTGCATAAATTTTTTTACACTGAGTCAATGAATTAAATAAACATGTTAAAAATAATAAAACTAGCAAAAAATGCAATTTCTGTCATTGCGGTAGTTTTTATTATACACATAGACGAATGTATAATCAAATATTATACATTCGAATGTTTACTGTGATGACACAGTTTCATTATACAATAATTTGAATGTATAACAACATATTATATATTCGTAAGCTTACTGGAATGACACAGTTTTATTATACATCGACTTTAATATATGATAACATATTATACAAAAAAGGAGCAATTATAATATTGAAAATTCCCATAACAACTAATAAATATTTCACTATTTTGATATCCTAATTTTTGCATTCATTAATAAGAAGCAAATGAAAATCTCATAGAATAGTGTTAAAGACATAGCTTAACAAAAAAAAAAAATTAAAACAAAAAATTATCACCTAAAGAACATCACTGTGATCAAGCGATCAACAATTTTGCAATTCACATTCATATTATTCACAAAAAATAATCAAGAAATTACAATTATTAAGCTAAAAAAAAGAGACCATGAATCAACCGTTGGTAGGAGTCTTCCCCCATGCTAATGATTCCAGACTCCAGTGAAGATCGTCACTCAATCTCATCTTGGACGCCCTGACAAACGAATCCCCTGGATTCTGCATTGCGTTCAACATGCAACAAATTTCAAAACTTGGAGATACATCTCCCCAACATATTAGTACAAGTTAAATTATGAGTATGAGAAAAACTTTAAGAGAGAGAAAGATAAAAATAAATTGGATGATTGAAGTTTTGGAGGACATAAAGACTAAATTTCAGATTTCATATGTCAAAAAAGTGAGCTTAAACTAAGGAAAAGTAAAGTAATTAATGATTAAAACTACCTTAAATTTAGGAATGAATGTTTCATCATACATTCACACATGTATAGTATTTAGGTGAATATATGAGTATTTTTTGACAAATTCGGGAGAGCGAAATCGAGAAGGGATGTAGTGTAAATATTTTCATTAGCTAGGGGATTTGTGTTATTTGCCCAATTATTTAATATTTTCCTTTCTACTAGACTTGCTAAAATAGATGGGTCTCTTAAAATATATGGTAGGAGAAGTAATTAATCTTTTCCTTTATACTGTCTAATTAGAAAAATACTCCTAAAATAGAATTCTATTAAGGAAATACTTCAATAAAGAATTCTATTAAGGAAATACTTCTATAAATATTGAGATGTACGTTAAACTAGTGAACAAGCCGATTTGCGTATGGGAAAATATGCTTGATGCTCATCTAGCTTGATTCGATTGCATGTCTAGATTGATGGATGCTTGATTTTCTATCCCTCAACTTCTTCACTGTTTTTGTCAATATAATAGAATTCAACATGTGTGTGTATCTATAATCTCTATCTCTATTATATTAAAAGTGTGAAGACCCTTATAATTGGTGTGTGCCCTTTTTACCCTTCATTAAAAGTCTCTCCTTTAAACAAAATCGTCTTTTCACCTTCTTTTTTTCAATTATTATTTAATTAAATTAAGAAATCCTAAAATATATGGAAAGAATCTTAATAAACAAATATATGAAAAATAAATAAATATGAGAGTCCTAAAATATATAAAAATACAATTAAGATTCCTAAAATCTATAATCTATATCTATATTTATAATCTATATCTATAATCTATATCTATAATCTATAATCTATAATCTATATCTATATCTATAATCTATAATATATTAAAAGTGTGAAGAATCTTAGAAAAGTGATATGAAATTTTTATCCTTCATTAAAAGGCTATCCTTAAGATAAAATCGTCTTTTCACATATTTTCTACAATTAAATTTCTAAAAATAATAATTATTCAAATTGAAGAAAAAAAATCAACCGATATTTTCTTGGGGTTTTTCAGAATTTGTGTCCTATTTAGTCTATAACTCCTAAAATATAAAATATTTAACACTTCTAAACCAATTATAATTTTACCTTAAATAAAAGAAAACTCCTACCATTAATTCTATTTAAGTGAAGTTTTCTTCGTCTTGTGTAGTTATTTGTTGTAAGTTGTTAAAAAACCAAATTAACTTTTATTGAAGACTTCTTTCATCCACTTTAGTTTTAGAATTTATTTAAACCAATTAGTACTGAACGTGTGATTTAATTTGAAAAATTGTATAGTTCTTTGTATAGATATTTTAAAATATTGAATAATAGTATTAATTATTTAGGATTTCGTATACATTAGTGCTATATATATATATTTTTTGGTGTTCATAATTTTCTTTCATGTTTGATTGATCAAAATTCTTTCTTTCTACAACAATATAATGGTATTTACAATAAACATATGGAGCAAAGATTATTTATTTTTGATCTTAGCTTAGTTTTTCTTTATTGTTTGATTTGAAATTCTTTTACTTCATGAAATATATTTTTGTAATATTTGGTTTATTTTGTAGGTGCATTGATTTTTGCAGGTATCTTGAAGATGTATGATGAAAAAAAACAAAATATCAATGAGTTTTTTTTTTTTTTTGCAATATAATTTTTCAGTGATGGACAAAGCAACATGAGTTTATTGTTCAATTTTAATAAGCTTACATATAATTATCTTGTGTACAAGGTGATTAAGATTGCATATGTTTCACGAGTTTTGTTTTGATGTGGTTCAGGTTAAGTTTCAAATAGATAAAAAGTAGTAGTTAAGAGATTATAGCAGATTCAAGTCAAGGTGATGGAGAATCCGATTCATGAATACGTTTTTACTTTATTAAAAGTATATATTTAAGCAAAATCATCTTTTTACTATTTTCCTTTAATTATTATTTAATAATTTTTATAATGTTTAAACTTAAGGAGTTCTAAATATATGGTAAGTTAAAAATATAATTTAAAAAATTAAAAAGTCCTAGAAAATCAACAAATATTTTTCATATTGAACAATGTACTAAGGTCCATAGATTTAATAATCATACGTGTATGGGATTATTTTTTTCACGAAAAGAAGTATATTTTATTTTATTTAAAAGGAAATTAAAAGTCTACATAGTTGAACTAACAAAAGGAATCATGAACGTCTAAAAAAATATCTAAAACTCCTATTTATATGAGTTTTAGTTTATTTGGGGTTTTCTACAACAATACAACGGTATCTACAATGAATATATGGAGCAAAAAATATTTATTTTAAGTCTTAGGTTAGTTGTTCTTTATTGTTTGATTTGAAATTCTTTTACGTCATTAAATATATTTTTGTAATATTTAATTTATTTTGTAGGTGCATTGATTTTTGTAGGTATCTCGAAGATGGATGATGAAAAAGACAAAATATCAATGGATTTTTTTGTAATATAATTTTTTGACGATGGACGAAGCAATACATAACTTTCTTTTAAGCTTACATGTTGTTGCATGGGTTTATTATTCAGTTTTAATAAGCTGTTTATTATTCAGTTTTAATAAGCTTACATGTAATGATCTTGTGTACATGGTGATTAAGATGGCATATTATTTCACGAGTTTTGTTCTGATGTTATGGTTCAAGTTAAGTTTCAAATAGATAAAAAGTAGTAGTGAAAAGATTATAGCAAATTCAGACCAAGGTGATGGAGCATCCAATTCTTGAATGGGCTCTACAATTAGTTGAAGGGCAAGCATTACCCCAATTTGGCATGGCAACCGGGGCGATTGAAGCGGCTGAAATGATTCTCTTATATAAACTTTGTTGTTCGTTCTTTGATGTCCAAGCTAAAAACGTTGTAGCATTTCGGTTGCTTAATGTGCGTTTTAATATTGTCATCAGAGCATATATGAAGCTCCATATGTCATATTCGGAAAGTTTTTAATATTTTTTTTATCGTACTATAGCCTTGGTAGTTTTTCTTAATTTAGTTAAAGCTGGTTTAATATCTAAGCGATTTTATACAATTAAACTCATTAAAATGAGGTACAGCGGGGTGCGTCTACTAAACTAGTATATTAAAAGTGTGAAGACCCTTAGAAAAGTAATTTAAACTTTATGCCCTTCATTAAAACTCTTCGTAATAGACAATATTGTCTTTTCACTATTTTTTAAATATTTAAGAGTTAAAAAATTAATTAAATATATTTATGATAAAACCTTTAATTTTTTGAATTCATTTAAATTTAGTCCTTAAATTAAACCTTTCCTTATTTAAATTATATACCATAAAACTACTTAATACATCAAATTTGTAAGGAAAAAAGATAGCAACATCACATTAGGATTTCCTTTATGTCAAAATTGCAATTAATTAACTATTTAATAAAATTTTAAGACAGCAAAGTCAAGTTATAATTGTAAGACAATAAATTCACGTTAAAAAAGTTATATAACTATTAAATAAAATTATAATTGTATTTTAAGTTATTTTATTATTACTCAGGGCAAGTCAATTAAAATTTTGGTAACCAAACTTTTAAATACTCCTAAAATACTTCTATAAATATTGAGATGAACATTAAATTAGAGAAGAAACCGATTTAATTAATGAGAAAACATGATTGATGCTCATTAACTTGATTCGGTTGCATGTCTAGACTAATAGATGCTTAATTTTTTAACCCTCAACTTCTTCACTATTTTTGTTAATATAATAGAATTCAACGTGTGCGTGTGTGTGTGTGTATATATATATATATATATATATATATATATATATATATATATATATATATATATATATATATCTTCTTTGTTTTCATTCAAGTCATTCTTTAGTGTCAAAATTTTCGCTCAGACAATAATTATTTCATCGAAACTGAAGTTTTGTGATCACTATTTTATTATTTTGTTGTAGTTTACAGCTGTAGATGAATTTAAATGTTGTAGATAAATGTCGGGCGCCTTTGAGATATTTTTTTATGTAAAGGTTAGGTTTAATTGTACTATTTTTATATCTCTATTTTGAGAATCTTTTTGGTTTAAAGGTAAAGTTTAGTTGTAATATTTTGATATCTCTATTGTCGCATTAACTTTTTATAGTTTACAAGTGGTAGATGAGTGCCGGACGACTTTGAGAAAATTTTTGTGTAAAGATTAGATTTAATTATGTTGTTTTGATGTCTCTATCATCGTATTGTTTTGTTGTAGTTTACTGATGGTAGATGGATGTCGAATGATTTTGACAAATTATTTTGGTAAAGCTTAGGTTTAATTAAATAAATTCTTCAAAGGGTATTGAATTTAATTATTGTATTAAACTTTATTATTTAAATAAATATCTTAATGTTTAAACTCAATAAATGAGGTACACGTGCAAGGCGCATACACCTAAACTAGTATATATATATATATATACTTTGTTTTCATTCACAATAATTCTTTAGGGGTCAAAATTTTCATTCATACAAGAATTAGTTAGATCAAAATCGAAACTTTGTGATCACTATCATATTTTTTTTTCAATTTACAGGTCGTAGATGAATGTCAGTTGACTTTGAATTTTTTTTTGCGTAAAGGTTAAGTTTAATTATATTGTTATGATATTTTTATTATCTTATTGTTTTATTTTAATTTACAGATGCTAGATGAATGTGAGTCGGCTTTGAAATGTTTCTTTAGGTAAATGTTAGGTTTAATTGTATTATCGTAATATCTCTATTAGTTTGTTATTTTGTTGTAGTTTACAGTTCCTAGATGAATCTCGATATCGACTTTGAGATTTTTTATGTGTAAGTTTAATTGTATTATTTTCATATCACTTTTATTATTTATTTGTAGCGTACAAGTGATAGATAAATGTTGGTCGACTTTGAATAATTTTTTTATGTAAAGGTTAGGTTTAGTTGTATTATTTTGATATTTCTATTATCATATTATTTTGTTATTGTTTATAGGTGGTAGATGAATCTCAGATAACTTTGACAAAATTTTCGTATATAAAGATTAGATTTAATTGTATTATTTTGATGTCCTTATCATTTTATTATTTTGTTGTAATTTACAGATGGTAGATGAATGTAGATCGACTTTTAAAAATATTTTTGATAAAGATTAGGTTTAATAAATAAATTCTCCATCTTTACATACTCAAAAAATATTAAATTTAATTATTATATTCGCCTTTATTATTCAAAAAAAAATAATCTTATTTAATGTAATGTCATTAAAGTGAGGTTCGCGTGCAAGACGCGTACACCTAAACTAAACTAGTACATACATAAATGTACAAAAAAGTAATTTCATTTTAATTTGTCATATATATTTTTTTCTTTCTTTCAAGAAAAATAGAAATATTATTTCACTTATACATAAACTACACAAACATCAATTTTGAATAATTATATGTGAAAATTATATTTATTATTAATTTAAATAAGAATTTTTTAATTTAATAAAATTTATTTTAAAGCCGCGCAAAGCGCAAATAGATTCACTTATACTAATATGCATAACTTATATGCCGTTTTTACCGAAATAATTTAAACGAATATCCAAATACTGTTTTTTAGGAAATAGCAATAGGACTTTTTTACCAAAAAAAGAAAAGAAAAAAAAGCAATGTGACTTCTTTTACATTTAGCTATTCAAATGCATGCTATATGCCTTTTTTGACCAAAAAAAAGTAATAAATGAATATCCAAATAGTGACTGCCGACCTTTCTCTGTCTTTAAGCTCTCTCTTTCATCCGCGGTGGCCAGCACTTTTCTCACCGTCTTTGAATTCTAGAAGATTCGAAAATTCCCTTTCTCTCTCATCTTACAAAATAAGCTCTCTCCATCACCCGTCGTCGGCCATTACTTTCCTCACCGTCTTTCTAGAAGATTCTAAAAAATTTCCCGTCTCTCTCAACTTATATAATGAGTTTCTGTCTTTCGTCCGTCGGTGGCCATCACTTTTCTCACCGTGTTTAAATTCTAGAAGATTCTAAAAAATTCCCCCTCACTCTCAACTTATAAAATGAGCTCTCTATTTCACCCGTCAGTCGCCACTACTTTTGTCACCGTAGAAGATTCTAGAAAATTCCCTCTCACTCTCAACTTATAAAATGAGCTCTCTCTCCAGTGGCCATCACTTTTCTCACCTCTTCAAATTCCAGAAGATTCTAGAAAATTCCCTCTCTCCCTCAACTATAAAATAACCGCTCTTTCACCCCGCCGGCAGGAGGCCAGCACTTTTCTCACGGTATTCAAATTCTAGAAGATTCTAGGAAATTCCCCCTCTCTCTCTCTCTCTCTCTCTCTCTCAATTTAGTCCTAAAGCTTTCTCTTTCCCCGGCAAAAAAATGAGTAGGCTTTGCAAAAAGGTATTCCGTTTTGCTGATAGGAAGGACGTGGCTTTGAGACATTTCATTGCCATCATCTCTGTTGTGCTCCTTCTGGGTTCTGCGATTTCGCTCGGTATCCATGCAGCACTAAACACAGAATGGCAAATGCTCTCTGGATATGCTCTTGTTGCCATGGTCTTTCTTGTGTTTTCTGTCTTACTACTCGGTTTTGATAAAATAGTGATCAATTGGGTAACTGAAGGGAAACGTAGCTTCATAACTCCTGCAACAGGCAAATTTCTCAACTTGACTGGTCCATTAATAGGGGTTGTATTGTCATATTTCTTCAGTGAAAAAGTTTCACAAACCAATTTCGAAGTCGTTACTGCTCGGCATGTGCCTCTCTACGATGGCGATTTTTACATCTCAGATTCTGCTAATTCCGTTAAGGAGTGATTTAGGTTTGTTGGATTCTAGAATATACGCAGTCCATACCACTAACTCTAACGAAGTAGAGAAGCTGATTCTGATAGGTCCAGCTTACGACTGATTTAATCTTTTATGGTTCTATTTTAAGAGATTAGTTAGTTATGTGTTTAAATATTAGCTATTGTACGAAGCTGGGAACTGAATTGTGAAGTATGGACGAATCTGCCATGTCTTTATGTCTTTGTGGCTGGTTGCTTATTGCCATTCTGCTTTTTTATTTTTTACTGATAAGCAATTAATGTTCTTTTAGTCTGTTCTCTAATTGGGTGCTGTCTACCTGTTCTTATTTATATTTCTGGTGTGCTGATCTGTTCTTATAAATAGTCTTGACGGTTTAACTTGTTCTGCTGGAACTGTTAAAGAGAGCACTTCAAAACTGAAGCTGAGAAAAGCTGAATTATGCATGACTCTAGAGTATGTAGTATTAGAGGCTTATGCTTTGATAGCTTTCTGTAGTCTGTTGGCGTAGTAGAAGAGAATATACTGTACTTTTAGCTTCCGCATATCATGCCGGGTAACAGTAGTGTCTGTTTTAGAATAAGAATTGGTCTTATTTAGGCTAGTATATATGTGCCAAGTCTTGAATTTTTTTCTGCTTTACGCTAGAGTACAGCCAAGTTTAGGTTTCAAGTACTTATTCTCTGATGATTTCATTTAGTATTTCAAATGAAGTGTACAGAGAGATACCGATGCCACAAGAAATATTATGCTTGAAAGGCAACTTCTCTGTTGGCCGTTATAGTATTGGTGCTGTTGCTGTTTCTCTTGGGAGTAAGGCCAATACAATATTTCTGATTGGATTAACTTCTAATAGCCCTATTCTACTTTTTTCAGTTGCCTGATAAAGGGGAGAAAGAACTACTGGAATATCAAAATAAAGAGATGTCAGCGTGCAGGCTTGCCAATTCACCCTCCAGATACTTGTTTTCAGGCGATTTTCAGCAATCATGATTAGTTTCATCTGACTGTTTCTTGGAAAACATGTGAACTACGTAGAACTTGACTGTTTCTGTTAGCAAAAACTGGTTAACTACTTAGAACTTGTGAACTAAAACATGTGTGTATTTGTGAAACGTCGTTTCTAGTACCCAATGATGCTGCGACTAGCATGTGTGAATGTTGTTCAAGAGGCACTAGCCATGGATTCTATAAGGAGCTGGCAACCTTCTGGGACAGCTGACTCTGTATGCATACATTCCGCCAATGCAGGAACATCTGTATTAATGTGTAGAAACTTGTCCAGCAGCAGTAGCAGATGGAAATCTGAGATTCGCTTCACAAAAGAAAAACTCTTTGTTCGATTGAAATGATCCTTCAGTGCTTTCATGCTCACTGGAATATTCTTGTTTTCAATGGGAAATGATGAAGAAAGTGGACCCTGCACGTTCATAAAAATTCACATGAGATGACAGCAAAAGAAAAAGTGCTCCTAATAGACATACTAAATAGCAGTAGTATGAAGAAAGCAAAGGACACGAAAGGGAGAAGGGGGTTGAAGGAACCTCTTATGCATCCATCTAAACTTGCAAAGAATGATAAAATAACAGGCATTTGCATTTGAACTGTCAAGGATATCACTTTTCACCTCTAACAACTCAATTTTCATTGACCAAACCACTAGGTAGACTTGAGTGAAAACCAGCTCTAGTTGACATTAATAGAAACTTCTCAAGTTACACAAGGCATGACCATAGATAGGAGGATGCATAGGACGCATATTAGAATAGAAGGTTAGTTGGTAGGACACATATTAGAATAGAAAGTTAATCGGGCGGGGTGTTGCTGTTTGGCTAGTGAATAGAAAGTTAATCGGGCGGGGTGTTGCTGTTTGTCCCGTAGATGTTGAGGTGGAGCTCATCCCTAATTGTTTGTGATGTGTATCATAGTCTCTTGTTTATTGTGTTTCAACTATCACAATATTTTCTTCTTGATTATTTGTTTCTGTCATAGTCTATTGTTTAGATTTTGCATTGTTCATTTGTTAGTTGCTATGTTTTCTTCATCTTTGTACCTGAATTTGCTAGACGGAGAACTTGTAAGTCCTAGACTTTGAGAATTGGTAAAGCTGCCCTAACTTAACTGGCAGACTTAGAGATTCAACTGATAATTGTCAACATTGAATGTCATAAACTAGAATCCTCATTCAAATTATTTTGGCTTCAAGACAGAAAATAGAAACGAAAGGCACACCACCTAGTACCACTGATTCATCCTACCTAATGAGGAAGTGTTGGATTTGAGGTTAGTCCAAGTGCAGAGAAGCTATTACTACATGATTCTTAAATATGTCACTCAAATTAGGTAAATATTGTCGCTTTCACTAACTAAATTTTATCACAGATCACCAACTATATCAGGTGATAAAGTGACTATTTTCCTCACTATAGCACAAAGGACCACCCACTAAAAGCCACTCAAACCCCACCAAAGTGAAGGGCTGAAGCAAAAATTAACAAGAGATCATCTGAACAAACATAGAAGGGATTTGGAATATTTTCAAAGTTCAACTGCTCCTCATTTTTTGATGATTTCCCGCAATGTGAAGGATGAATTTGGCCTTTCTTTATATAGAGAGGAGTGAGTTGTTTTGATTGGTCCGCTTCTGCTTCACCAACGTGGACATCTTTTAATACCACGTGGTATTATTCAATTGGTTATTTAGTTTCACTGCGATCCCCAATTCAACTTGTGCATAAATTGGGCCGAGTTTTGCTTCCTTACTATCTGTGTTCATTTAGTTGCCGCCCAATTATCTTTGCTTAACAATTTGAATTTTGAGCATACATTTATGACAGTTAGAGGTCGGTTGGATTTGATTTTATTAAAAAAAAAATAAAAAAAATTTAATAAATAATCTTGATTTATTAAAATTATAAATAAAATTAGTTTTGTGGTTTAGGTTTTAATCGATTTTTTATAGGATTTTTTTATAATTTTTAATTTTTTACAATTATATTGTGATTAAAGATTAGATCAAATATATTTTCACTCAATGCTAATAAAAAATCACAATTATAAAAAAATAAAAAGCGAAAAACTCTCTTGAAACTCTCTTCAACTCAGCCAAGCCCATAGGCTATACCAACATTGGGCCGCATGGTTGCATGGCATACAAGTCTAATCTCCAATTAGTAAAATTTCTTCTAAAAAATACTTAAAACTACATCTTAAGTTATTAATATTATTTAAAATCTTAATTTTTAAAATTAATTATAATTTTTTTCATCCTTTCTTTCTCCAACTATCAGATACATAATCCATCTCCCTATTTTAACGCCTAATGCTCCTCAAACAACGCATAAAATCAAAGACATTATGAACTACAATATTCTTCTCCAGCTTCTTTTAAGTCTTCTTACATCAACTCTATTAAAAAATATAATTCTTCTTCCATTCAAATCGTAGCTCCAGCTCTGAATCAGACCGAACCACGACGCAACAATGATGTAACCACCCAAACTCCGAGGAGCTCAAACCAACCAACATGAAGGCAAGCTTGTCCACGAAGAAACAAGCTCGCAGATCCGGAAATTGTATTTTAATGACAGTTGCTAGTGGCCGAAGAAAGGTTCACAACGACGTCCTCCACATCAAATTTCGAATGTATATACGAATCTCGAATTATTCGATCATAATTTATATATAAAACTCGAATTCGATCTCGAATCAAGGCATCCTGCACCATCACATCTTGAATTCATGGCGGGGTATAAGACCATTTCAAGCCATGAGAATTTTGAAGTTGGAAGATTCATCAATGGAGATTGAAGATAATGATGTTAACAAAGATACATAAGAATGATGTATCTGTGAAGAGAGTTTAGAGATATATAAGAATGATGTATGGTAGAAAAGAACAAGAAGATACATCACACATTCTTCACCAAATGTACAAAAGTTATTTATCTTACTAAATATTAGGTTACAGATATATAAAAAAAGATGTGTTTGGTTGAAAATTTACAAAAATCATGTATTGAAATGTTTTTTATGCTACTGATACATAAAGAATTAAGTATTTGAATTAGGGGTGTACATAGGTCGGATTGGTTTGATTTTTATTAACCGATCATGTCGGTTTATTAAAATTATAAACCAAATCAAAGCAACACAAAATTGATTTTTTCGATTTTGATTTTAGTCGGTTCTTTCAATTTTTTCTTTTTTTTGTCGTTTTTTTTTGTTATAATCTTTAGTTTTTATTATTATATTGTGGTTGAAGAGTAGATAAATATATTTTGAAGAGTAGATAAATATGTTTTGAAGACTAGATCAAATATATTTTCCTTCATGAGCTAAGGAAAAATCACAATTATGAAAAGATGAGGAGCGAAAAACTCTCTTGAAACTAAAAATTAAGATGAAGAGTAAAAAATTTCACTTTTAATTTTATATTGGGTTTTGGATCATTTAATTAGCAATTAATGAACAAATATTACAACTTAAAGGCTCAAATCTGAATATATATCCACATCTATTTTCAAAATATTGAAAATTACTAAAACTAGTTGAAAAAAATATTTTAAAAGTAGATTAGAATTAATTATTTTATGTATAATTAATATTTCGGTTTCGGTTGATTTTTTTTTTGTTAACACCAAACCAAGAATGACCTTTTTTTTCTAGCACCAAACCAACCAAATCAAATCATAAATCGATTTTTTTTCTCGATTTAATTTGTTTTGTCGGTTCGATTTGACTTGATGATTTGATCAGTACACCTCTAATTTGAATATATGTTAATACTTTTGAGTTACATATTGATACTTATATATCAGATGTTGATGCATCGCGAGTCTTAATTATGTATCGCGACAATGATGAAAAACTGAAACTTTACATAAATATAAAAACAATCGGGATTTCATATAAATACGTGCTAAACTGTTGAGATTCTTTAAAGAATTCAGTACAAGATGGCTCACTTAGCATAATAGCAAAGCTTTTATACAACTTTAGCCATATAATTTTGAGTATAGCTAAAAGACGGAATTGACAATCACATTTTGAGATGAAAATAAAGTTTCAACAAAAGTTACCTGGCCAAAATATAAAAAGACTTCAGCATTGGTTGCTGGACAAGTGAAACTCCAGCAACCAAAAAAAAAACTGAAATTTCAAAATTGGCAATTTAAAATACTCCGAAAAGATTCATGGTGTTTAAACATTTATCAGTTCAAAATTGTTGGTGTATTCTAATATTAAAATTAAATTATATGATAATTTATGGATATTATAAGAGAAAGTGAAGAAAGTGGTGACTATTAATTTGTGATAACTCTTGTACCATATCATTTAATTCATTCATAATTCTACCAATCAATATTCAGTTACTCTCATAATTTTTGTCTTTAATCGTATGAATTAATGGTAAAAATATAACCATAAATTTCTTGTAACTTTTACTATTATTCTACCTCATTACTATTGTAACACTCATAACCATTATTTCATTTATCCTAAACTATTTCTTCCTATTCATTGCGAAAAAATATCATCATCTATAAATAGTGCTGTTTCTTTCCTTTGTGTTGTAAGAAGAAAGGAGATGAGCTGTAGTATATTGTGAGTTATGAGGAAAAAGATGATAAGTTTGAAAAATTATTGTATTGGGTAGTAGTGAAAGAGAGAGGGCTCATTTGTTTGCACTTAATAGAGGTCTGAATCTGAATGCTTCAAACTTCAGACCATTAAGCGCATTTGTTTTTTATTAAAATTTTTGCTCTTAATAGGTCTGAATACATCTTAATCATTCAAATCTACAACCAAGTTTTAATATCACTAAGAAATATTCTTGTGTTGGATGATATTCAGCACCACTTTATTCACAATAACCAGTCACCACCACTGTTACCTCTGTCATCACCATCATTATCCACCACCATCAACTGCCATCACCAACCACTTCCACCATCATAGCCACCATTGATAACCAACATTGCTACCAACCACTATTGTCAGACGCTACAAAATCTATCACCTCCTTTATTCTAATTATATCCACTGTGAACACTAACACCAATTCCTACGCAACCACCATCATCAACCACTACTAATTAATCTCTACTACCGATTAACTCATTTATCACAACTAGCATCACCGCTAACTACCACTGACACATCATCAACCTCCACACACTTTTCCATCACCACCATTCTCATCGTCACCAGTATCGCCTACCACCACTACAATCTATCTCTACTAGCAATCACCAACACTATTATAGCTAACAACGTCTCCGACTACTACTAACACATCGTCAAACATCATGCATTTATTTTTTATGCATCGCAATCAACACCTCCAATAAATAAATTTTGCACATTCAATTATTGAATAAAAAAATATTTTAATAATTCAATTTTAAGATCTAGAGACAATATCTTAATCATTCAGATGTGCATTCACATTTAGATATCTGAATCTTAATAAAAACAAATATAACCCAAGTCTTTAACTATATTCACTATATAAAAGAGAGTTGAGACATAAAAAATATTTTAAGTTTACAATTATATTTACTATACAAAAGAGTGTACGTAATTATATGTTGAAGAAATGTATTTATGTGGTGTAGCGTTGGATTCTTCAACTAATCCGGAGTTGCTTGAGTTGTACATCGTTATGAACTGTTGTATCATGAAGGGGATAAGTCAAGAGTTGATACTATTGATCGGTGTAGATTATGCCACAGTGAATTTGAATCTCTTAAAGAGAGCAAGATGCCAAGATATACGTGACAGTATTATCTTATTTTTTTAATTTTGTTGTTCATTTTATTATTTTAATTATAAGTATTGTAATTTATGATATATTACACCTAACAAAAAATTCTTTGAATGTTTAGTAGTTCACTTCACCATTACAATCTTGATTTTGTTAAGTATGATTTTACTCTCATCATCTGGTATGGCTTGTATCCCGACGAGCCTCCTTTGTTATAACTAACAGATTGTGGAAGCTTATAGTGTATTTATTGGCTAAACAAATTAGCAGTCGAGCCGTAAAAAAAAAAGTTCAACAAGAATTCAACAACAACATACCTAGTGTATTTCTAGGTGTCTGAGAAGGATAAATTATGCGCAAACCATACCACTATCTCAAATGAAATAGACAGATTGTTTCCAATAGACCCAACTAAAAAAACCATATTTGGATGGGATTCGAAGGTGAGAAGATAGAGAGTAGGCGTAGGCGTAGGGGGTTGAGTGGGGTAAGATTTTTTTTTCTTTTAAATTTATTTTTTAAAAAATTAAAAATTATTTTTTGGGGAGGGGTGTGGGGCAAGGGGTTAGGATGAGATTGAGGTAAGATGAGAGGAAGTCATAATATCTATACAAGTAATACAAGTCGTATCAAAGAAATGGAATTACAAGTAATATGGGAGGAAGTCATAATCTATGAGATACGGGAAAGGTACAATAGTCCTCAACAAGGCAACTCCATCTCCTTTTTAGGATGTATAGGTAATTCAGGAGCACAATACGTCATGTATTTATACTGTAGACACGTAATTTTGCCCCCTTTAGAAGTCGATTTTATTCATTTTTCTACCTTAGCATATCATGTACCCTCCACGATGTCATTTTTACCCACTCTTATTTTATCCTACCGTGTACCCTCACCCATGTCATCATACCCAGCAAAATACAAAAAATAAAAATAATAAACAAATAATAAAGTAACTAATCCTATCTTATCCTAATCACCTACCCACTAAAAAAATAACACCTCACCACTATCCCCTACCCCACGCTACCCCACCCCCCTCTTTTTTTCTTGTCAACAAAGAAAAGACTCAAAACAATATATATAGAAGCCCACATACACAAAAGGAGTGGAAAAAAGAGTAGAAGAAAAAATAAAAAAAAATCAGCAGTCTCTCTCTCTCTAAACTCTACTCTCTCTCTCTCTAAAACGTCGCCGACGACTGACCGGAGCTTCGGCCACCACAACACCACCATCTTTCCTCTCTCTCTCTCTCCGTCGACTCACTCTCTCTCTCTCCGACGACGGCAACAGCGCCGTCGTCACTCCCTCTCTCTCCCCCTCTCTTTCTCTCCGACCAGCAGCGGCGTCAACACCAACTCCGACCGACGACGTCAGCTCCGACGGCGGCAGTCGCCGAGAACAGTGACGCCGACGACAGGCGTCAACATCCGACCCGTTTCCCGTCACTCCGTCACTGATTTCGTGTACGGGTCTTCTCGATTTTTACAAATTCAGTCTCGGTTCGTCTGGTATTTCTTATTTCTTCGTGCAAGGATAGTTGAAAGTTGATGGTTTGGGATTTCGAATTTGAGATCTTAGTTTGTTTTTGAGTTTTATTCGGGTTGGTGGATTATTCATCGTTGAGTTTTTTGTCGTAGTTTTCCGATCTGTTCGGGTGAACTCAATATCGAGTTTGGAGTTGTTCGTTGTGAGGTTCTCCGGTCGAGTTATTTTGGTCTTCGAATTTCTTTATTATCGACAAAAGCAAGTGTCAGTGAGGTCCATTTCTTTAACCCGCTCTTTTTTATTTATCTTGGTATATTGAATTGGTTGTGATTATGTGTGTTGTGATTATGTTTGTTGGACTTTGTTGATGTCGATTGTTATGATCATGATGTTTGGTGGGTCGATTTTGGTGTTTGAAGATTGAATTTGATCATGTTTTAATGGATTGATAAGGGGATTTAGGGAAGGAATGGAGAAATTGATAAAAGTTGAACGTAGATTGATGTTGGTTTGTTGTCTTTTGTTTCCTTCGGTATAAGTGAATGTGATAGATTTAGGCCATATTGAAATGGATAGGCAATATAGGTTCGGGTAGGCAAGAATTTAAGATTGATGGTTTAGTTGGATGTTGGAATGTGCGTATGAATGTTTCTTTCTAGTTATCGTATTTAATTCAATTGTATAATTTGGCCGGGGAATGCCCCGAAGTATCTGTATATATTTATTCACCGGGAATGCCCCGAGGTATCATGTACCCGGAGGACGTTCGTGGTGAAGGCCCGAGGCGTCGGGTAGAGCATTAGTTTAGGATTAGCGTAGGTTTATTTTCAGTCCCTTTCTATTTCGGGTTGTAATAATTGGATTGGACTTTACATTTCGGTTTGTTTCGTTTTGTTTTGTTTGATAGTTTTGCGTATTTTTTTTTGTGTGGTTTATACACTTCGTAGTGTCAAAAATAGTCGATACACTTTACCAAGCGACCGTGGTTGAACCACGGGATCGAGGGGTGCCTAACACCTTCCCCTCGGTCAACAGAATTCCTTAGCCGGAATCTCTGTTCGCAAACCGGTTTAAGAGTCAAATGGTTTCGAAAAGGATTTTCCAAAGGTGACTTGGCACACCGGATTATGTCAAGTGGCGACTCTGAATAAAAAAAATAAAAAAATGCAAATAATCTTTTTTCGAAATAAATTTTCATTTCTTGTCACTTAAATAATAAAACCCTTTCGAACTTTAAAATATATCCAATTTTTGGAGTACGCGTAAAAAAGGGGGTGTGACAGCTCTGGCGACTCTGCTGGGGAATCTAGATAAGCTTTCAGAATTCGAGCTATTTTTGGAGTCGTGTCGGCTTTGTTTGGCATTACGAGTGTATAAACATTGTTTGTGGTTATTGTTTGTGTTATTTTCACTTTTTTGTGCTTTTTCGTGCTCTTTGTTTATATTATTTATCCTATGTGTTACCGCTTTATATCTGTCATCATGAGTCCACCCCCCGGCCTTCTTTCTGCAACAAGTCTGTAGTACACGTGTTGTACACAACCTCTAGTTGAGTCACCCTTATTTTAGGGGGGAGCCGTCGGTGTTATGGAGTAGGTGGAAAGCAAAGCAGCCACTATCGACCATACGCTCCCCCGAACAGCCTTGTTAGTAAACCACAACGTAGGTCAGCCTTTAGGTCATGCTTATGTGCATCATGCGGAGACCTAGCGGGACCCACATGGCCCTTTGTAGGAGACTCCTCTTTAAAGTATCCCTACATGCTAACTGTTGCATTATTAAGGGTAACGTGGTCATTTGACGGATTGATTTTTGAAAAAAAAAAGAAAAAAGAAAAAGTAAAATTAAAAAAATTAAATTAAATTGTTAGGAGTAAAGTATGCAGGCAAAAACGAAAAAGAAAAAAAAATAGAAAAGTGAGTCGAAAAGAACGAAAAAAGAGGAATGTCGTAGTTTATTTTAGAATTCGTTATGGCTTTTGTTTTTCACAATCCAAAAACTCAAAAAGATTTTTTTACGTTTTGTAAAGTACCGCAAATTCAAAAAAGAAGAAGGAAAAAATGAAAAAAAAAAAAAAGAGGAAGTTTTGTTTGCTTTTTCTACTTAATTGTCAAAAACTAAAAAAATACCAAAATATTTTTCTGTATAATTGGTGGTGTCAGTCTTGGTTAAAGCGTCTAGTTGAAAAAAAAAAAGAAAGAGGTTTTATTCGTTTGTTTTTTATTGTGTCTCTTAAGTTAGGGTCAATTTATTAGTTAATCGTTAATTGTCCAATCTGGACGAACTACGCACCCCTGATTCTCGTCTTTCGGGATGTGAGATACGTAGGCAGCCTATTGTTGGTTCGGGGATTTTATTTGAAAAATTCAAAAATATTTCTTCACTCTCCATTTAGAGTAAGCGTTTCATATACGTCTTTAAAAGAAAACTACAAAAAGATTTTCCTTTAATAGGTTCAAGTTTCATTTTCACATGAAATTCAAAAATCGAAAACCCAAAAAGATTTTTCTTTGGTAATCACAGGTTCCATTTTGTATAGAGATTTAAACCTAAAAAAAAAAAAAAGATTTTTGTCAATTCTTTTGACACTTTGTTTCAAGAAAGAAAAAAGAGTTTAATTGGCCATTTTTGGTAAAACTGCCCGAACTACGCAAGATCTGATTCATGTACAACATGATACGTAGGCAACCTACTTTTGGGTTCGATCTAATCATTTTGTTTCGTTGTTTTTCATTATTTTCCCTCTTTTTAGGAAAAGCAAAAGTCATAAAGAATGATAAAATAAAGGTAGATAACGTGAGAAAAGAGCAGAGTTTGATACGAAAAAAAAGAAGAAGAGAAAAGAATAAAAAATAATAATAATAATAATAGGTGTAGATAAAAATAAGTGTAGATAAAATCGGGATGATGTTAAAATGACCTCGCTACCCTCGAAAACTGGTAGAAATGAACATGAACTTAGGGCAATTTTACCAATGTTATTCCCATGCTTTTTGTATGCCCTAATCCTAACGGATGTCGTCTTTGATGAGCATGTTCTTTCAGATAACAGCGGTAGGTTTGCAGCACTCTGGCTAGTCACCCATACTTCACTAGATCCAAAGCAAAGCTCGCCATGGCTAGCAGGGAGATTGAAAATTCGCTCATTGACCCGGATCAGGATCACAGGGAAGAAAGTTCTGAACACAATGATGAGGTAGTAAGGCTCAGGCAACAATTGATAGATTTACACCGGGTATGGGCCAGCGAAATGCCTCCTCCTCCGCTCCCTGAAGGTCTTGGGAATATCTCTAACTGCTCACCGCTCTCTCAGGCGCAATTCTCTGTTCCTACTGAGTCACGTGAGTATGCGCCAGGATTCACGCCGCAACATTATTATCCTGGCAGTTCTGATGTGCCTTTGGCAGCTCCCCAATCGAGACCCGCTGCTCAACCAGCGCCACCAACCACACCGGTATTCGTGGCTCCGCCGCCACAAGAAACTCCCATATATGCTGTGCGTCCCGGAATGAGGCTTCCTAGGTCTGCCAGTGAGCCAGTACTGAAGGTTCCAGATAATCAGTATTATGCCCCGGAGCCTACCTTGCAAATGAATGAACCGTATGGGTACACTCAGCCGCCTGCATTTCTATTTGATATGGAGAAACATGTCGCAACAGAGGAACAAGATATCATAGCTCGAAAATTGAAAAGTTTAGAACAAGCTATGAGGAATTTGCAAGGAATCGGCGATTATAGAAGTGTTTCCTATAAAGATCTGTGCATGTTCCCAGACATCAACCTGCCCCCCGGTTTTAAGGTGCCTAAGTTCGAGAAGTACGCAGGGCACGGTGATCCCGTTGCACACTTGAGACGTTATTGCAACCAGTTGAGGGCTGCAGGAGGAAAGGAAGAACTGCTCATGGCCTTCTTTGGCGAGAGTCTTTCAGATCTGGCTTCAGAATGGTTCATCGATCGAGATATTGATAAATGGAACAGTTGGGATGATTTGGCTTCTGAATTTGTTCAACATTTTCAGTACAACATCGACTTGATTCCGGACGAAAAATCTTTGGTCAACATGAAGAAAAAGAGCACTGAAGGTTTTAGGGAATACGCGATAAGGTGGCGTGAACAAGCCGCTAGGGTAAAGCCTCCAATGAAAGAAAGTAAGTTGGTAGAAGTTTTCATTCAGGCGCAGGATGAGACCTATTTTCAACATTTACTTCCGGCAATGGGAAAGTCTTTTATGGAAGTCCTCAAAATGGGGGAGATGATAGAGGACGGTATTAAGACCGGTCGAATAGTGAGTTTTGCTGCATTAAAAGCCACCACACAAGCGATTCAAGGTGGATCTGGCGCATTTGGAGGTAAAAAGAAGAAAGAGGACGTGGCGACTGTTGTAGCTGGAACCCATTCCTATCCCAAAAGTCCACCTCGCCCCTATCCCCAATCCCTAGCCCAAATCTACACCCAAGCTCCATATATTCCTCCCCACCATTACTACCCTCCACAAAACCCTTTATATTCCATTCCACCACCCCCATACCCAGTATATAGCGCGCAGCCATATGCCCAAAACCCTTCTTACCCGCAGTGGCGCGCGCAAACTCCACAAAATCGCCCATTCGCTCCACCAAATTACCAAAACCCCTCCAGACCCAGTTTTCAGCCTAGGCCCGAGTATAAGAAGGAGAAGGCGGTCAAAAATTAATTCACACCTCTTGGGGAGTCATATGCTAGTTTGTTTGATAGGTTGAGGAAGTTGAAGGTTTTCAGCCCAATTCAAGGAAGGCTTTCAAATCCACCACCAAGGAATCTCGATTATTCTTTAAGGTTTGCGTACTGTTCTGATATGCCAGACCATGATATTGAGAAATGCTGGCATTGAAAGAGAGTTGTCCAAGATTTAATTGACACAAATCAGATGATGGTCCAGGCCCCGGAGGGTCCAAATATTAACCAGAATCCGCTGCCAACCTATGCTGAAGCCAATATGTTAGAATTGATATATGATGGGAGAGAGTCTTCGAGGGGTTATAAGCCTATTGTCAAGATACAGACCATTGAGGAGAAATCGGTGAATGTAGCGGAGTCTTTGAAAGCAATGTCATTAATTCAGGAAGGAATGAGAGAAGATAAAGCTCAAGAAAGCACAAAGAAGCCCCTGATCACAGTACAAGGCGCCAGAAGGTATGGTGATTCGAGTCAGGATAAACCTAAGTTGACGGTGGTGGGAGCTCTGAGTCAGCCCATCTTGACGGTGAAAGGAGCACTGGCAGCGCCTATTGTCCTCAAACCGGTGACCCAACCTCCGATAGTTGATACGAAAAGGATTCCCTGGAATTATGGACGGACTGTGATGACCTATCATGGGAAAGAAGTAGTGGAAGATGTAGATGAGGTAAGGGGTTTGACTAGGTCAGGAAGATGTTTCGTGCCTGAAAGCTTAAGAAAGTCCAAGCCAACGGTGAGTGGACCGTCCTCTATCAAAAAGCCTATCACCGAAGAAGAGCTGAAGAATTTTTGAAAAAGATGAAATTGCCAGAGTATTCAATATTAGACCAGCTGAAGAAAACCCCTGCTCAAATTTCCCTTTTATCTTTGTTGTTGCACTCCAAGGAGCATCGTGATGTTTTACTGAAGGTATTAAATGAAGCATATGTTCCAAGGGAGATTACAATCAACCAGCTTGAGAAAATGGTTGGGAAAATCTTTGAGGTCAATCGGATCAGCTTTTCTGACGATGAATTGCCTGTTGAAGGTACAGGGCATAATCGAGGCCTTTACATTACAGTGAAGTGTGAAGATTTCTACGTCACTCATGTTATGATTGATGGAGGTTCAGGTGCAAATATTTGCCCTATTTCTACTTTGCAAAAGTTGAATATTGGTGCTGACAGGATCAGGCCCAACAATGTATGTGTTAGGGCTTTCGATGGTGCAAAATCAAATTCCATTGGCCAAATAGAACTAATGTTGACCATAGGGCCTGTTGAGTTCGCCATAGAGTTTCAAGTATTGAATGTAGAATCCTCTTACAATCTGTTGTTGGGAAGGCCGTAGATCCACAAGGCCAAGGCGGTTGCATCTACACTGCACCAAATGATTAAGTTTGAGCATGACAGGCAAGAAGTAGTTATTCATGGTGAAGGAGATTTGTCAGCCTACGGAGATTCTCCCTTGTCTCTTGTTGAAGCAAATAACGTAGAGGAGACATTCGTCTATCAAATTTTTGATACAGTGCCAGTGAATCGTATCCTTGAATGGCAGGCTATACCGGGACCACAATTGTCTTCTGCTTCTATCATGATGGTGAGTGAACTTTGGAAATACGTATTTGAGCCAGGGAAGGGTTTGGGAGCGTCTCTACACGGTATAGTTCATCCCATATGTCCGAGTGAGAACGTGGGCACGTTTGGTCTGGGATTTGAGCCTACAGCTGAAGATCTGAAGAAAGCCAAAGGAAGGAAAAAGGAAATATGGTCACTCCCTCGCCCAATGCCACTACTCAGTGAATCATTTGTTAAGACCGGTGTTAAGAAGCATGTGGAATTTGAGGTTGAATTGGTTGATGACTTCCAGAACCTTTGTATTGAAGTTGATATGGTCGAAGCAGGAGAAGGTACCAGTATGGCAGACGTGCAATTCATAGGTCCAGTTGTCCGGCTCAATAATTGAGAAGTCACTCCTCTCCCCGTCAGGAAGGAGTTTTGGTAGTTTATTTTGTTTTTCTTTCTGTTTATCCGAGTTATTTCAGGGTTGTAATTCGGATTTTAGTTTGTTTATGTTATGTTGGCATCTGTGTTTAAACCCTTCTATCTTTTTATTTAATGAAATGCAATGTCCCTTTTGTTTTGTGTCTAATATATTTTGTTTTTCTTTTCTTACACAGTTCTCTTTATGCTGATTCTAATGATATGACATGCATGCGGAATTTTCAGCCTGATCTTAAAATCCAAACTAATCAAGATGTAATGAAGCAGGATGGGGAATATGATGAAGAAAAAGCGCTAGAAGAAATAAGCAAAGAGTTGGAACAGTTTGAAGACAAACCGAATCCTAATTTGAATGAGACTGAGCCAATAAATCTAGGGGATCAAGAAGATGTTTGGGAAACTAAAATCAGTGTACATGCCTTGCCACAGCTAAAAGAGGGAATTATTCAAGCATTAATTGATTATAAGATGTTTTTGCATGGTCTTATGATGATATGCCCGGTTTAAGCACTGAATTAGTGGCTCACAAGTTGCCAACTGATCCCACGTTCCCCCCTGTCAAACAGAAGTTGAGGAAGTTTAAAACCGATGTGAGTATTAAAATCAAAGAGGAAATCATGAAACAACTTGAAGCCAAAGTAATTCGAGTGTCTCGTTATCCCATGTGGTTATCCAATGTTGTTCCCGTACCAAAGAAAGATGGCAAAATTTGAGTGTGTGTTGATTATCGTGATTTGAACAGAGCAAGTTCGAAAGATGATTTTCTACTTCCCAACATCCACATTTTGTTGGACAACTGTGCTAAATACGAGGTTGCCTCTTTTGTGGATTGCTATGCCGGATATCACCAGATCATTATGGATGATGACGACGCAGAGAAGACGTTTTTTATCACACCATGGGGGACTTATTGTTATCGAGTCATGCCGTTCGGTTTGAAGAATGCTGGAGCAACATACATGAGAGCCATGACCACTATGTTTCATGATATGATGCATAAGGAGATTGAGGTCTACGTGGATGACGTGATTATTAAGTCAAAAAGTCAGGCCGACCATGTTAAAGATTTAAGAAAGTTCTTTGAAAGGCTTCGCAGGTATAATCTCAAACTCAACCCGACAAAATGTGTATTTGGAGTTCCATCTGGAAAGCTGTTGGGGTTTGTAGTCAGCCGTCGGGGAATTGAATTGGATCCCTCGAAAATCAACTCCATATTTATTAGTGTATGGGACAGAAACAGTCATACCTGCAGAAGTTGAAATTCCCTCTCTTCGAGTCATTGTAGAAGCAGAGATTGATGATGACGAATGGGTAAAAACCCGACTGGAATATTTGAGTTTGATCGAGGAAAAAAGGCTAACGTCCGTGTGTCATGGCCAGTTGTATCAGAGGAGGATGGCTCGTGCGTATAACAAAAAGGTCCGTCCTAGGAATTTTGAAGTTGGTCAGTTGGTATTGAGACGTATCCTTCCTCACCAGGTTGAAGCGAAAGGCAAGTTCTCCCCTAACTGGCAAGGTCCCTTCGTTGTGAAGAAAGTGTTGTCCAATGGAGCCTTATATTTGACAGATATTGAAGGCAAAATGACAGAAATGGCTATCAATTCTGATGCGGTCAAAAGATACTATGTATGATATTTGATCCTTTGTTGAGTTTATTGCATGTTTAGTACTTGTATTTTTTAAGATTGATACGATGAAGGCATTTTATTCTTCTATCCAAACATTGTGTCATCCTTTGTTTACCCGTTTGAGCTTCGTTTATTTTTCTTTCATATCCCTCTTTTGGAATCAAAATAGAGTCAAAGATAAATGTCAAGAAAATAAGAATAAAAGATAGAGTTCAAAAATAAAAGAAAAAAAATCAAATCAAAGCAAAGGACAAGCAGATGGAACTACGTGCGACCTGATTCTCCTCTCTCGGGAGTGAGATACGTAGGCTGCCCTATTTCGGGCTCGGTCCAACCAAATAAAGACTTAAGATTCACCCAGTCAACAAAACTGGGGCATGAGTTAATGCATTGTTTGAGTCGATTCCAAAAGTTATAAGTCCCACCCCCACTTCAAGTATCGTTTGAGCCTCTTACCATCTTTTCTAACCTTGGTCAAAAGCCAAGTTACAACCAAAGAAAGTTCTTCAGATCAATTTTTGATAATGTTAAGGCTAAGCATGCAATGGATATGATGATACATTGCGAAGTACCGCTTGTCTCCCTCAGCATAAGAAATCAGGAAAGAAAATGAAAATGAGAGAGTCTTATTGGTGAAAACCTTTGCAGGCACCATAAGGCGATGGTGAGTTGAGAGAAATACAAAAATGAGAGAGTCTTATTGGTGAAAACCTTTGCGGGCACCGTAAGGCGATGGTGAGTAGAGAGAAATAAAAATGAGAGAGTTTTATTGGTGAAAATCCTCACGGGCACCGTAAGGCGATGGAGAGTTTAAGAGAAAGGCGGAAAGTGAAAAGAAAGAGATTTGTTGGCGAAAGTCTTTTTAGATGTCGTCAGTCGAATGTGATGTATGAGTCCAATGGATTTGAAGAAGCGGCTCAGCGGCAAAAGGCACGAACTCAACAACAAATGGGGAGTTTGGATAGGAAGATCAGGCAGCTCAATCCAAAATGCATGTCATACTCATTGGAGTTGGTTGTCGTATTCAGATAAGTTTTCTTTTTGAATATGGGACATTGCCCTTTTCTTTCATTTACATATTCATGTTTTTGTCTTTTTTTATGTTATTTATCAAAACAAAAGTCACCATCATTTCTTTACATTTTAAGTCAAGCCTGTGTCAACACAAGCGAGAAAGGATTTCAAAATTTACTACCAGTCTTTCCAATTATATGAGGAAAAGCCAAGGAACAGCACAGGAAAGAAATATGATCGTAATTCAACACGAAGCAAAGGAAGTCTATCAACCGACAGGCTATTGGATTCGTGGAATCATTCAGATTTGGGAAAAGAGTGCACCTCAGGGGCATGGTAAAATTAAAACCCATTGTTTGAGTCAGAACTCATTTCACTCAATCTGGATCTTGGTCAATGATGCGGTAAGACAGGGCAAATGTTAGTAATTTAGAACAAAGATGAAAGGAACGAGTGCTGGGCAGATACCTGAAAAGCCAAGATCTGCAAGCCACCACTAAGTTTTTAACTGACAAATTTTTCTTTGATTGAAACAGGGGCAAATTCGTTTCACTTGATTCAGCTACCATTGGAAATGCATATCCATGGATTTTACTTTATGTTCAGGACCCTCCTGAAAAATGGGATTTTACTTTCTGTTCAGGACCCTCCTGAAAAATGGAATTTTACTTTCTGTTCAGGACCCTCCTGAAAAATGGGAATTTACTTTCTGTTCAGGACCCTCCTGAAAAATGGGATTTTACTTTCTTCTCAGGACCCTCCTGAAAAATGGGATTTTACTTTATGCGCAGGACCCTCATGAAAAAATGGGATTTTACTTTATGTTCAGGACCCTCCTGAAAAATGGAATTTTACTTTATATTCAGGACCTTCCTGGAAAATGGGATTTTTACTTTATATTCAGGACCCTCCTGGAAAATAGGATTTTTACTTTATGTTCAGGACCCTCCTGAAAAATGGGATTTTACTTTCTGTTCAGGACCCTCCTGAAAAATGGGATTTTACTTTCTGTTCAGGACCCTCCTGAAAAATGGGAATTTACTTTCTGTTCAGGACCCTCCTGAAAAATGGGATTTTACTTTCTTCTCAGAACCCTCCTGAAAAATGGGATTTTACTTTATGCGCAGGACCCTCCTGAAAAAATGGGATTTTACTTTATGTTCAGGACCCTCCTGGAAAATGGAATTTTTACTTTATGTTCAGGACCCTCCTGAAAAATGAGATTTTACTTTCTGTTCAGGACCCTCCTGAAAAATGAGATTTTACTTTCTGCTCAGGACCCTCCTGAAAAATGGGATTTCACTTTATGCGCAGGACCCATTTTACTTTATGTTCAGGACCCTCCTGAAAAATGGGATTGTACTTTATGTTCAGGACCCTCCTGGAAAATGGGATTTTACTTTATGCTCAGGACCCTCCTGGAAAATGGGATTTTACTTTATGTTCAGGACCCTCCTGAAAAATGGGATTTTACCTTATGTTCAGGACCCTCATGAAAAATGAAATTTTACTTTAGGTTTAGGACCCTCCTGAAAAATGGAATTTCACTTTATGTTCAGGAACCTCCTGAAAAATGAGATTTCACTTTATGTTCAGGACCCCCCTGAAAAATGGGATTTTTACTTTTCGTTCAGGACCCTCCTGAAAAATGGGAATTTACTTTCAAGACCCTCTTGAGAAATGAGATTTTACTTTATGTTCAGGACCCTCCTGAAAAAATGGGATTCTACTTTCTGTTCAGGACCCTCCTGGAAAATGGGGCAACGCTTTCAAAAATGAAATACTACTTATTTATAATTCTGGTTTGGGATAATTTTCGTTCTAGTTTTAATTTTGAGTTTCAGGAGCCCGCCTGAAGAACAGGGTGATGAAATAACAAGTCAGGAGTCCGCCTGAAGAACAGAGTGAAGAAATGAAAAGTCAAGCAACAAAGTGATGAATAGCAAGTCAGGAGCCCGCCTGGAGAATAAGGTGAAGAAACGAAAGAGTCAAGCAACAAAGTGAAGCAATTGAAAGCCAAACAATAAGTTGAAAGAAATTGCAAGTCAGGAGCCCGCCTGAAGAATAGGGTGATGAAAGTCGAGTCAAGAACCAACAGAAGCTGTATAGATAGGATTTTTGTAATTTCATTTATGTTTTAACTTGTAATTTTCATTTTGATGTAATAACAGAGCCGCGGACCGGAACCTCGACGGAACCTCACTCGATTCTCCAACTCGGTATAGTCCATCTCCATCCAATCCCTGGAAATACTTGTCACTCGATCCCTTCATGACTTGGGTGGGTAGGCTGTCCTAATTCAAAACCCGATAGTCCTTCTTTCTTCTGTTTCTCTCTTTGAATAATGGTCGGGACAAAACTCTGTCTCGTTGTCTAATTCTTTGTCTGAAAACACAGCGTGTTTACATTCAAAGGGGGCAAGATGTAGACACATAATTTTACCCCCTTTAGAAGTCGATTTTATTCATTTTTCTACCTTAGCATATCATGTACCCTCCACGATGTCATTTTTACCCACTCTTATTTTATCCTACCGTGTACCCTCACCCATGTCATCATACCCCGCAAAATACAAAAAAAAAATAAAAAAAAAAATAAAGTAACTAACCCTATCTTATCCTAACCACCTACCCACTAAAAAAATAACACCTCACCACTACTCCCTACCCCACGCTACCCCACCCCCCTCTCTTTTTCTTGTCAACAAAGAAAAGACTCAAAACAATATATATAGAGGCCCACATACACAAAAGGAGTGGAATAAAGAGTAGAAGAAAAAATCAAAAAAAATCAGCACTCTCTCTCTCTCTAAACTCTACTCTCTCTCTCTCTAAAACGTCGCCGGCGACTGACCGGAGCTCCGGCCACCACAACACCACCATCTTTCCTCTCTCTCTCTCTCTCTCTCTCCGTCGACTCACTCTCTCTCTCTCCGACGACGACGGCAACAGCACCGTCGTCACTCCGATCTCTCTCTCTTTCTCTCCGACGACGGCAACAGCGTCGTCGTCACTCCCTCTCTCTCCCCCTCTCTTTCTCTCCGACCAGCAGCGGCGTCAACACCAACTCCGACCGACGACGTCAGCTCCGACGGCGGCAGTCGCCGAGAACAGTGACGCCGACGACAGGCGTCAACAAATTCAGTCTCGGTTCGTCTGGTATTTCTTATTTCTTCGTGCAAGGATAGTTGAAAGTTGATGGTTTGGGGTTTCGAATTTGAGATCTTGGTTTGTTTTTGAGTTTTATTCGGGTTGGTGGATTATTCATCGTTGAGTTTTTTGTCGTGGTTTTCCGATCTGTTCGGGTGAACTCAATATCGAGTTTGGAGTTGTTCGTTGTGAGGTTCTCCGGTCGAGTTATTTTGGTCTTCGAATTTCTTTATTATCGACAAAAGCAAGTGTCAGTGAGGTCCATTTCTTTAACCCGCTCTTTTTTATTTATCTTGGTATATTGAATTGGTTGTGATTATGTGTGTTGTGATTATGTTTCGTTGGACTTTGTTGATGTCGATTGTTATGATCATGATGTTTGGTGGGTCGATTTTGATGTTTTGAAGATTGAATTTGATCATGTTTTAATGGATTGATAAGGGGATTTAGGGAAGGAATGGAGAAATTGATAAAAGTTGAACGTAGATTGATGTTGGTTTGTTGTCTTTTGTTCCCTTCGGTATAAGTGAATGTGATAGATTTAGGCCATATTGAAATTGATAGGCAATATAGGTTCGGGTAGGCAAGAATTTAAGATTGATGTTTTGGTTGGATGTTGGAATGTGCGTATGAATGTTTCTTTTTAGTTATCGTATTTAATTCAATTGTATAATTTGGCCGGGGAATGCCCCGAAGTATCTGTATATATTTATTCACCGGGGAATGCCCCGAGGTATCATGTACCCGGAGGGCGTTCGTGGTGAAGGCCCGAGGCGTCGGGTAGAGCATTAGTTTAGGATTAGCGTAGGTTTATTTTCAGTCCCTTTCTATTTCGGGTTGTAATAATTGGACTGGACTTTACATTTCGATTTGTTCCGTTTTGTTTTGTTTGATTGTTTTGCGTGTTTTTTTTGTGTGGTTTATACACTTCGTAGTGTAAAAAATAGTCGATACACTTTACCAAGCGACCGTGGTTGAACCACGGGATCGAGGGGTGCCTAGCACCTTCCCCTCGATCAACAGAATTTCTTAGCCGGAATCTCTGTTCGCAAACCGGTTTAAGAGTCAAATGGTTTCGAAAAGGATTTTCCAAAGGTGACTTGGCACACCGGATTATGCCAAGTGGCGACTCTGAATAAAAAAAAAATAAAAAAATGCAAATTATCTTTTTTCGAAACAAATTTTCATTTCTTGTCACTTAAATAATAAAACCCTTTCGAACTTTAAAATATATCCATTTTTTGGAGTACGCGTAAAAAAGGGGGTGTGACATATACAAACTTAAACTAAGGCACAAGATCAAGGAGAAAGCACCAACTAACAATTCTTCATTCAACCTGTGAACCAGTACCAACATTGTTAACGCTAGAAATACATCTTTTCCTCCAATATCATACTTAGCGTGCATGAAGTGGGCAAAGGTATAGAAATATGTGGTGCAGGATTGCAGTAGAGCATAATACGCACCATCAAACTCCAAAAGGTGAGGCAAGGCTGCTGCAGCTATCACAGGAATGACCTCAATCATAAATTTCGCCTTGGCACCAATTAACCGGAAAGGCGACATCTCGCGATGCCAATAAAGAACAGAGTGCAATGCAACCATATGAAAAAATAGGAGACCGAAAAAAACAACCACGTAGGTGACTGGATTGGGGTCCTTATAAAAAAGGGCAAAGCTCACCCATGCACAGGCATAAGGTATAATACCAAAAAGAAACCACCAATAATCATTACCCACTATGAGATTAGCTGCAACAAACACGAGCACAACATATTTAGCATCTCGGAGAAAGTTAGGAAAACAAAAAATCAAGCACACGCACAATTGGAAAGGAAAACTTTGCACAAAAGTCAACACTTCAAAAGACTAAAAAGGAAAAGCTTCTCAGGCAAAGAAATTAGTGGCATTGATCTGCCAACCGAGCTAATGGTGCATGGTTAACCAAGAATTTTAGTGAAGATGATATAACACTACTAGAAACTGGACGTATAGTAACAGTTAGAAAACGGTTGTCATGGCATGCATTTTGCAACAGTTATATCCGTTACATAAGGATATAAGTCCTAATGGGCCTTTTTAAATAAACTGCTGCAACATGGCTAAGCAATTGAACTTTTGTTTTGAAGGTGCAAACTTGTATGTGTAGTATTAATTTGACAACTATCTAGTGACTTCAGTACTTCCCATGCACTTTAGTAAAAGTTTCTCCCTGTAAGATCTCATCTAATTTTCCCTTGTTCATGAGTAAACTCATCTGATATGTAACAGTTGGTTGTGTTCCATTTACTTAATTAATATTCTTACCCTGTTTCAGCTTATATATGGGCTACATTTAGATGCCACTTAATCAATATTCTTACCCTGTTTCAGCTTATATATGGGCTACATTTAGATGCATGTGTGCATAAAACTTGCAGGTGAAGTGAAGCTCAACTAATCGTTCTTTCCATAAGAAGTTCATTGAATTCTAATTAAAGGAGAAATATTGTTGTTTATTAATGAGACATATAAGCTTGTCTCTACCCAGCTTGAAGGATCTCCCTGAATCTTTACTCTCTATAACCTCGTACGATAGGCTAACCTTTTAATCATGCTCTTGTTTACCCCATCTCTACTAATTGGGTTATTTGGGAATCAAATGGTCAGTCTGAGGGTAACTCTTTTGATGCAAAGTTATTTTTTGTGTTTAGGTTGTGGTTCACTTGATTATAGTCCCAACCCCTACTACATATCCTATATCTTCCACCTTTCTCTTCCATTTTCCCGGCTTTCATTTCTCCTCGTTTCCTAATCAACCTCACTTTTCATAATGATTGAATGTTCCATATATATTTGATCTAATCGATTTTTAAGATTGAGGATAAAAAAGGACAGTCCGGTGCACTAAAGCTACCGCAATGCGCGGTGTAAGGGGAAGGACCCCACCACAATGGTGTATAGTACGCAGCCTTACCTTGCATTTATGCAAGAGGCTGTTTCCAAGGCTTGAGCATCTCTTTGCAATTAAGAATTGATGCACTTCTTGGGTAACCATATGTACCTTACTTTGTGATCGACCTAAAACCGCTGCAATAGATCCATTGCAACACGATTACCCTAAACCGCTGAAATAGGTCTATCAAAACGGTCTTGTTATCTACTGCAACAGTGTTGCAGTCATTGCCACAGACCTACTTTCTAGAAGCGTAATGATCAATATTCTTGATACGCATATACCCAAGGAACTTTGAAGCTATCCTAGGATCAGTTTCTTGGTATGCACATTACACCCAACTAGTATTAAGACCACAAAATTAACAACCTGATAATCTCTTATGGCGCTTTCTTGGATCAATTTCAACTTTAGAAGGCTTGTAGGATAATAAAGGTGGAAGCCTAATCATCTTCAAAATTGAAACTGCCGCCTTCAAGCTCTGCTTGCCCTTCTGATAGGGAACCATCACTATGCTACGAAGGGGAGAGCCACGTTGAGGGAGAATATCACCCATCTGGCTGCAGATAGATACAAGATTCGTGAGAAAGTTTCTTAAGCTTAAAAATCTCGACTTTAAATAGTAATCAAGTGGGATATATAGAATTAGACATTCGTTCTATATCCAATAGAAAAAGTTGCTGGTAGTTTCAATCTCTTCCCCCTAACTACAGTATACAATACTTTGAGTTATGTTTATTTACTTTTGTTGAAAGGTTACTTATCAACGACAATGGAAAGGACTAACATGTTTGCTACATCTAGAAGTGCTAATGTTAATATGTTATCCACTTGTTTTTTCTTTTTTTACTTTTTTAAAAATTCAAATTCAGAAACATCTTTCTCGTTATATGTTCTTAGAATCCCCATATCACTTAATTCAGATGGTCCATAATTGAAAAACCATGTTAGGTATACACGTAATTTAACTGTTGAAGCTGTAAGTACTTCAAGTGTACTTAAAAATTCGCTAGAGGTATGGATGCATAAGCATTATGTATCAGGTTTATCGAATCGACTAGATTTGGGTCAGACCTTGTATATGTGTATAAAAGAAGCTCACTTAATAACCACAAAGAATAATAGATTCTAAACCCATTAAATCAGTTGGGATTTGGAAGAATATTGAACTCGTCGAAACCATAAAATTCAAATTTTGGATACGTCGCTGAGTTGAAAAAGATAATTATAACCAATATCTTCAAGTAAGAGTTTTGACTTTGAGCAAATGGGATGCCCAAAGAGACTACCATTAACTAGCAGGGGCAGAAACCATGTGAATGATCATGTTTAGATATATGTGTGTGATTATACGTGAACCCACTGCCTCTAAATATGATGCAGATGAAGCTGTCACCAGCTGAAGAACAGGAAAACCGTGGCTGAAGAGAATAGTATCCTTAGCTTGCATTGTTGTACCTAGCCGTTAAATCTGTTAAGTAACTGTAGTTTCTATTTACGGTTAAGTCCTTTTTTATTTTGGTCCCTAAGTTAATTTAAATACACATTAGGAATCCACAATTGTTCAAGGGTCCCTTTCTAGTCCAAAGAACATTCCTGCAGAGGTAGTACATTTTCAGCCTTATCACTTAAGGATTAGGATGAGTCAGCTAGGGTTGAAATACTCTAAATTGTAATGAGTCATTTCCATTTTTACTATCATATATGAAAAATATCTTAGCCATAATTTAGTTCTTAGCTTAGTTCTCAGTCTAGCTTAATTCCATTTCCGCAATTTACCTGGCTATTATTCCACTAGAACACTGTTCCATTGCTTCTTGTTAATTGTTCTGCAACATTTGGTATCAGAGAACTTTCTTGAGCTCTGTGGGATAGCTATGTCTACAAATATGGATGAAATTAAGTCAGTGTTTGAAAGGATGAAGGTGGAGATTGCCAACTTCAATGTTAGACAGAATCAATTGGAGGCTCAACATGAGAAGGTTTTGGATGAGTTGAAGGAATCTATAGAAGAAACTAGAAGGTTCGATAGGGGTAAGAGTACTGAGGGGCAAGATGGAGGTGGTGAGGTTTATACCCCTTCAAGGAATCCCATGGCTTGGTTACCTCCTTCTACTGGAAGACCTCCAATGCCCTCTTGTTCTCCAGCTAGAGTTCACGCGGGGGTGGGATCTATGCCTCAATAAGCAACAACCATGGGACCTGTTCTACAGCCGGCCGGCCCAAGTTGGACAAACATCAGGAGGAACATCTGGAGTTGACAGAAACAATGGTCCACCAATTCAGGCTCAGCATCACACCGGAGGTCCAACAATGTCAAGGATGACCAAGCTGGAGTTCCCTAGATTCAATGGTACTCAGCTGAGAACTTGGCTTTGCAAGGTAGAGCAATTTTTTTCCTTGGATGAGGTAGATTATAATTTAAGAGTTAAAGTAGCATCTATCCATTTTGATGATATGGCCATTGAGTGGCATTTGTCTTATGTGAGGAGTAGGTCTCATCTACCTCCTCCTTCATAGGAAGAATATGTTTATGCCTTGATGGATAGATTTGGGGCTGAGTACTCAGACCCCATGGCTGAGTTGAAATTAGTAAAGCAAACTGGATCAGTAGAAGAGTATCAAAAGGAGTTTGACAGAATCATGACTAGGTTGACTCTACCTCCTGAGTATGCTATTAGTGCTTATATCGCTGGGTTGAAACCAGAGATTGGGTTTGCTGTCAAGAATCACAGACCCCATTCCCTTCCTCAAGCCTATCAATTATCCAGGAACACAGAATTGCAAGTTAATGCTCAACTCAAACTGACCAGGTCCACAATGTATAGTGGAGGTACTAGTCAGAGTAAGGGGTCATCTTTTGGGACTAGTCACAGGGGTGGAACCCATAGAAAAGATTATCAACCACCAAAAAGGGATAACATTGTAGATCTCAATAAAAACAATACTAAGAGGCTTACTCCAGCTGAGATGAGTGAGAAGAGACAAAAGGGACTTTGCTTTTTCTGTGAGGAAAAGTTTGTCCCTGGCCACAAGTGCAGCACCTCTAAGCAACTTTATTTGTTGGAAATGGATGATGGGGAGGTACAGGAAGAAGAAGCACAGCCTGAAGAACCAGGTGTGACTGAGATAGAGGTAGAAGGAGTGAAGGAGAAATGTGAAATATCCATTCATGCCTTGAATGGACTTCCTGGATTTCACACACTAAGAGTGAAAGGGTACAGTGAGAAGAAACCTCTCAATATCTTAGTTGACCTAGGAAGTACTCACAATTTTATAAATGATGAAGTTGCTAGACAGTTGGGGTTAGAAGTGCTATCAATGAAACCTCAGTCTATCAATGATGCTGATGGGGGAAACAGGCAAACCAATGAGATGTGTGGAGGGTTCACATGGATGATGCAAGGAACTACTTTTGTAGACAGCTTCCTACTTCTTCCCTTGAGGTCTTGTGATATGATTTTGGGAGTGCAGTGATTGTTGCCATTAGGTGATCTTCAGCTCAATTTCCAGAAACTTACACTATCCCTTATGTATCAGGACCAGAAGGTACAGTTACAAGGAGTCAAGGAAAACACCAAGATAGTGGATGCAAGGGGGTTGGACAAGATGACTCACAACAGTGGTCATTTGTTCATGATCAAGGTTTTACCAACAGAATCCCTCAGTGAAGAAGAATCAGTTGATATCCACCCTGAAATTATGACCTTGATCTAGGAATTTCACATGTTATTTGGGCACCTTCAATAGCTTCCTCCATCCAGGGCCACATTTGATCACATGATTCCACTACAAAGGGGCAGCAATCCTGTAAACACTAGAACCTACAGGAATTCATCAATACAGAAGGACATAATTGAAAAGTTGGTACAAGAGATATTGGATCAAGGCATAGTACAGCCTAGGTGTAGCCCTTATGCCTCACCAGTGGTGCTAGTAGGTAAGAAGGAAGGCTCTTGGAGGCTGTGTGTGGATTATAGAGCCCTAAATAAGATCACTATCAAAGATAAATTCCTTATCCCCATCATTGAGGAACTGTTGGATGAGTTGGGGGGTTCCAAGGTGTACACTAAGCTTGACTTGAGGTCGGGTTACCATCAGATAAGGATGGCTCGAGAAGATGTCCAGAAGACTGCTTTCAGGACACATTCTGGTCACTAAGAGTACTTAGTGATGCCTTTTGGCCTCACTAATGCCCCCTCAAGCTTCCAAGGTCTCATGAATTATGTTTTCAAAGAATACCTCAGGAAATTCATCCTAGTTTTCTTTGATGACATTCTTGTTTACAGCAGAAACATGGAAGAGCATTTGCAGCACCTGAGAATTGTGTTTGACCTGCTTATCAAACATCAACTTTTGTTAAGAGGGGCAAATGTTCTTTTGGTGCTACAAGGGTGGAATACTTGGGGCATTTCATCTCCGCAGAAGGTGTAACCACTGACCCTAAGAAGATTGAAGCTGTGCAAAAGTGGCCTGCTCCTAAATCTGTTAAGGAACTAAGAGGATTCTTAGATCTAGCTGGCTATTACAGGAGGTTCATTAGCAGGTATGGTTGGATAAGCAAGCCTTTTACTGAACTTCTCTAAAAAGAAGGGTTCATTTGGAGTGATAAGGCTACAGAGGCTTTCAATCAACTTAAGAAAGCTTTAACTCATGCACCTGTACTCAGCTTGCCTAGTAGTACACTCCAATTTGTGGTAGAAACTGATGCATGTGACATTGGTATAGGTGCAGTATTGATGCAGGGAGGGCATCCTCTTGCATACCTGAGCAAGGGGTTATCATCAAGACATCATGTTCTTTCTGTTTATGACAAAGAGCTCTTGGCTCTGGTTTTGGCAGTAACCAAATGGTCACAATACTTGTTGGGAAGACAGTTTGTTGTAAAGACAGATCAAAAGGCTCTTAAGTTTTTACATGATCAAAAGCCTCACACTAGTACTCAGATGAAGTGGATAGCAAAGCTTATGCAGTTTGATTTTCAGATTGAATACAAGAAAGGAAGAGAGAATAAAGCTGATGATTCCCTCTCAAGAGTGCCAGCTGCTTACTTGTTTCTATTATCAGTAATCCCTGTGGGAACCAATCTCTTCCAAAGGATCATGGCAAGTTGGGATGGGGATGGACAACTCAAGGAACTGATCCAAAAACTGATAAACCAGGATGAAGATCAGAAGGGGTTCACCTACTATAACCAGCAACTCAGGAGATATGAAAGATTAGTGATAAGGAAGGAAGAGCAACTCAGGCAAGACATCATGCAGCTGTGGCATGATGCTCCTAGTGGGGGTCATTCTAGAATGGAAAATACTTACAGGAGGCTGTCACACATGTTCTATTGGAAAAGGCTAAGACAGGATGTTAACAATTATGTCAGGAGTTGTTCCATATGTCAAAGGAGTAAATATGATGTTGCAGCATCACCTGGCTTTCTACAACCATTGGCAATCCCTACTTCTGCTTGGTCCAACATTATCATGGACTTCATTGATGGGTTGCCAAAGTCTAAGGGTAAGACTACCATCATGGTAGTGGTAGATAGATTGACCAAAAGCGGCCACTTCATAGCCCTCAGTCATCCCTACACAGCTGTGACTGTAGCTCAAGTTTTCCTTGATCAATTTTTTAAACTACATGGCATGCCTGAGAATATAGTCAGTGATAGGGACCCCATTTTAATTAGCAGGTTTTGGCAAGAGTTGTTCTCAGCACATGGAGTAACCTTGAGTACTTCAACTGCGTACCACCCTCAATCTGATGGCCAAACAGAGATGCTCAACAGAACCTTAGAGACATATTTAAGGTGTTTTTGTTCTGATAGTCAATCGGATTGGTCCCTCTACTTACCTATGGCAGAGTAGTGGTACAACACCACATTTCATTCAGTTATTCAGACCACCCCTTATGAGGCCCTATATGGTCAACCACCACCACTTCATCTCCCTTACATCGCAGGAGAAGTTATAGATGAAGAGGTGGATAGGAGCTTAATTACCAGGGAACTCAAATCTCATATGCTCCAATATCATTTGGAAAGGGCACAACAAAGGATGCAATCCTTAGCTGACAAGGGAAGAAGTGATAGACAACTGGAAGTAGGAGATTGGTGTACCTCAAAATACAACCGTTCAGACAAGCCACCCTCTCTAATCAAGTTTTCACCAAACTATCAGCCAAGTTTTATGGACCTTACCAGATCATTCAAAGGGTGGGCTCAGTGGCCTACAAATTGTCTCTACCCCCTCAAGTGTCAATCCACCCACCTTTCATGTTTCTCAGCTAAAACCTTGTCATAAGGTCCCTAGCCACTTCACTCACCCCCCAATTGTTGATCCAACCAGTCCTTACTGTGAGGAACCTGATAATATACTAGAAAAAAGGATGATAAAGAGGGGAAACAAGGCCATCCCTCAACTTTTGATTCACTGGAAGAACATGACCAAGGAGCATGCCACATGGGAAGATTATCAAGTGATGAAGATCAGATTTCCATCATTCTTCCTTGAGGACAAGAAAGTTTCGAAGGAAGGAGAAATGATGCAGATGAAGCTGTCACCAGCTAAAGAACAGGAAAACCGTGGCTGAAGAGAGTAGTATCCTTAGCTTGCATTGTTGTACCTAGCCGTTAAATCTGTTAATTAACTGTAGTTTCTATTTACGGTTAAGTCCTTTTTTATTTTGGTCCCTAAGTTAATTTAAATACACATTAGGAATCCACAATTGTTCAAGGGTCCCTTTCTAGTCAAAGGAACATTCGTGCAGAGGTAGTACATTTTCAGCCTTGTCACTTAAGGATTAGGATGAGTCAGCTAGGGTTGAAATACTATAAATTCTAGTGAGTCATTTCCATTTTTACTGTCATATATGAAAAATATCTTAGCCGTAATTTAGTTCTTAGCTTAGTTCTCAGTCTAGCTTAATTCCATTTCCGCAATTTACCTGGCTATTATTCCACTAGAACATTGTTCCATTGCTTCTTGTTAATTGTTCTGCACCAAAATACTTGTGTGTTATTGAGTAATTAAGAAAAGATCAGGTGTTACCTCGAAGGCTTTGGAAGGTTCTAGCCGTTGATGCATTGACTTAAACAAGATTACCATTTCAACATATGAGCTAAGCTAAACTTTCGCTGAACATCGTTTAGGATAAAATAGGGATAGCAATGGGGCAGGGTGGATTACAGCGTGTGCGGGGCAGGGCGAGTGCAAAATCAGTTATTTTAATAAAAACATGCAACCAATTATAGAGTGAGTCTCAGCATTGCCAATTCTCTATTCCATTGTTTCTCAATTATCATTTTGATTCTTAGACAGTGGAAGCAGCAAAAATATTTCGAAAACAAACAGATTGGTATCCACAAACCCACCAGAAATCATAGACTATAATTAAAAAGAAACTTACCTGGCGGCGGCTGGCGGCTGTTAAATAAAAAAATGGGAGTAAAGAAAACAGTCACAAATAGTCTCTTAACCAGTATTATGTTTAGTTTTGATAATTTAACTATTTAAAATTTACTATTAAATTTGATCTTTTATTATTTATATCTATTAGATTAACGACATGTGTCTCACACGTTAAGGGTAAAAGTTTAAATAATCTCACATTTTAATATAATAATATAAACATATATTTTAGGGTAGGTCATGTCATCGCCATTATAAAATCGGTTCATCTATGCCATTACTTTTAATGGTGGTTTTCTAAAAAATAGCTTTGCCACGTGGCCTCTTATTAGAGGTCCACGTCATTTTTTTTTTTTTTTTTTTTTTTTTAGTTTTGATCCACCAAAAAGAATACACCCACACCCAACCTATCACCTTTAACCCACTTTAATATTACTCTTAATTTTGACCCTAGATTTGAACATATATATAATTATTTAGTCTTCAAACATGAAATTTACATACTTGAATACTTCGTTTAAAATAACTAGTTTAGGTGTACGCGCTTTGCACGTGTATATATTCAATGAATATATGATTAATATAAAATGCGCGTATACCTATTCAATGAGTATATGATTAATATAAAATGTTAATTGTGTAGAATTTATATAGTATTTATAAATTTGTTAGAGCCATTAAAAGTTTATGAAAATAAGCATCTAATGAGTAATAAAACATAAACAAGCTATGTCTATTCAAGAACCTGTAAGACTGTAACTTCACAAAACAAATTTCATATCACGTCAATCAGATACAAACTAAAATGAAAAAGAAAAAGAAAAATAATAAAGAAAACTCAGTAAGAAGTAATCAATACCCGAAGATAAATAATAGATTGCATATCCAAAATTGCGAATGATGAATTCTTTCGACATCTTTAAAATCTCATATACCTTCAACTGCTCACAATAAGAAAACACTCCTCAATTAGTCATGTATTCATGAAAAAATATTCCAAAGTCGTTCAATAAAAAAAGTAATTAGAGAAGTAAAATAAACAACAAATAATAATAAAAACAATAGATGATAATAGAATAAAAACTACAACAAAATAATATGTTCGACATCTTTAAAATCTCAAATACTCTCAATTGCTCACAATATGAAAACACTCATTAATTAGTTATGTTTTCACACTTCAACTTGATGAAGGTTCTTGGCTTAAAGAAAAATAATTCAAAATTCTCAAAGTCATTCATCTACGCATGTATCAAGCAAAACAAAGTATTAGAAACACATCAAATTGTATCAAGCAAAATAAGACATTATAAACACATCAAATCATAGTACCAATCGACACAAAAATAATACAAAGCATATAAAACAAAAGCATAAAAGAATATTAGTTGAAGAAAGTCTAGTAATTTAACCTTAACAACATAAATAATATCCATATGCATTAGAAATAGAATTCAATACAAACATTAAAATCTGCTTGAAATGGACGCAATGTTTCAATCACATTCTCCATATGAATCTTTCTTCACCTACACAAGAATATAGAAGAATCAATCAATAACTATTTATACCATTTATTGGTTAAAGAACGTCTAACAATATAAAAACTTTTCTCATTGTCGATTTTTTTTTTGACTGAAATTACTATGGAACTTTTCTTTCCATCACCCTTTATATATTATCAATATAAACCCTTTTTCTATTTGATTTGGAAGACAATTTATTTGAGGTAAATTTTATTTCTCAAAATAAATAGAAATAACAATTTTTCATAGAAAAAATTGGATTAAAATACGTGAGCATCCTCCTATATATGAGATGTTCCAATTTTAATTAGGTAAATAAAATAATGCTTCTTCAATATTATTTTATTCCTATTTAGAATATCTTTATGGAAATATTTTTTTATCAAGTGACATTAATTCTCCTTAACTAATTAGACTTTCCATATATATAGTTCTCCTAATATTTTTTACCATATATTTGTTATTACTATATATTTTAGGAGTGCTTAATTTAATTAAATAATAATTAGAGAAAAAAATGAAAAAGATGATTTTGTCTATTACAAAGTATTTTAATGAAGGACAAAAAGTTCAAATCACTTTTCTAGGGTCTTCACACTTTTAATATATTATTATAGATATAGATATAGATTATAGATATTGATATAGATATAAATATAAGTTATAGATTTTATATATATATATATATATATATATATATATATATATATATATATATATTTTCTACCAAATGAGTGTTTTAAGGGTAAGCGGAATTTCCTTCACTTATAAAGCAAATTGCATCCGGGATCACCTTTTTTATATGTCAAAACCTTCATAATTAAGGTAAGTTGGTGGAAAAGTAATAATTAGGCGCAGTATCATATGCTATAATTTTGTACTACTAAAGTAATTAACAATAGAAAATTGGTCAAATAACAATTGAATAACATGTGAAAATATTGAGATACTGGACAGAAAATCTTAGCTAAGTTTTTTTTTTTTTTTTTCTTTCTTACTGTGATTAGTTGTACATAGTCGGTATTATAATAATTTGACATTTTTGTAATTAAAAACAGTAACCCACAAATATTGAGGCAACAACTTGTCCAAAACTAGTAGATAAGCAATTATAATCTGATTTTTTTCATAAGTTTCGACTTTTGATAAGGTCATAGTTTGACTTGATTTAGATATTAAGATTAAATATTTAATTAGGAAAAGAATTTATGAGCATGTAAAATTCAAAGAGTATTTAATATCAATCTGAATCAACAGATCAATATATTAACATCTTATTTTTGGTAAGTAATATATTAACATCTTATTAGCAAGGGAAATAAATATAATAATCCATTCGTTTCAAAAAAATGGCTACTTTCCTTTTTAGTCCGTTTAAAAAAGAATGATCTCTTTTCATTTTTAGCAACTTTTTTACTTTTAGCTTTTCACGTGGCATGCTTAAGACCACAGGATTAAAGTATCTTTTATTTAAGACCACAAGATTTAAAAGTATTCTTTATTTTCTTAAATTCCGTATAAAGTCAAAACAGATCATTCTTTTTTAAACGGAGGAAGTATCAAACAAGAGTAATGGAGTATCTCTTATCTGTATAAATATTAGATTAAAAAATTACTTAGTAATTTTTGATTTCTCTAAAATCTAAATTTAAAATCTAATGATTTTTCTTACTTTTGTGACCAATTGAAAAAAATGAAATTTCATAAGATTAATGTTGAGTATATAACTAAATAAAATTAGTTTTTTTTTAATAATATAATATTTTAGATGAAATAATTATATACTTCATATATACTGCTAGAATAAAATTTCAGAAAAATCTGTTCCTCCATTAAATAAATTCACATCGTGTTGAAAGTATAATTAATAAATAGTTATTCAGAAAAGAAATTTACGCACTTCAAATGCTAGAGAAAAAGAAATGGATAAAGATGCATAAAATTTAGTAATTTAGTTGTCGTTGGTATATATGTATGGAAAAAGACAGTGATGAAGACAAAACAAATTAAATTGATACTATAATGTAATATAATAGCTCCTTGCCTCCTTCTAATTATTGTGACTAGTTTAGTGGTTCGCGCTTCGCTTTGCGCGTGTACCTATATAATTAAAAAATTAAATGTTATTAAATAATGTTAAGTTATAAGATGAAAAAAAGATGATTTTTTTTTAATGAATATTGTTGATCATATTTAGCTAGATGAATAAATAAATGAAGAAACCATGTCATATAATATTCCGACAAATAATGCAAACACTTATAAATAATAAGAAATTAAAACATTATTGAAAAACATAAATTCAAACAATATATACATTTAATTTCAACTTATATTTTAATTATTTACCTCGCTAGAATTTCTAAACTGATTCTATATTTTTCTTTTACCTTAATCAAAGGCATGTTACATTAAATGTCAAATCACATATGTTTACCTTTTAAAATTATTAAATCCTAAAATAATATATTAGTTGTTGAATGCTAAATTTGTTCTACTTTTTTCTTCTTTGTCTTTTCTTCCTATTTTACCTTTTCTGTTTGATACAACATAAAATGTTACATTAGTTAGTAAATCCTAAAGCTAATGACAACTCAGATAAATCTTAAGCCTAAAAGGAGTTTAAAGTCTCAAAATATTTCCTTTCATCAATACTTTGTTTTATTACCTTTCTTTTGTGAATCTAGTAGTATGTTACATGCTTCTCATAATTCGCGAATTCGAATTAGTCGAATTTTAATGCGGATACCGGACACCGAATGGATAATAAAAAGAAAAATAAAAAAATTTAATGACCTGAATTTTATTACTTTTTAGTGTCTTAAATATTAAAAAAAAAAAAATTATAATTTTACCTAATGTGATAGTTTAAAGAGAACATTTATTAATAATATTTTACCAAAGATTTTTTTGCTTCCCTAATCAGTTAAGGTTACACAAATATACAAATAAACAAATAATATTTTTTTAAAGATTTTGTGCTTTTTTCAATTCTTTTTCTTCTCTGATTTTATCATCTCACCTGTGAAGGTAACAAAAATATACAATCATAAAAATACTATAAAACCTTATTTAAATAATTAAAAAAATATGCAAAAAATACTTGTACTTTGCCTAAATTTATAGTTGCGCATATTGAACTTTGATGGGGTCCTATGACCTCCTTAGACTTTTTTTTCGTATTTAAATGACATATATCTGTCCACTTAGACCACTTATTCAGTCACCCAAAGGGCGGTGATTCACACGCGACCTTTCAACAAATAATTATTCCTGTTATTTTCGATTTTTACTATTCAAAATCCCACCATGATAATATATCAGGGTGATATAATTAAGAATTAAAACATAATCGAGAGAAATAATTATTTGTCAAAAGGTCGCGTGTGAACCACCGCCCCTTAGGTGACTGAATAAGTGGTCCAAGTGGGCAGATATATGGCATTTAAATACGGAGAAAAAAGTTTAGGAGGTCATAAGACCCCCCACAAAGTTCATTATACCCAACTGCAAATTTAGGAAAAGTATAGATATTTTTTACACTATTATTTCAATAATAAAAGTAGATATGATTAAATTTCAGGTACACACGAAATTATATACACCTACATGTTTTTCTTGAATTCAATCTCAAGATGACACTTTACCTCAATTGGCATTATATTTTTCGCCAAAACAGGCAAAAATAGAGGCAAACTATCCCACTGATATATTCTTTTTTTACTTTTGCAAAACTATCGAATCCAAAAATCTTTTTTAATAATTTTCACCTCTCCACTTATTCACATCCATTATCAATTCCCTTGTATTAAAATAGCGTTGATTTTATCCCTCAAATATTTTTGACATATATGAATCGGATCAGAACACTTTATCGAAGCAAACAGTAAAATTTACAGCAAAAAATACATACATGTTGATGAGAAAAAAAATTATAACTCTTACCATAACATTTGAATCTATTGCATCGTTAAATAATATCACATATCACATTCATTATCCAATGCATTTTAGAAAACATTTAGATTGCTATATTCAAAGAATCACGATCGATCGGTATGAAAGATCTAATGCATGAGAAAACTTATAAGTATTATATTGACACAACAAATTTGTTGATAACAGGGCCACGGCCAATTACCCTCCTTAGGCAATATATAGCTCTGCCAACTATGTCTGTCAAGGAAACATGGCCAAAGATTCTGCTATCCCTGCCTTCATGGATCTAGGGGGCTGGGTGGGAGTTCTCGGAAATTCACTAATTTTTATGCGTGTTTAGTATTTATGTAGAGAAATATAGTAAATAATATAAGAATCATAAATTGGAAACTCATAAACAAACAAAGTGTGTTGTTGGAGCATAGAAACTTGTAAAAGTTTTATTAACCTCTTGCCGGTAGGTTGAAATACCCTTAGTTACTATTTGATTTTGTTTTTGTCCCACAAATTTTAAATTCTAAATCCGCCTCTTCGGAGCAATCAAGAATTACCTTATAACACCTATCGAATGAGCATGATCAGCAAGATACTCGACAATCCTCTTACTTACCTCATTGCATCCCATGAGCACTCGAATCAACCTCAATATGTCCAGCTTTACCACAATTCCACACAAACTTCTTCTCAGTAAACACTCGCAACAATCTTCCCTGATTAATCTAGCACCCATTAATATTACTATTAAAATTATATCATCTCAGTTGTTATTCTTCCCCTAACGCATGAGGAAGCAATCGCGACTATAATATGGATAATACAATATTGTATACTCATAAGTAAGAAAAAAATTTACTTTTGCATAAGATATCACTTTTCCTTGTTATGTAACAATGATATTAACATTGTATTTAATCAAACAACATAATACCATCCAAACAAGCTAGAAAGATTAATATTCTAAATCTAAATAAATAATTTCTCAAAAATATTGAATGCATGTATATATAAAAAAGAGAAATTTGATAAGAATGTTGCTTTTACCCGAATCGAATCTAAAAATTTGAAATCTAGAAATCGTGGAAGTTACTCAATAACAAATAAAGCTAAGCTCATAATTTTTTATAACCAAAGAAAAGCCCAATGCACTTGAAGCTTGGTGTTTGCCTTTGGATTCTAGTTTCTGATACACGTACAACTTTCATAGTGTCATCCTCCATTATTCTCTTCTGAAGCATTGCAGCAACATCAACATCAAACAATCTGCTACTGAAAACTATTGAACTTCATATATAGTAAAAATTTGGTATTCAACTCCTAGATACCTTAGAATTCTTACCATATATTATTCTTTTGGCATATATTTTAGAACTTCTTAATTATTATGTTTGGTAAACAAAGAATATTCATAAACCAAATAGGATATGATTTGGAAAAGTAACGTAGGAATACCTTAGAATTCTTACCATATATTATTTTTTTAGCATATATTTTAGGACTTCTTAATTATTAAGTTTGGTAACTAAAGAATAGTCATAAATCAAATAGGATATGATTTAGTAGGTAACGTAGGAAATTTTTAATTTTATTTTTGAGAAATTTAATTGGAGGGAAAAGGTGAAAAGACAATTTTGTCTAAAAAAGAGTTTTTAATGAAAGGCAAAAAGTTCAAATCATTTTTCTAAGGGCCTTCACACTTTTAATATATTATAGATTATAGATATAGATTATAGATATAAATATAGATATACATATACATATAGATATAGATATAGATATAAATATAGGTTAGAATAATTAATAATTTAAAATGACAAATGAATAAATTGTGATTACAAAATAATTTGTTTTGACTCTCGAAATCCGAACATCATCACATAGTTTAGGACAAAGATAATACCACATACATAAAGGACACAACTTTTAATTAGAAAGAATACCACCATACAGGTAAATAAGTTTTAGAACCTCTTATAATTAAGTTTTTCTTTATATCATCAATACGATTCGGATAATTTTAATTAGTATAATTGGAATTGATTTAATAACTCTGGATCGTAAAATCACAACCTTGAAAAAAAATTGTCACAATGAAATGACCGTTCCTTTAATTTGATACTCAGGATGACCAAATGTAAAACTTCTCTTTTTTTTCCGAGCAATATAAAAATTACATATTTGATGTTAATGAATTATGCTCTACGTCTCGTCCCTTTAATTTATTTTATATTTTTATAAACTTTAACACATCTAGAAATAAATTATACTTTACGTCTCGTCTACGTTAAAGAGTATAATGTCAACTTCTCTTTTTTCCCAGCAATATAAAAATTACATATTTGATGTTAATGAATTATGCTCTACGTCTCGCCCCTTTAATTTATTTTATATTTTTATAAACTCTAATACGCCTAAAAAAAAATTATGCTCTACGTCTCGTCCGCGTTAAAGAGTATAACGGCTACCAAATAGTCAAGTCCACGAAATAATTAAGACTTCTAATAATTCAATTATACAACTAATAATCCATATTTAAAAGGGATTTTTAGGTATTCTTCCTAATTAAAAGTTGTGGTACTTCATGTATGTGGTATTCTCTTCTTCCTAAATTATGTGATGATGTTCGAATTTCTAGAGTCAAAACAAATTATATTTTAATCACAATTTATTCACTTGCCATTTTAAATTATTAATTATTTTAACCTATATTATTTTAAACGTAGTATTCAAGTATGTAAATTTTATGTTCGAAGACTAAATGATTATATATATGTTCAAATCTATGGTCAAAATTAAGAGTAGTATTAAAGTGAGTTAAGGTGATAAGGTTGGGAGTAAGTGGATTCTTTTTAATGGATCAAAACTAAAAAAAAAAAAAAATGACGTGGCAAAGCTGTTTTTTAGAAAACCACTGTTAGAAAGTAATGACATGGATGAACCGGTTTTATAACGGCGATGACATGAATAAACCCATTTTTTAACGGATGACATGAATAAGTCATTTCTGATAGTTCAGTTGCATATTTGAGCTTTTTCCCTCAATATATATATTTGATGATCGTCACTTTTGCATTTGTCGTGCATACCTTTATCTGTTGCCGCGAGAGATGCACCAATTTGAATCATATTAATTTTTTTTCTTGGTTAACAAAGTCTGGTGAATGTTGGGTAAAACAAAGTCTGATAGAGAGAGTTCCGATAACATGTTATTTGCAATTTATCCATTGTTCGAATGAAGGTACTTATAATGTTACCTGAACACATGTATGTGCATATAACTAAACAAAAGGACTACTAAGTGCTAGTGAGTATTATACAGCGGACTGACTGAAATCCTTTTAAACATTCCACTCTTTTCTTGTCTTGCCTCGTGACGATTTGGAATCAACAATGCTTTCTGTCAAATGTGTAATTCAAAACGGTTCTATTAATTACCTCAACAACTAAATATTCGAGAACAGCAGCAATATAGACAGGGGCACCAGCGCCAACGCGTCCAGCATATTTGCCTGCTTTGAGAAAACCGGCAATTCTGCCGACTGGACTGGGACTTGAAGGCTGGCCTTGTGAGATCTGACTATCGATTTGGAAGGCTCTTGGTTTGCCTCTGCCACCCTTTCGGAAGCTTCTTCCAATCAATCTTAAGTCCGATAAGATGTGATATGAGAAAATGGATCAACACGAAAACTTGTTTATATACAAATCGCAAAATGTGAGGTTGTATTAATTTGCTTATTCTCGTTGGTTGATAGTATAGAGGATGACATAATTTGGCTCTCTTGCCAGAAGAAATACTTTTCTTAGTTACACTTTCATACAAGAGTCTAAAACACAGAAAGAACGATGCCTTTCCTACTTCCTTTTTTGTGGTTAACAAAGTGTATCGATTACCATTATCTGCAGATGATTCTGCCATGAATACGTGATAAGAAGGCACGTGTGTTGCTGTAATGAACACTTGGACATAGAGGAAAGGGGGAAAAGTTGGGCAGAACCGCAAAAGGGCGAAAGATCCAATCGACCCAAGCCATAGTTTCTACACTTTCACAACCGAATGCAAGAGGTTGCAGTGCAAATGAACTCAACGGATCACTCAAACCAACCAACTAAAAATAAATAAGAAGTGTTGAATGTGCATTTTAAAGTTAAAGCTAATTACCAAAACATTATAGCAACAAGCAAAAACAAGACCAAATCAAAAAGTATGTTTCTTAGATTGTGATGCTGCATAATATAATTTATTTTACATCATACATTTTTAAAACTTATCATTTAAAAGTTTGATTCATTTCGTTTTTTCACTGTCACTTATGTTCCGGACTAGAATAATGAGATTATGCATATTATAACAATAGTGCTTTATTTCCAGTTTTGGCTCTCTATTATTTCCAGAAATTGAACTTTATTTCAATACAACTTTTAAGTATTCATAGCATGGAAATGCTCAACCTTGTATACAAAAACTCCACAAATAATTACTGAATCAAAGAGGATCTTTAAAGCAACAAAAAATCCACAAATAAATACTGAATCAAAGAGGATCTTTAATGCTACAAAGTGACTAAGAGGAAAAGATTAAACAAACTTTCAAAGTTTAATCATGACTCATACTGCCTAATTATAACATGTACAACAGATAGCCAATTAAGAAATTAAGATCCAACACAATATCCCAAAGACTAAATCGTTATTGCTAGAAACGAACTTGTCATTCATATAAACGGCTACAAACCATATCAAAAACAGTTGCACAAAATGACATATTCAACCAATTCACAGAACCACTAATTTAACCCCAAATTTAGAATTCTTGGGACTGAGATCCAGGTTCAACTTTCCCCTTTCCATTCTTCTTAGCCAGCAAACTTGAGTGAATATTGGGAAGAACTCCACCACTAGCAATAGTCACCGACCCCAACAGCTTGCTAAGTTCCGTATCATTCCTCACAGCAAGTTGTATATGCCTTGGAATAATCCGATTCTTCTTGTTATCTCTCGCAGCATTTCCAGCAAGCTCTAGCACCTGTAAATTCCCAAAATCAAAACCACATCTCAGCCATGCCCAAATAAAAGAGAAAAATGAAATTATGGGAGACGAAAAAAGAAAAGGACCTCGGCAGCAAGATATTCGAGAACAGCAGCGAGATAGATAGGTGAACCAGATCCAAGACGCTGAGCGTAACGACCCTTTTTCAGATAGCGAGCTATACGTCCAACTGGGAATTGGAGGCCTGCCTTTACAGATCTGGAAACTGCTTTCTTTGAACCTTTAGCCTTTCCTCGACCTCCACCTCCACCCAATTTAACTGCTCCTGTTGCACTACTCATCTTTTGAATTCAATTAATCAAACACTGAGTGATTTCCCGCAGTGTTGATGACCGAATTTGGCCTTTCTTTATATAGAGAGGAGTGAATTGTTTTGATTGGTCCGCTTCTGCTTCACGCGGATCGCCAACGTGGACATCCTTTAGTATGTTTTTAATGCCACGTGGTGTTATTCAATTGGTTATTTAGTTTCACCTGGGATCGCCAATTCAAACTTATGCATAAATTGGGGCGAGTTTTGCCGGCTTACTATCTGTTTTCATTTATTTGCCGCCCATTTGCTTAACCATTTGAATTTTGAGTCGGGTTGGTTTTGATTTTTATTAAGGGTGTCTTTGATATGATGGAAAATATTTTCCCATTTTTTCTTTGTTTGATTGTTATAGAATATTGAGAAAATATTTTCCAACATCACTTATTTTCCGTCATTTTCTGAAAAATTTTGAGAGCTCACTTATCCTCCCCCACCCCACCCCATACCTCTTCCCTGCTCCCAATAACATCAAAGTAGCATACCCAGAAGCATTTCACGCCTTTCTCTCTAAATTTTAGGGTTCCTTCTCTCACTCTCCCCACTTCAATATTGCAAGAATTTCAAAAGGTATGTTGTATGAGTGATTTCTTCTATAGTGCTTAGTTAAAAAAAAAAAAATTATTTTGCTTGTTTGGATTCTGATTTGAGTTTAATTTTTTATCAAATGCCCCACCTTCTTTACCCGTTCTTTTATTATGTTTGTTGATATTTTTGTCTTCTTTAGGCAATCCTTTAGTTGCTTTACTGACTACTGTTACTTGTTTTAAATTGTTCTTACTTTTTTTCTTAGTTGTGTTACTGTCAATCACCTTGATAATTATCTTCTTTTTCCTTTTTTTAACATGATGGAGAAGATTCAATATTTGCCTTATGTTTAACCCATATTTACAATTACGTGGTTGATTATTGGGCAAATAGTTACATTTGAAGATTTTACTAGCTATCAACTTTTATTTGAGTTCAATTTTTTTGAAAATTGAAATCTGGGTTTAACTTTCAATGCAAACTGATAAGTTATGTGAGATAACTTACCAATTAACAGTAAACTAAAGTTATATGAGTATCTGAAGACTTCGATATTAGTATTTTTTCCTCTATTATATAGTAAATGAAATTAAATTCGTCACTACAACAGATGAATTTGGCTAACCAAGATGAAGATGATGCAATAATCGGAATTGCAAGCACATCTGTTTTAGCTGCCGGAGTTACAATGCTTGTCGCTTATGAACATCAAAGTAGCATTCCTAGAGAACCTTATGTTAATAAAGATCAAGAAAGAGAATTCTACATGAATAGTATTTTGAATAGAAGTGATGTTCATTGTGTAGGTCAGATAAGAATGAGTAGGCATGTTTTTTATGAACTATGCAATGCTCTTAGAAGAAATAGTTTGTTGTGTTCAACCAAAAATATGTCTGTTCAAGAACAAGTATTGATATTTTTAGAGATTATTGATTTTAATGAACGATTTCGGAAGATTGGATCACACTTTTATAGGTCAACCGAGTCTATTCATCGATGTTTCCACACCGTACTTCAAGCGGTTTTGAAGCTCTATCCAATCCTTATGAAATCACCGGATGGAACCATCCAACCGGAAATAATGAACAATCATCGATATTATCCCTGGTTTACCGTAAGTGATTTACTAAAATTTCATATTTTAAGTCAATTTATGAAAAATACTACAAAAATATTATTAATTTAACCTGTATATAGGATTGTGTAGAAGCAATTGATGGAACACATGTGCTTGCATCTATTCCTCTTGAACAACAAAATAGATTTTGTGGCTGAAAAGCACAACAACACAAAATGTATTAGCTGCCATCAACTTTAATTTGAAGTTCACATATGTGCTTGCTGGTTGGGAAGGATCTGCACATGATTCTCGCATATTAAATGATGCGTTGGATAGACCACATGGTCTCCAAATCCCACAAGGTATCTTATTCAATACAAATAATTTATAGGAAAAGTAGGTGAGGAATGTATATTAATCAACTTTAGTTTGACTTTGTAGATAAATACTATCTTGTAGATGTGGGATATGGACTTCGTAAAGGATTTATTCCTCCTTATCATGGAATACATTATCACTTGCAAGAGTATAGTGATAGTCCTCCCCAAAATGAAAAAGAATTATTCAATCTTCGTCATGCATCGTTGAGATCCTCAGTGGAACTTGCCTTTGCCATTCTCAAGAGACGATTTCGTGTGATTGACAATGAAACCTTTTGGGACTTTAAGACACAAGTGGATGTGGTATTAGCGTCGTGCATTTTACATAATCACATAGTTGATTTGGAGCCAAATGACATGATAATACAAGAAGTATATGTTGAAGCTTTAATTCAACCTCAAAATGTTCAAATTACACAAAATTCTCAAGGAAGTCAAAGTTATCAAACTCAAAGAGAAAGGCGTGAAGAAGCTAGACAATGGTCATAAAAAAGAGATGCAATTGCTCATGTCATGTTTTTAGATTATGATAGGCGAAGGAATGAGGGGCTCTAGTGTATTAAGAAACCATGATAGCTAAATAGATAATGTTGTTTGTTTTAGCTTCTAATATTTCCTTATTTCTTCTTCATGTTGTACATTTTGGTGTAACGCCCCGCATTTCGGGCTAGAATAAAATATATGACTCTAATGCGTTGATAATCCCCGAGCCTTAAATCCTATGCCAATTTGGCATGTTAATCAAGTTTGTAGTATGTGAATCCATTTGAGCATGAATTTAGACCATAGAAGTCCTTCAACTCAAGGACGAGTTAAAACTATTTCGATCGATTAAGTTTTAGTGGACGTTGTAATTTGTGTCAAATTCTATTGACCATAACTCATTGTATATGATGAACTGGGTGGCCTACTATATACCAAATTGTAGATAATTGAATAAGCTTTCCAACGATACCAAATTCGCCTAAAACGGACACCCGGTGAAGAAGTTATGGCCTTTCAAAGTTGAATGTGTCGCCTATGCACATATAGGCGATGCATAGGGCGGCGCCTACCTAAACGGATTTGGGCCTCCGTTTTGAGTTACTTTACGCGCAAGTTAATCCTTACAAAACCCAAAAATCGTCCTTACCCACTCCTAAAAGGATTTGGGCCTATTAACAACATTGAAGCCTCCTATAAAAACCCCAAAAATCTAATCCTTCAAAAAAATTTAAGAGAAGGAGCAACTAGGGTTTGAGAAAATAAGCTTGAAGGACCGATCCTTCCGAAACTTCTTCATGAAACAAATTACAGATTCGGAATCCTCTCGACGTAGGCTTCGATAGACACCAAAAATTCGTGGAGAATAAGGTACGCGGGGTTTTCCTAAAATCTCATGGGCATAGAAATCATGTTTTAAGAATTGGGTTTTCGAATTCATGTACATACTCATGTTTTAGAAGCTTTAATGATATTGTTTTGGCCTTTTGGCTTTCCCCCAAAGTGATTTGAAAGTATTAAGTATATATATATATGCGTTTGTCCTGAAATATGAATTTAGAGCATGATTTTCATGAAACCTCTCTCTTAATGTAAATTTTTCCATGTTTCACGTAATATACGATGTTTTGAACACGAAAGAGAGGGTTGTAAATGTTGAATATGCATGTAATGAAAGAATGCATGATTTTGCCAAAAATGCACATGTCCACCATATGTTTGATGAAAGTTTTGCATGGATTTGACTTGAGTTTTGGAACATGACATCTTTAATGCAAATTACATGTTTTTGGTGGTCTAAACTATGTTTTGAATGAAAGCTCTTACTTAATATATTATGGCTCAGAAATAGGACTTGCAAGTCTTGGTATGACGATACCAACTCAGACAAATGCCATAACAGACACAGACTAGTTCAAAAAATCAGATTTTTATCAGACTCTCATGATTTAGAAATTTCAGAATGATACATGTTCAAAAAAGGCTAAAATAAGGCATAAAGAGAGCTTAGGTGGTTCCCTGAAGAAGGCGGGAGTTTCAGACAACTCTTTGCCAAAAACCGTGGTTTGCCGACCCGGGTATATTATTATGCGCTGACTTAAATGTCCTGTGGCGTATCAGACTCAGACACTCCAACCCTTGCGGCACACTTGGGTTGGGGGCTTCCCCGCCGAGTCAATGGCGGATTCCATACAGTCCGTGGAGTATTCAGACTTGTAGGGGAATACCACCTAACTCAGAAGTAAAACACAAATCATGATTTGAAATGAACAGACAGGTTGCATGTTTTCAGAAAGTGCCCATGTATTTTTCAGAAACAGTTTTATACATGATGTCTTGATGAAAAATTGCTTTTCCTTAATATATATATATATATGTATGTATGTTCCATTATACTACTTTTGGATTGCTTCGCGTGCCAGTACTTTTGTGCTGACCCCCCCTCTTTCCAGGTCCTGAGGCACAGTCTAGGGGTCCAGCTACTCAGTAGACATTCTCGGGTTTGCAGACTTGATCTCACAGTGGTGAGCCTTCTATTATTCGGAAGGTCTAATTATGTCAGACACTATCTCATTCATTATGTTTTTGGTTTACTGGGGGCCTTGTCCCAGCTTCTTTTCAGACAAATGTTTATGTTCCTAGTAGAGATTTCGCAGACTGATGTCAGATAGTATTATTCAGAAATGTTGCAGAACTTGACCATGTTTTCCGTACTCAGTTTCAATTCCGCATTTTATTATGATTATGAATGTTGTGCATGATAACCAGATAGAGAATGGGTGTTCCGGGCCTTCATGGTTCGGGATGTTCGTCACGGCTAGGGCCTAGGCTCGGGTCATGACAAACTTGGTATCAGAGCACGGTTCATGGTCCCAGGGTGTCTGCGAAATCGCGTCGGGTAGAGTCTTGTTTATGGGTGTGTAGCGCGCCACACTTATAAACAGGAGGCTACTAGGCGTTTAGGAATGTTTCCCTTCTTTGTGATTTAGTTCGTGCTTCAGAGTCTAAACTGTCCCATTATTGGGTTGATTCAAGTGCAAAAAGTTTAGAGTATACATGATATAGTCCTTTTCGATTACGTTCTATAAGATTTTAAAAATTATGGAAAAACTCGATAGGAGTCTGTTAGTGCATCAATATATGCTGATTCTAATGTAAATATTGATCCTGATGGAATCGTGCATTCCATCTTAAGGTATTAAGTGTATATTGTCCCTCTCAAAATCTTGTTACAGTTGTGGACAATGTATAGCAGAATGTTGGAACTATATTTCTACCCAAATAGTAGCATAAGTTAAAGTGTTGTTGTCATAACCTATTGGTAGTGATATTGGACCAAGAAGTTGGTGATGTAAAGTCACAAAGTTAGAAGTCAGAGTGAGGGTGATTTTGTGTAAATGAATATTTCAGTTGAATAATCGATGTTTGAGGATGATTTACCCCTTTATAGTGATAAACTAATGTGGTAGCTAACAACATGTGTGGATTGTATGGTAGTCCATGGAGGAAGTGTTTTACTCAGATTTTTATTTATACAGAATAATATGTATATTCTTAGACCATTAAATATTAGGTGTCAATTTTCTATCCCTTGTAATATGTAATCTTGTTATCATGATGTTTTTGAAAAAAAAAAAAAAATTGTGAAGCCGTGTGGGGCTCTTTCGATTCACTAGCATAGTTGCCTTGTCATCCATCTCATTTTCTTGTTCAAAATAAAAAACCAAAGTCTTGTGAAGCCGTGTGAGGCCTGTTTCGATTCACTAGCAACTTGTTGTCCAACTTGTTGTTCTTTCATTGGTTTAATATATGTATGGCTGAATCTGTTTGCATGAGATAGAGTTGGTAATGAAGTGACTCATCCTTGTGTGTTATTAGTTGAAGGTAGAGAAGGAGTTGTTGGTCAGGGTGATTTGTTGATTGCTTGAATGTGGAAATGGCTATATTAGCGAGTAAGTTATGATTATAGACTCATGGTTGTTTGAGGAATTGAAGGCAGTCTAAATGTATGAATGAGTGAGTAAGTATGAGGTGAGAAATCCGTATAAGTAGATACAATTGTACGGGGTTATAATATAAGATTAAGGTTGACCATGTCTATTATGAGGCTTTAACCCCCTTGACCCTCTTTTCATTGGTAGTTGTAAACTAGTGCTACTTGTGAGAAGGTATGTAGTAGATTTTTGAGATATTTGGGTAGAATATCCCAATTTGATGGATTAGTGTATTTATATTATGTTGCATTCTTCATTGGTGGTAGATGATTGATACTAAACTATAGGCTTGAATTTAAATGGTGTGGTGGTAAATAGTGGCAAGAGTTTGTTGATGCATATTTTGTGGGATTAATTTAGTAGGCTTGAGGTGCTGAAATAGTACATGCTAATGGAATGATGATAAGGTAAACCGTTAGGTCATGATCGATTATTGTGGTTATGAAGTTCTAGTGCACTAGTGTTTCGTGATGTTTACTTATAGTTTCCAAGTAAAAATTTTGTGTAAGGTTGGGTTGTAAGTCATGCATAGCACTAGATATTAAGTTTGAATAGTTGAAGTTCATAAAGGTGGATGTGATGATTTCTTGATCAATGATGTTAGTTATATGAAAGTGATCTAATAGGCTTGAACGGTGTGTGAAATGGCTTAAGTTTAAATTGATTCGTAATGAAGTATAATGTTGTGGGTATGGTGTGTAAGTATGCCCAAGGCGATATGGAGTTGTGGCATTTCTCTAAGACTATTACATGTTGTGTGTGACTAGTGGTACCATGGAGTTTCTAGTTGGAAAAAGACTAGTTAGATGATATATGGTGTTCTAGATAGCCAAGTTAAGGAGCCTTGATTGATAGTGTTGAGCCTTTTGATGTGATCTCGATTCTCATGGTAGAGAGATATAAGTTTGGAGTAGCAATATTGGTATGCTAGGACAGAAGTGGTATGGTTCATCAAAGGCTTGGTGATATCCATGTTAAGTGTTAGAATCTAAGTTTGAGTTTTGAAGGTTGAACGGATAGAAATAAGTGTGCAAGCATTATACTTTGACTATTGGTGGCTATGGAAAGATAGAGTGTATCCCAGAAGGTAGTCATTCGGGTTGAGTTCTATGATATGTATGTATTGTCAATTTTTTCAGACCCTAGAGTGCAGTGCAGTAAGTGTAGTTCAGTTAGAATCTGGTAAGGGATCTCCCAAACGCTAGATGATGACTTGAAGCTAAGTGGGAGATAATAGAACGAATAACCAAGTAAGGCTCTCAGATTCTAGTAGTGATGCAGTGTGATTTAGAACATCAGAAAGTAAGGGTGAATCTCAACCCATTCCTACCTCAATATTTTTTTTTTTTTATTTTTATTTTTTTTTGTTATCCGGATGCTTACTCATGCCTTACGATGCAGTTCCGTGATAATAGTTCATGATTCCGGTATATGATAGAGAGTCACGTACTCTTCCAATTCCAAGATAATGAGTTCTAGTTCATTCAAGTAGTCGGAATCACATTCCTTATGTTATGAACTCTAGTTGAGGTCATGCAACTCATGACGCATGTACTCACTCTTTATAGTGTGCTCAGTCCCATATAAAGATCTTTTTCACGCTTGAGGGTCTTATGTTTTAACCTTTTAGTGACCCTTCCTATGCAATGATAGTGGTGTTGATGTAAATGTTCTTGTTGATGGAAGATCATAGTATGCTTGTTTAGATAAGGCCATAAGTATGAAGTAAGATTTGGGGCCAAGTCTTTGATACATGTGATGGTTAATGGAAAAGTTTGTGTGTGTATGTTTTCAGGATAGCGCGTGGGAGTTATATTGATAGTAGTTTAGAAACTATGTGAAGTATCTACTTATGGGTGTTTGCCTTGAAGTTAACATGTGGTTATAAATTAGGCTTGAACGACGTTTTGGGATTGTAGTGGAAGGTCGCCATATGCATTAGCGACTTCATATTAAGAGTTCAGTGTAGTCATTGAAGTGGTAAGGCATGTTATGCTTAGGATGTGATTTTTAAAAGAGGTATAGAAGGTGGCATCATATGGTTTAGAATAATAGCGTGGTGTAGCATGTTGTATTTTTGTGATTTAGAGTTAGGCTTGATCGCGGGGTAAGGATTAAGATATTTTAGACATTAGTAGAAAAAAAAACATTATCAATGCTCATATGAGAATTTTAAGCTGAGTTGAATGAATATGATATTTATAGGGAATAGTATAGTTAAGGGATATTCGGGAAGTGCTCTAAGCCTTAAAGTAAGAAGTTGTATTGCCAAAGGTCTGAAAATTCTATCCTAATTTAGGAGTTATATGTCTATATTCCAGACTGCAGAGTAGTGTCAATGTTGTGATTTCCTCAGTGGGATGTTTTGTGTAATCCATACCCAAGATTCATGGTTCCCTATTACTGCTAGAGCTTCCTTAGAGAGAGTGTTGAAGAGAATACTCCAGTTAAGTATGAGGGTGTAGTATAATTCAGTCTGTATGGCCAATAAGTCAGTTTAGCAGTCAGATTCGTATGACTTGTTTTCTTGTCTTTGCACTTATTCATGCTACTCGAAATCTCAGACATGCTACTAGTCGAAGATAGAGTATACCAGTAGTTACGAGTATAGCCCAGTTCATGCATCATGCATTAAATTCAGATTCCAAATGTTCAGATCAGTGTATTTTTATTAGAGGACATGTCATGTCCGCGTTATTCCATATATTTAAGGCTTCAACAAGTTTCTACCCATCATTCGAGGACGAATGATCCCAAAGGGGGGATAATGTAACGCCCCGCATTTCGGGCTAGAATAAAATATATGACTCTAATGCGTTGATAATCCCCGAGCCTTAAATCCTATGCCAATTTGGCATGTTAATCAAGTTTGTAGTATGTGAATCCATTTGAGCATGAATTTAGACCATAGAAGTCCTTCAACTCAAGGACGAGTTAAAACTATTTCGATCGATTAAGTTTTAGTGGACGTTGTAATTTGTGTCAAATTCTATTGACCATAACTCATTGTATATGATGAACTGGGTGGCCTACTATATACCAAATTGTAGATAATTGAATAAGCTTTCCAACGATACCAAATTCGCCTAAAACGGACACCCGGTGAAGAAGTTATGGCCTTTCAAAGTTGAATGTGTCGCCTATGCACATATAGGCGATGCATAGGGCGGCGCCTACCTAAACGGATTTGGGCCTCCGTTTTGAGTTACTTTACGCGCAAGTTAATCCTTACAAAACCCAAAAATCGTCCTTACCCACTCCTAAAAGGATTTGGGCCTATTAACAACATTGAAGCCTCCTATAAAAACCTCAAAAATCTAATCCTTCAAAAAAATTTAAGAGAAGGAGCAACTAGGGTTTGAGAAAATAAGCTTGAAGGACCGATCCTTCCGAAACTTCTTCATGAAACAAATTACAGATTCGGAATCCTCTCGACGTAGGCTTCGATAGACACCAAAAATTCGTGGAGAATAAGGTACGCGGGGTTTTCCTAAAATCTCATGGGCATAGAAATCATGTTTTAAGAATTGGGTTTTCGAATTCATGTACATACTCATGTTTCAGAAGCTTTAATGATATTGTTTTGGCCTTTTGGCTTTCCCCCAAAGTGATTTGAAAGTATTAAGTATATATATATATATGCGTTTGTCCTGAAATATGAATTTAGAGCATGATTTTCATGAAACCTCTCTCTTAATGTAAATTTTTCCATGTTTCACGTAATATACGATGTTTTGAACACGAAAGAGAGGGTTGTAAATGTTGAATATGCATGTAATGAAAGAATGCATGGTTTTGCCAAAAATGCACATGTCCACCATATGTTTGATGAAAGTTTTGCATGGATTTGACTTGAGTTTTGGAACATGACATCTTTAATGCAAATTACATGTTTTTGGTTGTCTAAACTATGTTTTGAATGAAAGCTCTTGCTTAATATATTATGGCTCAGAAATAGGACTTGCAAGTCTTGGTATGACGATACCAACTCAGACAAATGCCATAACAGACACAGACTAATTCAGAAAATCAGATTTTTATTAGACTTCTCATGATTTAGAAATTTCAGAATGATACATGTTCAGAAAAGGCTAAAATAGGGCATAAAGAGAGCTTAGGTGGTTCCCTGAAGAAGGCGGGAGTTTCAGACAACTCTTTGCCAAAAACCGTGGTTTGCCGACCCGGGTATATTATTATGCGCTGACTTAAATGTCCTGTGGCGTATCAGACTCAGACACTCCAACCCTTGCGGCACACTTGGGTTGGGGGCTTCCCCGCCGAGTCAATGGCGGATTCCATACAGCCCGTGGAGTATTCAGACTTGTAGGGGAATACCACCTAACTCAGAAGTAAAACACAGATCATGATTTGAAATGAACAGACAGGTTGCATGTTTTCAGAAAGTGCCCATGTATTTTTCAGAAACAGTTTTATACATGATGTCTTGATGAAAAATTGCTTTTCCTTAATATATATATATATATGTATGTATGTTCCATTATACTACTTTTGGATTGCTTCGCGTGCCAGTACTTTTGTGCTGACCCCCCCTCCTTCCAGGTCCTGAGGCACAGTCTAGGGGTCCAGCTACTCAGTAGACATTCTCGGGTTTGCAGACTTGATCTCACAGTGGTGAGCCTTCTATTATTCGGAAGGCCTAATTATGTCAGACACTATCTCATTCATTATGTTTTTGGTTTACTGGGGGTCTTGTCCCAGCTTCTTTTCAGACAAATGTTTATGTTCCTAGTAGAGATTTCGCAGACTGATGTCAGATAGTATTATTCAGAAATGTTGCAGAACTTGACCATGTTTTCCGTACTCAGTTTCAATTCCGCATTTTATTATGATTATGAATGTTGTGCATGATAACCAGATAGAGAATGGGTGTTCCGGGCCTTCATGGTTCGGGATGCTCATCACGGCTAGGGCCTAGGCTCGGGTCGTGACATTTGGGCAAATCCTTAATCAAAGAAATACTTCTACGGTTCATTATTTTCCTTTTGTTAACTTTGAGTTTTCTTCTTTTTCCTCTTTTTATTTAATATATGGAAAGTTCGCGAATTTATGCTAATTTGTATTTGTGTTCTGTTGAATATGGCTTGTTCAACATAGTTTCTTAACTTGTAACAGTAAATCATGGGGAGAAAAGGAGAGATCCAATTTAGGTGGTCAAAACCAATGGAATATTTGATGTTGGAGATTCTAGCTGATGAAGTAAAGTAAGGGAATAAATCGACGAATCAGTTTAAGGCCAGCTGGTTCAATCGTGTTTTGAATGCCATTAACGAACAACTAGGAATGGATTGTTCATCTAAGCATGTGGAGAATCATCTTAAAACAATAAGAAACACTTGGAGTACAATCCAAACTCTACTAAACAAAAGTGGTCTTGGATGGGACGATAACTTGAAGATGATTACGGCCAGTCCCGAAGTCTATGCGGTCCATATTCAGGTAAAATGTGATTGTTAGCTTATTTCTTGTTTGTGTATTTCTTTTACCTGGTACAGAGTTCTTGATTCGCTTCCCTTCTTTAGTTAAATTAGATGGGGTAGTTGATTCTTCTTCTCTTTCTGCTTTTTTAAAATCCAGATAGTATGTTGTTGAAAGTTGATCTTGTAGCTAAAAAAGAAAAAAGAGAGGAAATGAACTTTGACATAAAAGTCTGATATATATAAAAGTCTGACTATCTCTGAAGAATATGCTATTTGATATTGCAGTTTACTTTTAAAATGCAAGAAAAGCTGAATATTCATTTTGTTTCCCTTGTGTTGGCTGTAATGTTATTTAGCTTGACAATGATTGTTTTGATTATGTGAATTGTGTGTAAAGTAGTTGGTAACTACTATATTCTCTTTTACTTTTTCTTTGTACCTTTGAAAGTGTTTCTGCCTTTTACTAGAACAAAATAAATTTGATGCCAAATTTTCTCAAATCTTTATATTGTAGGTACATCCCAATCATGACAACTTCATCAACAAAAAAATTGAAATGTTTGACGAAATGTCTCTTGTGTGTGGAAATGATCGGGTTAGGGGAGATTGTGCTAAATCATTTGAAGATATAGATTTTGATAGTTTTTCTGAGAAAGATAATGATAATGACATTGAAGGACCATCCATCGAAAAGGATGTCCAAGTAACCGAAGCTTCTCAAATCAGGGCAAGTCGCAAAAGAAAACGTTCTTTTGAGCTGCAAGATGTCGTAAGTGATATATCAATAAAGTTTGGAGAAGTGGCAACGACAATTGGTAGAATGGTTGATAGTCGTCTAGATGTGACAAAGTTGTATGAAGAAGTTATGGCAATGGAAGGTTATAATGAAGAGTTCCTTGGTGATGCTTTTGATTATTTGGTGCAAAGCGACACTTTAGCTAAGGCATTCATGGCAAAAAATCAAAATCTTCGTAAGGTGTGGTTGGAACGATTCAAGCAACAACAATAGTGACACCTATTTGTTGGTTTAGCTTCATAGGATTTTGGAAGCAACTATTATTTGCACGCTTTTGTTTTTGGTAATGTATCGTGTATTTGCTTCCAAACTTTTCTCTTTTCTTTTGTTTTTGATAGTGTATCGTGTATTCGCTTCCAAACTTCTCTCTTTTGTGCATTTGTGGGAATTGATTAGGAAGCTTGAATTATGTAAGTAGTAGTTGCTTAAATTTTAGCGTCTTGTAATATTTTGATACTCAATATTGGTATTATTTGCTATGCTTAAATTAGTTCCGACAGAATTTTGAGTGATATGCTAGTTAATTGTTTAGTAGTATTTTTCAAAAAATATTTTTTAGAAAAATATTTTCTACTCACCAACCAAACACGATAAAATATTTTCCAGAAAATATTTTCCACCCACCAACCAAACATGAGAAAATGTTTAGAAAATCAACTTATTTTCCATAAAAACATTTTTCAGGAAAACATTTTCCATGGAAAATATTTTCCATCATACCAAACACACCCTAAAAATATAAAATTAAATTAACAATTTTGATTTATTAAAACCATAAATTAAATTAAATCAACATAAAATTAATTTTTTGATTTAGGTTTTAGTCATTTTCATTTTTTTTTAATTTTTTTTTACAATTTTTTTTTATAATCTTTAATTTTTTATAATTATATTGCGATTGAAGATTAGATCAAATATATTTTCACTCACATATTAAAAAAAAATCACAATTATAAAAAAATAAGAGCGAAAATTTTTCTTGAAACTCTCTTCAACTTAGCCAAACCCATAGGCTATACCAGCATTGGGCCGCATAGTTGCATAGCTATGAGACCGCTCAGCAATGCATGGCATACAAGTTTGGTCTCATATTGGTAAAACTCCTCCTAAAAATTACTTAAACCTACGTCTTAAATTATTAATATTATTAAAAGAAAATTTTACATATATACCAACATATTTATCCTTAATTACTAAAAATCCCAATATTTTTCAAAATATCTTAAAATTTCAACATTTGACCTTTGATTCGGAGCTGATACATGTATCTAATGTGATTAACTTGTATCATAATAGATATATACATTAGATACATGTAGAATTAACTTGTATCTCAGAAATAGTAAAAAATACAAAATGTTGGGATTTAAGTAATTTTTAAGAAGAGGGAAGAGATTTTTAGAAGTTTAGATAATTATATTGTGGATTTACGTAATTTTTGCTTTAAAATCTTAATTTTTAAAATTAATTATAATATTTTTTCACTCTTTCTTTCTCCAACTATCAGATACATAATCCACCTCCCTATTTTAACACCTAATGCTCCTCAAATAACGCATAAAAACAAAGACAGTATCAAACATTTTTTAAAATTATGAACTAAAATATTCTTCTCGAGCTTCTTTTAAGTCTTCTTACATCAACTCCATTAAAAAATACAGTATAATTTTCTTCAATTCAAATCGTAGCTCCGGCGAGAAATTCTAGCTCCAAATCCGAGCGAACCACGACGCAGCAATGATGTAACCACCCAAACTCCGAGGAGCTCAAACCAACCAACATAACGGCAAGCTTGGCCACGAAGAAACAATTGTGTATTAATGACAGTTGCTAGTGGCCGAAGAGAGGTTCGCAATGACGTCCTCCACATCAAATCTCGAATGTGTATAAGATCAACTACAAACACCAATCTGTCAAACAAAAAGAATTTACATATTAGTAATAATTTATGAGATCATGCAGACTCTAAATGATTGAATGTTCCATATATATATTTTATCTCATCGATTTTTCAGATTGAGGATCTCTTTACAATTAAGAATTGATGCACTTCTTGGGTAGCCATATGCACCTTACTTTATGATCGAACTAAAACTGCTGCAATAGATCCATTGCAACACGATTACCCTAAACCGCAGAAATAGGTCTATCAAAACGGTCTTGTTATCTACTGCAACAGTATTGCAGTCATTGCCAAAGACCTATTTTCTGGAAGTGTAATGTAATGATCAATATTCTTGATACGCATATACACAAGGAACTTTGAAGATATCCTGGGATCAATATTCTTGGTATGCACATTATACCCAGCTAGTATTAAGACCACAAAATTAATAACCTGATAATCTCTCATAGGGCTGGCTAGGATCAATTTCAAGAGGAGAATACTTGTCGGATACAAATGGAATACTAATCATCTTCAAAATTGAAACTGCCGCCTTCAAGCTCCGCTTGCCCTTCTGATAGGAAACCATCACTATGCTACGAAGGCGAGAGCCACGACGAGGGAGAATATCACCCATCTGGCTACAGATAGCTACAAGATTCGTGAGAAAGTTTCATTAGCTTCAAAATCTCGACTTTAAATAGTAATTAAGTGGGATATATAGAATTAGAAATTCATTCTATATCCAATAGCAAAAGGTGCTGGTAGTTTCAATCTTTCCCCCTCTAACTACAGTATACAATACTTGGAGTTTGTTTATTTACTTTTGTTGAAAGGGTAAAAGAAAAACCATGCAAAAAGTTGAAAGAGAAGCACATTTCTACCTGTAACAGAGAGATATGAGTAGGTGAACAAATTTAAGAACAATTCTGACTGAGAGAGGTGAAGAAGATAAAAAAGGGTCTTTTGTTTTGTATAAATTAAAGAAGTAAACAGGCGGATACCGTTTATTTACTCTGGGTTCAATACAGATAAACAAAGCTCTTAGTTTCTGTCAAATTGACAACAAAGATTAAAAAAAGAAAGAGTGTATACTGGCTCTAAAGTAGATGGCCTTGTTTCACAGCAGCAATTACTAGAGTATTCCTCCAATTCAAAATATGCATCTCGAAACTAACTGCAGATTAAATAGACATAGGAAAACAATAACAGCAATAGAATCTGGGGAAAATTTCTACTAATACTTTTTGAGGATCAATCTCAAAAGAGTGAAGAATTTGACCACAACATAACAAGAGTGTTCAACTTCTTATCAACAACAACGGAAAGGACTAACATGTTAGCTACATCTAGAAGTGCTAATGTTAATATGCTATCCACCTTTTTTTTTAATTTTATTTTTTACTTTTTTATAAATTCAAATTCAGAAACATCTTTCTCGTTATATGTTCTTAGAGTCCCCATATCACTTAATTCAGATGGTCCATAGTTGAAAAACCATGTTAGGTATACCCAGCGAGCCCATTTTTCATTCTTTAAAACATGCAATCTCTGAAAACTCTAGTTCTGGTATGGCATACATTTTATATGGTATCGTTGTACCATTGACTTGCAAGTCATATCTCTGAGCCATTACTAGCATATCATAATCTCTGTCTTCAAAACATAAGTTTGGGACCACCATATCAATAAATCAGTTCAAAGAACTCTTTCTTTAAATTCATGAACACATGCAAGAAACTTTCTCATTGTTAACATTTCAAATCATAAGGTGGTCATGTCAATTTACTCAGTAACATACAATTCTTTCTCTTTAATACAAGAACGAAATCATAACAAGAAATTCCCTCTCATCATCATCAAACTCATATTAAAATATTGAAAAGATCACTTTCAAACTATTGGACATGCATCTCAAATCATACTCAATAAAGTTCATAAACTCTAAATCATCAAAGAGAGGAATTTCGATAAATATGCTCTCAATCAAATCTTCAATCTCATACATATACATATAGGTGTAAATCAATTTAAGGGGGAAAGGCCTAAAGGGCAAAGCAATAATATTATCAAAACATCCATAATGCGAAATTTAAAGCGTAAGTTCAAAAATCCCTTTCAAATTCATGTTTGATAAACTTAAATCATGTTCTAGTATGTTTACAAGCCCATGTAATTTTAGGATAAACCCCACGTACCTTAAATTAGGAATTTGAGGAATGTTCTTGATGCTCTTGGTTTGGAGATTCCGATTCTCGAATCAATTTTGAAAACCCACGGTGAAATTTTGAGTTATAAGAAATTTTGGGTTGAAACCCTAATGAGTGTTCATAGTGAATTTTGATGAAAATATCAATTATTTGGGGTTTTGGAAGCATAATCCTGCGTTTAAGATGAATAAGTGGTTGGAAAATACCCAATATGTCCTTAATGATTCGGAGAAAACTGAAAAATAAGCCCAGGACGCTAGGCAAGGCGCCGCCTCCCCTGGACCATCAGTGTAAGCAGGGTGCTGCCCTGCCTATCGTGTGGCCCTTCCAGGTAAGGCTACAGGCAGGGCGCCGCGGGCTAATTGCCCCGGCTCATTGTTTTGGCGCACCAAACGTGCCCTTACGCTCGTCCAAAAATTCTAAAACTCACCCGAGACGTACTTTTGACTTGCCCCATCGCATATCAACAAAATAAATCAAGAAACAAAGGTCAGGAAGGTCGAAAATAAAATCCTCAAAGATTGAAAGCTCAAAATGAGACTAAGTCTCGTTCTACACTTACAAAAATTTTAAGTCTTCAACTCTATAGGCAAACTACTACGAGATAACACATGTACGACTTTTGCGAGGTATTACATTATTAGTCGATTTTAAATGAATTTTTAATAAGCTAAAACTCTTAAAGGTTATTAAATAAAGGAAAATGTAATAAATGGTAGTTAATATAAAGTAATTATTTTAAGAAGTAATCTTCTTTTAATACGTAGTTCATTATAAGTAAAGAAAAGTAGGAAAACATCAAAATATTAGTAAAAAGAAATACAATTAACACTTTTAATCATAGAGAGGTGCCGCATAAATTTGTCCGTATCTAAAATAAAGAGAAAAAATAAAATTTATTACTAGCTTCGAAAATTTATTTTTCTATAAGTTATTATTTAAGGTATCATGAAATCATTGTTATCTTATCAAAAAATTTTGTTTTTCTTAAGTTGTAAGTTTGAACGGTTCAAACCAATAGACAATAGAAAATAGTAATAATCTTTTTAAAATATTTAACCAAAAAAATATAAAATGTGAAAAATCAAGAACTACAATTTTACATACAATAAACAACTTTCTTATGAATTAAAATGTTATTTGAAAATTATAAACTAATGTTACATCCTCATATTTTATCAAAATTTTTATTAAAGTTGACCTACATAATTGCGGAATGATACATAAATCTTTAGCATATGTATACATTTGCCTCCTTCCGTTACTTTTACTTTAGAAAATAAACAATCTGATTTAGACATACGCAAAAAAGGGAACCTCACAAACGAAAACAAATAGAAAAATAGTTATATTGTAAATCTATATATCTATATATAATAAAACTAACTCTACTCCTTTATTCATGGTACAATATATATAAAATTACAACTTATTTGAAAGCTGGACACCTCTATTAATCAACCAACTAACTAATCACAAACAACTAAAACTACAATCTATGATAACTAATTTCAAATTTCAATAAATTCCTCTTGACGTTTTAATAGTACATTTCAAACTCCATGAATTTTTCAAACTGCAACACAATGTGATGAAGCTTCGTATTTAAATTTAAACGATAACATACCGGGCACTACTTTTATTTTTATTTTGTGTTTTAGTTAGGAATTATTTTAAACAAATTTAAATTCCACATTAAAAAGTGACAAATGTTAATAACTAGTTTTAAAGCAATAGCGAAATGCTAATTAACGGTCTGAAAAGCAATTATTTGCCTATTTCTTCCTAGCCCAGTATGAAGAATGTTTTCATATGATCTCATGTTTTGTGTAGTGAAGCATATTGTTTCAAATGGGGACGTCTGGAAATAGGAATTTGGCCAACAACATGCAAATGTTTTTTCTCCACTTTGTTAAGAGTTTTCAAGATTAAATATACCTTCATTATAACTAATATTTAACTTATAGATCATATAATTTTTCGAGGAAGAGGGTGTATTGTAACACTTTTCACCTAAGGTGGCTCAAACCATGATCACTTTTAACCTGACACTTGCTCTATTTATCAGTTGATCTGTTAAAGTTTAACAATGCAATAAACTTTAATGCATGCATTAACTTGTGTAAAGACACAATAGCCCCTCAAAAACCTTTTCAAATCATTTTCATTATATTTGTGAAGAATATTTTTGTAAATAATTTTTTTATCTAAAAATATGCAATGAAAGTTATTTTTAACACATCAAATCAATACCGCATAAGAAATAATTTATGCATAACTAATGCTTGCATTACTAAGATATCATGTTTTGCAGTTTTCTTATACACTCTACCAAATGACCCTAATTATATTGTTCGCGAAAGAAAACACTATATGGCGGACGAAAAAAACATTGTATTGTTGTCGTCTCTAGACCTTACTAGATATTCACTTACTAAAACATTGTATTATCCTTTTATTGTGGCAAAAGAACTGACTATAATCTTTTACAAGTTTTTATTTGGTTGTACAAGGTATTACATCGAGCCACCAAATTAGAGTAAACATAATTCTTCTAAAAACATGGATTTGCAATGAATCTGCTTGTAATATCTACAGTTATTTATATATAGTGCTTATTGAGTTTAGATAGTTTTACAACACTCGGATATCACTTAAATTCACCAAAATAATGTAAATAATAATCTCACGAGGGGTAAAAGCAATCCACAGAAATAGACCAACTACAAACACCAATGTGTCAAAGAAATGGAATATGAGAGGAAGTCATAATTTATGAGATCATGGAAAGGTACAATAGTCCTCAACAAGGCAATTCCATCTCCTTTTTAGGATGTATAGGTAATTCAGGAGCACAATACGTCATGTATCTATACAAACTTAAACCAAGGCACAAGATCAAGGCTAAAGCACCAACTAACAATTCTTCGGTCAACCTGTGAACCAGTACCAACATTGTTAACGCTAGAAATACATCTTTTCCTCCAATATCATACGCAGCGTGCATGAAGTGGGCAAAGGTATAGAAATATGTGGTGCAGGATAGCAGTAGAGCATAATACGCACCATCAAACTCCAAAAGGTGAGGCAAGGCTGCTGCAACTATCACAGGAATGACCTCAATCATAAATTTCGCCTTGGCACCAATTAACCGGAAAGGCGACATCTCGCGATGCCAATAAAGAACAGAGTGCAATGCAACCATATGAAAAATTAGGAGACCGAAAAAAAAAACCACGTAGGTGACTGGATGGGGGTCCTCATCAAAAAGGGCAAAGCTCACCCATGCACAGGCAAAAGGAATCATACCAAAAAGATACCACCAATAATCATTACCCACTCAAGAAACACGAGCAAAACATATTTAGCATCTCGAAGAAAGTTAGGAAAACAAAAAATCAAGCACACGCACAATTGGAAAGGAAAACTTTGCACAAAAGTCAAAACTTCAAAAGACTAAAAAGGAAAAGCTTCTCAGGCAAAGAAATTAGTGGCATTGATCTGCCAACCGAGCTAATGGTGCATGGTTAACCAAGAATTTTAGTGAAGATGATATAACACTACTAGAAACTGGACGTATAGTAACAGTTAGAAAACGGTTGTCATGGCATGCATTTTGCAACAGTTATATCCGTACGTAAGGATACAACTCCTAATGAGACTTCTTAAATAAACTGCTGCAATATGGCTAGGCAATTAAACTTTGTTTTGAAGGTGCAAACTTGTATGTGTAGTATTAATTTGACAACTATCTAGTGACTTCAGTACTTCCCATGCACTTTAGTTAAAGTTTCTCCCTATAAGATCTCATCTAATTTTCCCTTGTTCATGAATAAACTCATCTGATATGTAACAGTTGGTCGTGTTCCATTTACTTAATCAATATTCTTACCCTGTTTCAGCTTATATATGGGCTACATTTAGATGCCACTTACTTAATCAATATTCTTACCCTGTTTCAGCTTATATATGGGCTACATTTAGATGCATGTGTGCATAAAACTTGCAGGTGAAGTGAAGCTCAACTTATCGTTCTTTCCATAAGAAGTTCATTGAATTCTAATTAAAGGAGAAATATTGTTGTTTATTAATGAGTATTTGGGAGTGAAGCTATTAATGAACTAGACATATAAGCTTGTCTCTACCCAGCTTGAAGGATCTCCCTGAATCTTTACTCTCTATAACCTCGTACGATAGGCTAACCTTTTAATCATGCTCTTGTTTACCCCATCTCTACTAATTGGGTTATTTGGGAATCAAATGGTCAGTCTGAGGGTAACTCTTTTGATGCAAAGTTATTTTTTGTGTTTAGGCTGTGGTTCACTTGATTATAGTCCCCAACCCCTACTCCATATCCTATATCTTCCACCTTTCTCTTCCATTTTCCCGGCTTTCATTTCTCCTCGTTTCCTAATCAACCTCACTTTTCATAATGATTGAATGTTCCATATATATTTGATCTCATCGATTTTTAAGATTGAGGATAAAAAAGGACAGCCCGGTGCACTAAAGCTACCGCAATGCGCGGTGTAAGGGGAAGGACCCCACCACAATGGTGTATAGTACGCAGCCTTACCTTGCATTTATGCAAGAGGCTGTTTCCAAGGCTTGAGCATCTCTTTGCAATTAAGAATTGATGCACTTCTTGGGTAACCATATGTACCTTACTTTGTGATCGACCTAAAACCGCTGCAATAGATCCATTGCAACACGATTACCCTAAACCGCTGAAATAGGTCTATCAAAACGGTCTTGTTATCTACTGCAACAGTGTTGCAGTCATTGCCACAGACCTACTTTCTAGAAGCGTAATGATCAATATTCTTGATACGCATATACACAAGGAACTTTGAAGCTATCCTAGGATCAGTTTCTTGGTATGCACATTACACCCAACTAGTATTAAGACCACAAAATTAACAACCTGATAATCTCTTATGGCGCTTTCTTGGATCAATTTCAACTTTTGAAGGCTTGTAGGATAATAAAGGTGGAAGCCTAATCATCTTCAAAATTGAAACTGCCGCCTTCAAGCTCTGCTTGCCCTTCTGATAGGGAACCATCACTATGCTACGAAGGGGAGAGCCACGTTGAGGGAGAATATCACCCATCTGGCTGCAGATAGATACAAGATTCGTGAGAAAGTTTCTTAAGCTTAAAAATCTCGACTTTAAATAGTAATCAAGTGGGATATATAGAATTAGACATTCGTTCTATATCCTAATAGACTACATATATAATTATTAAATACATCTGGGTTATTCTGTAATTAGTTATTCTTCAGTTCTCTATATATACAGCTGTAACCCCTTCAATATTAAAAGAGATCAATTATTATTAAATCAGTATCATGGTATCAAAGCTAGGGTTTCTTCTTCCGTCCAAACCCTAATCTCTCCTCTTTTCCGACGTGTGTGCGCCGCCGCCACCGTCTACACCACGCCGCACGGCCTCCCTCCTCCGCCGTAGGTCGGCGCCATGGACAAGGTTATTGATCCTCTGTCAAAATTACCGTCTGGAGTAAAATTACTGCTCAGGAATCTCCACAATCTCATCCCCGAAAAATTATCTGACAACAACTACCCGGCCTGGGCACTTAACGTCCGCACCGCCCTCGCAGCCAACTTGCTGCTCGGATGGATTGACGGTGCGGAGAAGCCGCAGCCCGAGACAGCCGAGAAGGACGGCGTCAAGCTCCCAAATCCCGACTACCTTCCGTGGATGATCGTAGACACTCAGATCCGAGCCTGTCTTCTCGCAGTTATTAGCCCCTCTGTGCACAAACACGCCCGGGGTTTTCTCACATCGGCTTCACTTTGGGACGCACTAGCCAAAAGGTACAACTCTGTGTCCACGGCTCATATTTTTCAGTTGCGTGACAAATTGCATACTCTTCGGAAGGGAACGAAGACGATGACTCAATACCTTGATGATGTGGCCTCTATTCTGTCTGACCTAGATGCTGTGAACGAGATTATTCCTGAACGAGACGTGGTGAATGCCGTGATACGTGGTCTTCCGGCTGGCTATTCCTCTCTCAAACAGCATATTCGCCTCTCGCCTGTCGAAATCACTCTGAATCAACTGTCTGGATGGCTTAATGCAGAAGAATTGAATCTAGACATGGAACACAAATTACTGCTCGGAGAAGCCAGTTCCACCCCTGGCGTCACGGCTCTTTACTCGGCTGGCAGCGGAGGCTCGGCCAGGGGTCGCGGTGACGATCGCCGTAACCAAGGGCGAGGCAGCGGCGGCGGTGACCGTCGAAACACCGGGCAGCAAGGCAGAGGCGGGCCTCCACCGAGGGACGGCTTCCAGTCAGGCCGCGGACAGGGACGAGGAAACCAGCGGATGCCCACACGAGATCTTCCGACGTGCCAAATTTGTGCTAAACGGGGCCATTCTGCGGCTAATTGCTGGTATCGTTATGATGACTCGCAGAATGTAAATAGCCAATCCGGAGGATCAAGGGCGATGCATGCGTCCACAAACGCTCAATCTGGCGATTGGTATCTAGACACAGGTGCTAACACCCATGTGACGTCGGATTATTCACAACTTCAAGCTCCTCATCCGTATCATGGCTCAGAAACTATTACAGTAGGCAATGGTCAATCCCTTCCCATCACAAACACCGGCTCTGGGTATGTCTATACCCCAAATGGTAAATTTCATCTCTCAACCCTTCACCACGTCCCTTCCCTCACATCCAATCTTTTATCTGTTTATCGCTTTACTAAAGAAAATAACTGCACCCTCATTTTTAATGACACCAATTTCCAGATAGTGGACAATACCACGAACCGGGTGCGGTACACGGGCCGCTGTGAGCATGGGCTATACACTCTTCCATCCAGGTCTCCGTCTGTTGTGAGTCAAGCCATTCTCTCGTCAACCTGGCATCGCCGGCTTGGGCACCCATCATCCGCCATCACCAAATCCATTTTATCTTCCTTAGGTTTTAATTTTTCAGAAAAATTACATTGCGAGTCCTGTTCAGTGTCTAAATCTTGTCGTTTACCTTTTTCACTGTCTGAACACAAGGCCACTGCGCCATTTCAATTAATTCATTCTGATGTTTGGGGTCCAACCTCAGTTCCTTCTGTTCAAGGTTTTCGTTATTATATCTGTTTTGTTGATGATTACAGTAAATTCACTTGGCTTTATCCTCTGAAATTTAAATCCGAAGCTTATACTATTTTTGTAAACTTTGACCGAATGGTTCAAAATCAATTTAATGCCAAAATCAAAATTTTTCGAAGTGACAATGGCAAAGAATTTTTCAACAATGCATTTGGTGTTTTTCTTCAAAATCTAGGGGCTCTTCATCATACTTCATGTCCATATACCCCTGAACAAAATGGCGTTGCTGAGCGCAAACACCGTCACCTAATAGAAACAGTTGTTGCGCTCCTCCATGATTCCACCTTACCTGTTTCCTTTTGGGTTGATGCCCTTGCTACTGCCAACTACCTCATAAATCGCATGCCCACTCACACTCTCTCCAACTCCACTCCATATGCCCGTCTCTACAATCATCCACCCGACTATATCCATCTCCGCCCGTTTGGGTGTCTAGTTTATCCCTGGTTGCGTCCGCACACTCAACATAAACTTCAACCTCGGTCCACCCCTTGTGTCTTTCTAGGCTATCATCCCACTATCAAAGGTTACAAATGTTTCGATCCTGTATCTCAGAAAACATATATTTCCCGTCATGTTCGTTTTGTGGAGGAACAATTTCCTTACACAAGTCTTTCCTCTACTCCATACTCCCCCAATCCACTTGGCGTTGTGCCATTATTTCCGTCCTTTTCTCACGCTCATGCTCCGGCTCACTCGGCACCTAACCCGGTACCCCACTACACCACTACCCACCCGAAACCCCAAACCTCCCACCCGAACACCCAGCCGACTGCCACACAACCCACCACTTCCCTACATCATACTCCTAACACACATACAGCCACCCCATCCACCGCTGCACATCCCAGCTCCCACGGCAGCCCCACCCAACCCCCGCCCACACATCATACAACTCCACCACCCCTTTCTAATCACCCTCCACTCAACACTCATCCTATGACAACCCGAGCCAAGGCCGGTACCTTCAAACCAAAAGCCTACCACACTCAAATACCCTTTGATGCACATCCCACAACTGAGCCTACTACCTACAACCAAGCCTCCAAAAATAGTTTCTGGTGCCAAGCTATGGATGAGGAATTTCAGGCTCTGAATGAACAACGTACATGGGATTTGGTACCTCTGCTTAGTAACCGAAAGTCTATTGGGTGCAAATGGGTGTTTCGCATCAAACGAAATTCAGATGGATCTCTTTCTCGCTATAAAGCACGTCTGGTTGCAAAAGGGTATCATCAGGAGTATGGTGTGGATTATAATGAGACCTTCAGCCCTGTTGTTAAGCAACAGACTATTCGTCTGGTCTTGTCTCTTGCTCTTCACTATGATTGGCCGCTTCATCAGCTAGACGTCAGCAATGCCTTTCTTCATGGTCATCTTGAGGAAGAAATCTATATGGTTCAGCCACCGGGATATGTTAATCCCAACCGTCCTCACTATGTTTGCAAGCTTCGCAAATCACTGTATGGCCTGAAACAGGCCCCTCGTTCCTGGTACACACGTCTCTCTACTTTTCTGCAGGGTCTTGGTTTTCGCACCTACCATCATGACAACAGCCTCTTCACCCTTCACTGTTCTCGAGGGACAGTCATCATTCTTATCTATGTGGATGATATTGTTATTACAGGCAGCTCGTCGTCACTCATCACTGAAATTACTGAAGCTATGCATCGTGACTTCAAACTTAAGGACCTCGGTCCTCTGGAGTTCTTTCTTGGCCTCGAACTCATCCGCAAATCGGGAACCATATTGATGCATCAGACAAAATATACCCTTGAACTTCTAAATCGGGCTGGAATGACAGACTGCAAACCCGCGGTCACTCCCATGGCAGTCCGCCAATCCCCAGGGCCGAATACTCCCTTTGCCGATCCTACACTATATCGGAGCCTCGTCGGTGGACTTCATTATCTTGCTGTTACTCGTCCGGACATCCAATATGCAGTCAATCGAGTCTCCCAATCAATGCATGCTCCCACAGAACAACACTTTCAGGCCTTGAAACGCATTCTGCGCTATCTTCAAGGTACTCTTCACTGTGGAATTTTATTTCAAAAGGGCTCGTTTGATATATCTGTTTTTTCTGATTCGGATTGGGCTAACGACAAAGATGATCGAAAGTCCACTACTGGATATATTGTTATGATGGGACCGAATCTGATTTCCTGGTGCACCAAGAAACAAACTATTACAGTAGGCAATGGTCAATCCCTTCCCATCACAAACACCGGCTCTGGGTATGTCTATACCCCAAATGGTAAATTTCATCTCTCAACCCTTCACCACGTCCCTTCCCTCACATCCAATCTTTTATCTGTTTATCGCTTTACTAAAGAAAATAACTGCACCCTCATTTTTAATGACACCAATTTCCAGATAGTGGACAATACCACGAACCGGGTGCGGTACACGGGCCGCTGTGAGCATGGGCTATACACTCTTCCATCCAGGTCTCCGTCTGTTGTGAGTCAAGCCATTCTCTCGTCAACCTGGCATCGCCGGCTTGGGCACCCATCATCCGCCATCACCAAATCCATTTTATCTTCCTTAGGTTTTAATTTTTCAGAAAAATTACATTGCGAGTCCTGTTCAGTGTCTAAATCTTGTCGTTTACCTTTTTCACTGTCTGAACACAAGGCCACTGCGCCATTTCAATTAATTCATTCTGATGTTTGGGGTCCAACCTCAGTTCCTTCTGTTCAAGGTTTTCGTTATTATATCTGTTTTGTTGATGATTACAGTAAATTCACTTGGCTTTATCCTCTGAAATTTAAATCCGAAGCTTATACTATTTTTGTAAACTTTGACCGAATGGTTCAAAATCAATTTAATGCCAAAATCAAAATTTTTCGAAGTGACAATGGCAAAGAATTTTTCAACAATGCATTTGGTGTTTTTCTTCAAAATCTAGGGGCTCTTCATCACACTTCATGTCCATATACCCCTGAACAAAATGGCGTTGCTGAGCGCAAACACCGTCACCTAATAGAAACAGTTGTTGCGCTCCTCCATGATTCCACCTTACCTGTTTCCTTTTGGGTTGATGCCCTTGCTACTGCCAACTACCTCATAAATCGCATGCCCACTCACACTCTCTCCAACTCCACTCCATATGCCCGTCTCTACAATCATCCACCCGACTATATCCATCTCCGCCCGTTTGGGTGTCTAGTTTATCCCTGGTTGCGTCCGCACACTCAACATAAACTTCAACCTCGGTCCACCCCTTGTGTCTTTCTAGGCTATCATCCCACTATCAAAGGTTACAAATGTTTCGATCCTGTATCTCAGAAAACATATATTTCCCGTCATGTTCGTTTTGTGGAGGAACAATTTCCTTACACAAGTCTTTCCTCTACTCCATACTCCCCCAATCCACTTGGCGTTGTGCCATTATTTCCGTCCTTTTCTCACGCTCATGCTCCGGCTCACTCGGCACCTAACCCGGTACCCCACTACACCACTACCCACCCGAAACCCCAAACCTCCCACCCGAACACCCAGCCGACTGCCACACAACCCACCACTTCCCTACATCATACTCCTAACACACATACAGCCACCCCATCCACCGCTGCACATCCCAGCTCCCACGGCAGCCCCACCCAACCCCCGCCCACACATCATACAACTCCACCACCCCTTCCTAATCACCCTCCACTCAACACTCATCCTATGACAACCCGAGCCAAGGCCGGTACCTTCAAACCAAAAGCCTACCACACTCAAATACCCTTTGATGCACATCCCACAACTGAGCCTACTACCTACAACCAAGCCTCCAAAAATAGTTTCTGGTGCCAAGCTATGGATGAGGAATTTCAGGCTCTGAATGAACAACGTACATGGGATTTGGTACCTCTGCCTAGTAACCGAAAGTCTATTGGGTGCAAATGGGTGTTTCGCATCAAACGAAATTCAGATGGATCTCTTTCTCGCTATAAAGCACGTCTGGTTGCAAAAGGGTATCATCAGGAGTATGGTGTGGATTATAAGGAGACCTTCAGCCCTGTTGTTAAGCAACAGACTATTCGTCTGGTCTTGTCTCTTGCTCTTCACTATGATTGGCCGCTTCATCAGCTAGACGTCAGCAATGCCTTTCTTCATGGTCATCTTGAGGAAGAAATCTATATGGTTCAGCCACCGGGATATGTTAATCCCAACCGTCCTCACTATGTTTGCAAGCTTCGCAAATCACTGTATGGCCTGAAACAGGCCCCTCGTGCCTGGTACACACGTCTCTCTACTTTTCTGCAGGGTCTTGGTTTTCGCACCTACCATCATGACAACAGCCTCTTCACCCTTCACTGTTCTCGAGGGACAGTCATCATTCTTATCTATGTGGATGATATTGTTATTATAGGCAGCTCGTCGTCACTCATCACTGAAATTACTGAAGCTATGCATTGTGACTTCAAACTTAAGGACCTCGGTCCTCTGGAGTTCTTTCTTGGCCTCGAACTCATCCGCAAATCGGGAACCATATTGATGCATCAGACAAAATATACCCTTGAACTTCTAAATCGGGCTGGAATGACAGACTGCAAACCCGCGGTCACTCCCATGGCAGTCCGCCAATCCCCAGGGCCGAATACTCCCTTTGCCGATCCTACACTATATCGGAGCCTCGTCGGTGGACTTCATTATCTTGCTGTTACTCGTCCGGACATCCAATATGCAGTCAATCGAGTCTCCCAATCAATGCATGCTCCCACAGAACAACACTTTCAGGCCTTGAAACGCATTCTGCGCTATCTTCAAGGTACTCTTCACTGTGGAATTTTATTTCAAAAGGGCTCGTTTGATATATCTGTTTTTTCTGATTCGGATTGGGCTAACGACAAAGATGATCGAAAGTCCACTACTGGATATATTGTTATGATGGGACCGAATCTGATTTCCTGGTGCACCAAGAAGCAAACGCGAGTGTCCCGTTCCTCCACAGAAGCAGAATATCGTGCCATGGCTGCGGGTGTTGCTGAAGCCATGTGGTTACGATACCTTACGGATGCACTTGGCATTCCCCCGACGAAACCACAGATTTATTGTGACAATCAGTCCACTATTTGTGTTACCAAAAATCCAGTCCTTCATGATCGTATGAAGCATGTTGGGTCTGACTGTCACTTTGTTCGCGATGAGGTACTTGCAGGAGCGATGGCCACGCACTATGTCCCATCTACTGACCAGCTTGCTGATATTCTCACCAAGCCTCTTCCGTTACAGCCTTTTCAGTCTCTCTGCTCCAAGCTGCCCCTCGTTACCGCTGATCAGCTTGCGGGGGGATAATAGACTACATATATAATTATTAAATACATCTGGGTTATTCTGTAATTAGTTATTCTTCAGTTCTCTATATATACAGCTGTAACCCCTTCAATATTAAAAGAGATCAATTATTATTAAATCTGTATCATATCCAATAGAAAAAGTTGCTGGTAGTTTCAATCTCTTCCCCCTAACTACAGTATACAATACTTTGAGTTATGTTTATTTACTTTTGTTGAAAGGTTACTTATCAACGACAACGGAAAGGACTAACATGTTTGCTACATCTAGAAGTGCTAATGTTAATATGCTATCCACTTGTTTTTTGTTTTTTTTTTACTTTCTTAAAAATTCAAATTCAGAAACATCTTTCTCGTTATATTTTCTTAGAGTTCCCATATCACTTAATTCAGATGGTCCATAATTGAAAAACCATGTTAGGTATACACGTAATTTAACTGTTGAAGCTATAAGTACTTCAAGTGTACTTAAAAATTCGCTAGAGGTATGGATGCATAAGCATTATGTATCAGGTTTATCGAATCGACTAGATTTGGGTCAGACCTTGTATATGTGTATAAAAGAAGCTCACTTAATAACCACAAAGAATAATAGATTCTAAACCCATTAAATCAGTTGGGATTTGGAAGAATATTGAACTCGAAACCATAAAATTCAAATTTTGGATACGTCGCTGAGTTGAAAAAGATAATTATAACCAATCTTCAAGTAAAAGTTTTGACTTTGAGCAAATGGGATGCCCAAAGAGACTACCATTAACTAGCAGGGGCAGAAGCAACATATAAACCATGTGAATGATCATGTTTAGATATATGTGTGTGTGTATACGTGAACCCACTGCCTCTAAATATGATGCAGATGAAGCTGTCACCAGCTGAAGAACAGGAAAACCGTGGCTGAAGAGAGTAGTATCCTTAGCTTGCATTGTTGTACCTAGCCGTTAAATCTGTTAAGTAACTGTAGTTTCTATTTACGGTTAAGTCCTTTTTTATTTTGGTCCCTAAGTTAATTTAAATACACATTAGGAATCCACAATTGTTCAAGGGTCCCTTTCTAGTCCAAGGAACATTCCTGCAGAGGTAGTACATTTTCAGCCTTATCACTTAAGGATTAGGATGAGTCAGCTAGGGTTGAAATACTCTAAATTGTAATGAGTCATTTCCATTTTTACTATCATATATGAAAAATATCTTAGCCATAATTTAGTTCTTAGCTTAGTTCTCAGTCTAGCTTAATTCCATTTCCGCAATTTACCTGGCTATTATTCCACTAGAACACTGTTCCATTGCTTCTTGTTAATTGTTCTGCAACATTTGGTATCAGAGAACTTTCTTGAGCTCTGTGGGATAGCTATGTCTACAGATATGGATGAAATTAAGTCAATGTTTGAAAGGATGACGGTGGAGATTGCCAACTTCAATGTTAGACAGAATCAATTGGAGGCTCAACAAGAGAAGGATTTGGTTGAGTTGAAGGAATCTATAGAAGAAACTAGAAGGTTCGATAGGGGTAAGAGTACTGAGGGGCAAGATGGAGGTGGTGAGGTTTATACCCCTTCAAGGAATCCCATGGCTTGGTTACCTCCTTCTACTGGAAGACCTCCAATGCCCTCTTGTTCTCCAGCTAGAGTTCACCCGGGGGTGGGATCTATGCCTCAATAAGCAACAACCATGGGACTTGTTCCACAGCCGGCCGGCCCAAGTTGGACAAACATCAGGAGGAACATCTAAAGTTGACAGAAACAATGGTCCACCAATTCAGGCTCAGCATCACACCGGAGGTCCAACAATGTCAAGGATGACCAAGCTGGAGTTCCCTAGATTCAATGGTACTCAGCTGAGGACTTGGCTTTGCAAGGTAGAGCAATTTTTTTCCTTGGATGAGGTAGATTATAATTTAAGAGTTAAAGTAGCATCTATCCATTTTGATGATATGGCCATTGAGTGGCATTTGGCTTATGTGAGGAGTAGGTCTCATCTACCTCCTCCTTCATAGGAAGAATATGTTTATGCCTTGATGGATAGATTTGGGGCTGAGTACTCAGACCCCATGGCTGAGTTGAAATTAGTAAAGCAAACTGGATCAGTAGAAGAGTATCAGAAGGAGTTTGACAGAATCATGACTAGGTTGACTCTACCTCCTGAGTATGCTATTAGTGCTTATATCGCTGGGTTGAAACCAGAGATTGGGTTTGCTGTCAAGAATCACAGACCCCATTCCCTTCCTCAAGCCTATCAATTATCCAGGAACACAGAATTGCAAGTTAATGCTCAACTCAAACTGACCAGGTCCACAATGTATAGTGGAGGTACTAGTCAGAGTAAGGGGTCATCTTTTGGGACTAGTCACAGGGGTGGAACCCATAGAAAAGATTATCAACCACCAAAAAGGGATAACATTGTAGATCTCAATAAAAGCAATACTAAGAGGCTTACTCCAGCTGAGATGAGTGAGAAGAGATAAAAGGGACTTTGCTTTTTCTGTAAGGAAAAGTCTGTCCCTGGCCACAAGTGCAGCACCTCTAAGCAACTTTATTTGTTGGAAATGGATGATGGGGAGGTACAGGAAGAAGAAGCACAGCCTGAAGAACCAGGTGTGACTGAGATAGAGGTAGAAGGAGTGGAGGAGAAATGTGAAATATCCATTCATGCCTTGAATGGACTTCCTGGATTTCACACACTAAGAGTGAAAGGGTACAGTGAGAAGAAACCTCTCAATATCTTAGTTGATCTAGGAAGTACCCACAATTTTATAAATGATGAAGTTGCTAGACAGTTGGGGTTAGAAGTGCTATCAATGAAACATCAGTCTATCAATGTTGCTGATGGGGGAAACAAGCAAACTAATGAGATGTGTGGAGGGTTCACATGGATGATGCAAGGAACTACTTTTGTAGACAGCTTCCTACTTCTTCCCTTAAGGTCTTGTGATATGATTTTGGGAGTGCAGTGATTGTTGCCATTAGGTGATCTTTAGCTCAATTTCCAGAAACTTACACTATCCCTTATGTATCAGGACCAGAAGGTACAGTTACAAGGAGTCAAGGAAAGCACCAAGATAGTGGATGCAAGGGGGTTGGATCGCTACGTGACCGGTTGCTGGGTCCATTCTAGTTTGTGTTGGCCCATCAACATCCCCACCACCTTATGCAATATTTAACTCTCTTTTGTGACCTTCAACTATATGTCTCATTAACGTACCCGTACCCCTTTGCTTGCCTCCACTTCTATGCTTATATATTTGTTGACAAATATTGCATTGCACCTCATTATATGATATACGTTCAAAAAATTTCCATGCAACACTAGTTTTTTTACGAGGTCTTGGGGCTCTAGGAGGACGGGGAGGGAGATTAACCGATTCAGATCTAACGTTAGCATTTCCTACTGTGGGTGTCTCAGCAATATTTTCATTATCTTCATCTAAATTAACCGCATCTACTTCATTTTTTTCTTCTATACCGTAATTTTCCTGAGCTTCTACATAATCCATATCGTGAGCACCTACACCTAAAGGTACACCTACTTCTTCCTCAAAAGGTTGACTAAGCGGTGTCGGAGGCACACGGGTATATCTACTAGTTGAACTATTTCTACCGCTAGTAATTCGCTTTTTACTACCACTACCGCTTCCGGGACGAAAAATTTTAACATCTTTAGTAGCGAGGTTTCTTAATTTATCCATAATATAAATTAAATTAAACTAAAAATATTCAAAATACACAAATATAATAAAATTAAATATTAAACAATTAATACAATAAATAAAAATTAAACGTAAGAGATGGAACGACAATACTAAATTTTGGAAGTATCCGAAGGTGGCGACTTTAGAAACTTCCGCTCGTACTTTGTAAACGAAAAATTAAAAAATTAAAGTGAACACTTTAAGAAATTAAATATATTGAATATTTGAGAATTGAGAATTGAGAATTGAGATTTGAGAGAGAATGAGATTTGAGAGAGTTAAAAATTGCGTGAAAAATGATTTGAAGTTGTAGGGTATTTATAGAATTATTTTTGGGATTAAAAAATATATTTATTTATTTTAATAAAAGGGCCCAAACTAGCCGTTTGGACCCAAAAACGGCCATATAGCCGTTGGGCCAACGGCTAGTTTGGCCCAAAATTCAAAATTTAAAAAAAGAAATATATATCAATCCGGGCCGAGCCGGTACCGGGCTTGGTCTGGTCCGGGCTAACCGGGCCCAAAAAAAACTGGCCCGGGACCCGGAACCCTAAAGCCCTTGGGCTTACCGGGCCGGGTCAAACCGGGCCGGTTAATTAAGTGGGCCGGTTCGGGCCGGTTCTTTTGACAGCTTTACTTTAAACTATTAAACATAGACATAAAGTAGACTTTTAACTTTACACAACAGACTTCCTTGCAACCAACATATGACAATTTTTGACAAAAATATCATGCTAAGACTGAAAATCAAAGCGTGAAAGGGAACAACAGAAAAAAAGTCTTCATGACATGATACATAACACTATTGCTGGCTTCACTTGCCCAACTTTAATATTCCCAACATAGGTCGGAATATGACTTTAACCAAGGGGACTTGGTCAAACCTTATTAATCCTTATGTTCACATGCCAGATGGAAAGTAATCGCAAAACTCAACACTTGGTAGACAACACAACATATATTGCTCTCCATTTCATTTATAAGAAGTAATATTATGACTTTACGTCACATTTACATCCAGTTCGTGTTACATCCAGTTTGATGTAAATGTTATTCGTGTACATTCTGTTCTCCCCTTCTTAGAGCTGGATCAAATTACAATAACAAAAGTTTTAAGGTGTTTCATTAATTGAGCACACATATCAACGTGTAACAAGACCAAACAAAATTGATTTTTTCTGGTGTAAAACCGTGTACTCAGAGGTGTAAAACTACCAAACAAAATTGAATTTTTCTCAAAATATTGGTTGGAAATCACCATTATTATCACCAAATAAGATCACTACAAGCAAGTCCAACTTTAATATGGTAATATCGAATTTCTTACAGAACCAAAATTTAATTTACCAATTACCGAACCAAAGTTTAATGATATGGTATTAGGTATCTACTTTTATTTACCGATTATCAAATTATCGAACCAAAATTATGAAAATACCGAACCAAATACCGTACGCCCACCCCTAGACCTTACTAGATTCACTTACTAAAACATTGTATTATCCTTTTATTGTGGCAAAAGAACTGACTATAATCTTTTACAAGTTTTTATTTGGTTGTACAAGGTATTACATCGAGCCACCAAATTAGAGTAAACATAATTCTTCTAAAAACATGGATTTGCAATGAATCTGCTTGTAATATCTACAGTTATTTATATATAGTGCTTATTGAGTTTAGATAGTTTTACAACACTCGGACAAAATAATGTAAATAATAATCTCACGAGGGGTAAAAGCAATCCACAGAAATAGACCAACTACAAACACCAATGTGTCAAAGAAATGGAATATGAGAGGAAGTCATAATTTATGAGATCATGGAAAGGTACAATAGTCCTCAACAAGGCAATTCCATCTCCTTTTTAGGATGTATAGGTAATTCAGGAGCACAATACGTCATGTATCTATACAAACTTAAACCAAGGCACAAGATCAAGGCTAAAGCACCAACTAACAATTCTTCGGTCAACCTGTGAACCAGTACCAACATTGTTAACGCTAGAAATACATCTTTTCCTCCAATATCATACGCAGCGTGCATGAAGTGGGCAAAGGTATAGAAATATGTGGTGCAGGATAGCAGTAGAGCATAATACGCACCATCAAACTCCAAAAGGTGAGGCAAGGCTGCTGCAACTATCACAGGAATGACCTCAATCATAAATTTCGCCTTGGCACCAATTAACCGGAAAGGCGACATCTCGCGATGCCAATAAAGAACAGAGTGCAATGCAACTATATGAAAAAATAGGAGACCGAAAAAAACAACCGCGAAGGTGACTAGATGGGGGTCCTCATCAAAAAGGACAAAGCTCACCCATGCACAGGCATAAGGAATCATACCAAAAAGAAACCACCAATAATCATTACCCACTATGAGATTAGCTGCAAGAAACACGAGCACAACATATTTAGCATCTCGGAGAAAGTTAGGAAAACAAAAAATCAAGCACACGCACAATTGGAAAGGAAAACTTTGCACAAAAGTCAACACTTCAAAAGACTAAAAAGGAAAAGCTTCAAAGACAAAGAAATTAGTGGCATTGATCTGCCAACCGAGCTAATGGTGCATGGTTAACCAAGAATTTTAGTGAAGATGATGTAACACTACTAGAAACTGGACGTATAGTAACAGTTAGAAAACGGTTGTCATGGCATGCATTTTGCAACAGTTATATCCGTTACATAAGGATATAAGTCCTAATGAGACTTTTTAAATAAACTGCTGCAAAATGGCTACTCAATTAAACTTTTGTTTCGAAGGTGCAAACTTGAATGTGTAGTATTAATTTGACAACTATCTAGTGACTTCAGTACTTCCCATGCAATTCAGTTAAAGTTTCTCCCTGTAAGATCTCATCTAATTTTCCCTTGTTCATGAACAAACTCATCTGATATGTAACAGTTGGTCGTGTTCCATTTACTTAATCAATATTCTTACCCTGTTTCAGCTTATATATGGGCTACATTTAGATGCATGTGTGCATAAAACTTGCAGGTGAAGTGAAGCTCAACTTATCGTTCTTTCCATAAGAAGTTCATTGAATTCTAATTAAAGGAGAAATATTGTTGTTTATTAATGAGTATTTGGGAGTGAAGCTATTAATGAACTAGACATATAAGCTTGTCTCTACCCAGCTTGAAGGATCTCCCTAAATCTTTACTCTCTATAACCTCGTACGATAGGCTAACCTTTTAATTATGCTCTTGTTTACCCCATCTTTACTAATTGGGTTATTTGGGAATCAAATGGTCAATCTGAGGGTAACTCTTTTGATGCAAAGTTATTTTTTGTGTTTAGGCTGTGGTTCACTTGATTATAGTCCCCAACCCCTACTCCATATCCTATATCTTACAGCTTTCTCTTCCATTTTCCCGGCTTTCATTTCTCCTCGTTTCCTAATCAACCTCACTTTTCATAAACTACAGGCTTTAAATGATTGAATGTTCCATATATATTTGATCTCATCGATTTTTAAGATTGAGGATAAAAAAGGACAGGCCGGTGCACTAAAGCTACCGCTATGCGCGGTGTCAAGGGAAGGGCCCCACCACAATGGTGTATAGTATGCAGCCTTACCTTGCATATCTGCAAGAGGCTGTTTCCAAGGCTTGAGGATCTCTTTGCAATTTAAGAATTGATGCACTTCTTGGGTAACCATATGTACCTTACTTTGTGATCGACCTAAAACTGCTGCAATAGATCCATTGCAACACGATTACCCTAAACCGCTGAAATAGGTCTATCAAAACGGTCTTGTTATCTACTGCAACAGTGTTGCAGTCATTGCCACAGACCTACTTTCTAGAAGCGTAATGATCAATATTCTTGATACGCATATACACAAGGAACTTTGAAGATATCCTAGGATCAGTTTCTTGGTATGCACATTACACCCAACTAGTATTAAGACCACAAAATTAAAAACCTGATAATCTCTTATGGCGCTTTCTTGGATCAACTTCAACTTTAGAAGGCTTGTAGGATAATAAAGGTGGAAGCCTAATCATCTTCAAAATTGAAACTGCTGCCTTCAAGCTCTGCTTGCCCTTCTGATAGGGAACCATCACTATGCTACGAAGGGGAGAGCTACGTTGAGGGAGAATATCACCCATCTGGCTGCAGATATATACAAGATTCATGAGAAAGCTTCTTAAGCTTAAAAATCTCGACATTAAATAGTAATTAAGTGGGATATATAGAATTAGACATTCGTTCTACATCCAATAGCAAAAGGTGCTGGTAGTTTCAATCTTTTCCCCCTAACTACAGTATACAATACTTAGAGTTATGTTTATTTACTTTTGTTGAAAGGGTAAAAGAAAAAAGTTGAAAGAGAAGCACATTTGTACCTGTAACAGAGAGATATGAGTAGGTGAGCAAATTTAAGAACAATTCTGGCTGACAAGGGTGAAAAAAATAAAAAAGGGTCCAATCGTTCACGTTTACGTCGCAAAGCAGATTCATGTCAATTGCCAAAAAAGCTTGGACGCATTCTATTTTTATGAACAGAGAGAACTTCAATCCCATGACAAAGGGAAACGGGAACCAACATTACCGTAGAAGCTAATCCGAACACCACGTCGATTATCGAAAAAATCAAAACTAGTATTGTACTCGAATAATTTATAATTCTTGATTTTGAAACTCACTTTTTTTAAAAAAAAAAAACTAACACTGAAATCATTCAGGTAGGTTAAAAGTCTAGACAGTAGAAGCAGCAAAAATATTTCGAAAACAAACAGATTGGTATCCACAAACCCACCCGATCTTACTTCAGCTAAATCATAGACTATAACTAAAAAGAAATTAGAAAAAGAAACTTACCTGCCCGATTTGAGAAAGAGGGAGAGTGAGGCGGCGGCCGGCGGCTGTTAAATAAAAAATGGGAGCGTCATAAATAGTCCCTCGTGTTTAAAATAATCTTTAAATTATTTACTTACCATTTTCATTCTTTAACTATTTAAAAATTTATTAAATTTGTTCTTACACTATCTATATCTATGTACTCCTTATTGACTCCCTTCCTAAAAATATTTATTTTAATTTAATTATTTCATTGATATAATTAAGAAGATTATAATATATTCTTTTAATAATATTCTTATTATTAAATAACTAAACAAGTTGTATATATTCAAATTTATATTTTTAAAACATAATTAATAGAATTAATTTAGTAAAATAGATCCTTAATAAATATTCTTTTTAATAATTGTATCAGGGGTCAACCAATACGAAACGGATGAAGTATATCATAAAGTGGAGTATAAAATACTATAATTAATTAGTCGAGTGTCAATCCATTGAGAAGTTTACCCTTAATTCTCTTGAAGTTTACCCTTTAAATGATTACGCTTCACGTGGAAATAACGAGCTATTAAGTGCTCAGCCCTCACCTTCTCCAACTCTCTCTGCTCAATTACACGTTTTTGAACTTCTCCATAGTACTGCTACCTCTATAAAAGATGGATCATTCTCAAAGTTGCCCGTTCAAGGGCCTGCACATCCATCACAGTCCTCCATATCCATTACAAAAAATTTTCCAATACTCTCCACTGATGGAACAAGGAAACGACAGCCGCCCATATCAAATATACACCTCGATGAATCCGATCCCTCTTTACCCCCCCCCAGTCATGACTGGAGGTGGCTTTAACGGGTCACGCCTTCTCTTTCACCATGAATGTGAACGGGCCAAGTTGTCTTATTCTTGTTCAAAATCCTCAGGATGTAGCCCAAATCATAACGGAGTGAATGACGCGAGGAACGAAAGTGTTCAACGATCCACCAGCTACGAGTCAATCCCTTCCGACACTCCCGTTCTACCCACTGCCACCACAGGGGGAGGATTCAACGCCATGGATTCAGCCCCATGTGACGGTAGTAACGATGGATCAGAAGCCCAACTGCCGCCGCCGACAACTTCAAACATGGACGAAGGAGGGACGGAAATAACATCCACCTTTCTGGATCAGCCACAGGTCTTTCTGCTCAAAGAACTGTCCGAACAAAAAAACGTAAAATGTCCCCAAAATATGTTTAAGTGCTCGGTTCATGTGAGGCCGACTCTCAATCCCGATGTGGGGAAATATGCTATAATCATGAGTTCCTACCTTAGGGACACTGACCTTTTAGATGCTTCTCCTCGAAGGCCTCTTACTTTTACTCGCCCAATGAATTTTCTTATCTGGACGACGAATTTAATGAAAATTTTGAATAACTAATTTTATATGGATGAATAAAGTACTCTTATTGATGAGTAATGAAAAAATTACTACTATTACCTCCAATAGTCCAACAAGCACATAACTCATGATGATGATCTTCTCAACTTATCATTATTCTTCACTTTTATTTTCTCTTTTACACTATCCTTCATTGTTGTTTGGCCTGCCATAAGCTTCACATTCTCTTTACCCATAATTCCCCACTCCGCGATCTCCATATTTGTTGCTTTAAACATATTTGTTCATGGAATTTCAATCCTTCCCAAGATTCTTGAACCACCAACTTTATCTAAAATTGAACGGATTTTTCTTGAGTCTCAGCATTATGAAATACAATAAACTTCTTTTCGATTTTTTAAATTCCTACATACATACAAAGATTGTTAACCGGTACACATATATAATTCAAGTAAAATATATATTAAAAGAGAAGAATATTATTATCTCTTTGCGTCTAAGTATATCTTTTGTTGCATTGACGTAGTATAATGAACTCTTAATTAAAGTTCTTAGTCTTTGATTTGGGATTGGCATGACTGAAAAACACATGCAATTAATTAGATGTATTTGATAAGGAATTCGTTCTTCCAAAACAAAGAAGTATGACTTTGAAATTTTAATAACCCATGCAATTCGAATATTTAGTGTTGATAGAACTTCACATCTCTTACCAATATATATATATATATATATATATATATATATATATATATATATATAATGTTATTATCGGACACAACATATTGTTAGGATCAATTCGCGTACAAACACTAGATCTGCGGAGAGGATGAAGAAACTAGAGAGAGAGAGTTCATGAGGAGAGAGAGATAAGGTACGCTAATATTTTGATTGAAAATTATATATTTTTGAATTTCATAATTGATTTTTACTCAATAATTATTATTAAATTGTGATACTTTGTTGTAGTATGTCATCATCTACATCTAAGAGTCTGAGTTATCGTATTTACCTCAATGTTGGATAAATTTCTCATAACATAAATGCTCTCTAAATTCATATTCCTTTTTCCTAATTCTAGTTACTTTATTTTTATTTTTTTTGAAGTATAATTTTTCTCAATTGAATTTGTAAAAATTGTGTTCAAAACTGCTTTAAGGGCTAAAATTTTGACGTAGATACAAAATCATTTATATTCACTCTTAACGATCATTAGCTATACATTGTAGAAGATTCTAGCGAACAGTGTAATTCATTTCTCCAAATCCTCTAAGCTAACTAACTAACTACCTGAATAGTAAAACAACTTTCTTTCTTCCCGCGAACACTCCACTCCCTCCACAGTCAGAATATTCTCTCTCTCAGTTTACTACACCGGCCAACACCTCCCAATACGAAAATGAGCAGCCTCTCCGAAGGAGTTTTTCGCTTTGCCGATAGGCAATACGTACCGTTGAGATATTGCATAGCCATCGTCACTGGGATACTGCTCGCTGCCTCTGTAATTTTCCTGGGAGTTCACATTCTCACCACAGAAAAAATATGGTCGGGATACACCTTTCTCGCCCTAGCCATTGGTCTACTTGCTTTCCTACTAACTTCTGATGAAAGAGTGGTCACTTGTGTAATTGAAGGAGATTTTAGCTTCGTATCTGCGCCGAAGGGAAAAATGCTGAATCTCTGTGGTCCTATAGCTGGGGTTGTACTGGGATATCTGTACAATGAAAAATTCAAAATACCAATTTCCATTCCTTTAGTAACGGCATTCTCTCTTATCACTACAGCGATTTTTACTTCACAAATGCTTCTAATCCCAGTCAAATGTGACTTTGGAGTTTTGGATTCGGCTATGGCTTTGGTCATCGGTTTGTATTACCGAGACTATCCGCACGATTGGAAGCTGTTCCTGCTAGTTGGTTTTTTCGCAGTGATTCTATTTACTAAACAAACCTATGAGGCGGTTCTTCTCCATATAGAAGAAGAACTACAAAGATTACAGGATCTTGGGGTTGACTTAGAGGAAGGAATGAACCTGGGAGCTGAAGGGGGAAATATGCCAGGCGGAGCTGAAGGGGGAAATATGCCAGGCGGAGCTGAAGGAGGAAATATGCCAGGCGGAGCTGAAGGGGGAAATATGCCAGGCGGAGCTGAAGGAGGAAATATGCCAGGCGGAGCTGAGGTGAATTGAGTGGATCTAAAGCTGGAAATGAAAAGGGCGAAACCAGTCGGGGTCGAAGTAAGTTCGAAACTCAAAGCAATATGGAAATCATATTTTTATTCTTAACTTAATGATCGAAATTTGATAAGGAATTTAACGGGATATAGAACTGGTAGCGTTGGTTTTCTGCTATTTGATATGTTTGAAGTTTTAAATGCTTTATTTGTTTGATCGTTCATGAATAGACTGCACATAACTTACATGAAACCTCAGGACATGAATCTGCCATGTATTTTTGGCTGGTTGCTTATTGCAAGCTTATTCTGCGTTTTTTTTTTCTTGATAAGCAATTGCTGTTCTTTTAGTTTGTTCTCTGATTGTGTGCTAGCTACCTGTTCTTATATTTCTGGTATACTCTGTAGTTTATCTTATTTGATGCTGGAACTGTTAAAGAGAGCAGTATGTAGTGTTAGAGGCTTATGCTTTGATAGCTTTCAGTAGTTTGTTGGCATAGTAGAAGAGAGGTAGTGTTGGTTTTCTGCTATTTGCTATGTTTGACGTTTTAAATCCTTTATTTGTTTGATCGTTCATTAATAGATGCACATATTAACATGAAACCTCAGGACGTGAATCTGCCATGTAGTTGTGGCTGGTTGCTTATTGCAAGCTTATTCTGCTTTTTTCTTTCTTGATAAGCAATTAATGTTCTCTTAGTTTGTTCTCTAATTGTGTGCCATCTACCTGTTCTTATATTTCTGGTATAGTCTGTAGTTTAACTTATTTGATGCTGGAACTGTTAAAGAGAGTAGTATGTAGGAAGAGAATGTACTGTACTTTTAGCTTCCGCAGGCATATCAGGGAAGAGTGATGGAACTTTGTTAGATGTTAATAAAACTTAACTAATGTTACAGTAGTGTCTGTTTGAGAATAAGAATTGGTCTTATTTATGCTAGTATTGATGTGCCAAGTCGAATTTCTGTTTGCATTACACTAGATTAGCCTGGTGCAGCCAACTTTTAGGCTATTTTCTTTGCTTCTTAAGCCTCATAAACGACTCTTTCCTCTGCTGGTTATTATTGAACTATGGTGTTGCTTGATCTATGTCTTTTAGGCTAGGACCTGGTATGGACATTTCACAACCCGTGCACCAGAAATTCTTAGCTTTTTCCACTGCTTATAACCTTTCTTTCTTCACTCTTCTAATGGCTCTATTCTACTCTTTGCAGACATCTGGACGTACAGAACTCCAGACAGAACAACTGGAGTAATATCAGAATAAAGAAGAGAAATCCAGGATATGCCTTGTGAATGTTTTCATTAGTGATATTTGTTGGAATTCAATCAACAGGCTATGCCTTGTGAATGTTTTCATTAGTGAATTGCCTTGTGAATGTTTTCATTAGTGATATTTGTTGGAATTCAATCAACAGGCTATGCCTTGTGAATGTTTTCATTAGTGATATTTGTTGGAATTCAATCAACAGACTATGCCCTTGTGAATGTGATATTTGTTGGAATTCAATCAACAGACTATGCCCTTGTGAATGTTTTCATTAGTGATATTTCACATTTGACTGTGGGAAAAGCAGAGGTGATAATGGTGTCCCGGTTATTAGTTACCTTTTTCAAATTTAATTTAAAAGAATATTTGACCAACTTGTTATGTTTGTTTGCATGTGTCCCCTGGGATAAATAACACTCCCATCTTATTATAAATTTTTGAAGAAACCATTTATAGTCTCAACACTCACGAATTCTGCCGGTGAGAGTCGTATCTTCACAATGGTAAATATACACAACGGAATGTAACTCCAATCTGTTTTATCAAATAAAACAAGTAAAATTTAACCAAAGTATCCAAACGCATTGGTGGTAAATATAACAATAGGATTCTGCACAGCAAACATGTCTACCACACGCTAGAGTGAAAGCATAAGGACTCAGAGAATGCCACTGGATGCTCCGTTGTTGCAGTACCTGATGACTCCGAGGCTCATTACACTGTGATGCTGTTCAAGAGGCACTAGCCATGGATTCTATAAGGAGCTGGTAACCTTCTGGGACAGCTGACTGTGTATGCACACATTCCGCCAATGCAGGAACATCTGCATTAATGTCCAGAAACTTGGCCAGCAGCAGTAGCAGATGGAAATCTGAGATTCGCTTCACAAAAGAAAGAATTTTTGTTCGATTGAAATGATCCTTCAGTGCTTTCATGCTCACTGGAACATTCCTGTTTTCAATGGGAAATGATGAAGAAAGTGGACCCTGCACATTCATTAAAAATTCACATGAGATGATAGCAAAAGAAAAAGTGCTCCTAATAAATGGACTAAATATCAATAGTATGAAAGCAACGGACAGGACACAAGATAAAGGGAGAAGGGGGTTGAAGGAACCCTCTTAAGCATCCATCCAAAAAGTCTTAAGACTTCGAGAATTGGTAAAGCTGCCCTATACTAAACTGGCAGACTTAGAGATTCAACTGATAATCGTCAACATTGAATGTCATATACTAGAATTCTATTTCAAATTATTTTGGCTTCAAGACAAAACGTAGAAATGAAAGGTACACCACCTAGTGCCACTGATTCATCCTACCTAATCAGGAAGAGTTGGATTTGAGGTTATCTAAGTGCAGAGAAGCTATTACTACATGATTCTTATATATTTCACTCAAATTAGGTAATAAATATTGTTGCTTTCACCAACTAAATCTTATCATAGATCACCAACTATCATCAGGTGATAAACTAAACTGACTATTTTCCTCACTATAGCCCAAGAGAAACAAAGGACCACCCAGAAAAAGCCACTCAAATCCCATTGAAGTGAACGGCTGATGCAAAAATTAACAAGAGATCATCTGAACAAACATAGAAGAAATTTGGAACATTTTAAATTACAGTTTGGAACACATTCAGATTTGCAAGTTCCTTGCTGAGAACACACTATCACACCTCACAGCAAGTTTACTACAAACATATTGTATTCTCTGTTCAAATTCTTATAGGCAAGACACTTGCCATGGTCCCTAGTCCCAACAGATATATCAAATTCAAGACCATTATGAATGAGAACTAAAAGCTTCGCAATTCATTAATAAGTTCTTGCTTTTGCTGAGAAAGAGAACTTCTTTTCGAAGAAATAAAGTAATTTTACTAGGAACCTCTCACTTGAAAATATATCCAACCAATTAGGACCACAGTTGATAGCAACAACAGCTAGCACACTCATGTACTCCATCACCCACGTTATGGATGACATCAATTCCTCAACCAACTTATTTATCACATGATTCACATCAAGTGAGAGGGGATACAATTGGTGAAGGAAAAACTGAATGAAGAAGAATGTAAGAATAACTCCTTAATGGAAAGATTTGACGCTATTGTTCCACGGTAACTTTCCAGGTCAGTCATGCTCAAGTATAAATGTTAAACAGTCCAATGACCTAAGGCCAGGTTCCCTAATTTCACACTTGAACTTATCCCTAGAAATGTTCTTTTGACGTTACAAAAATAAGCACAGGTAAATGAGCTCATGTCTGCAGAACCATGCTTCATGTGAAGCCAAGAAAGTGGAAAGAAGAAAACAAATCAGAGTTCTCCCACCAGGGTAACAAATAGAGCCAACAGAAAGATGACAAGCTCAAAGAACAAATAGAAGACAAGTATAATAAAACATGCTACATTACCTACTGAGATGGAGGGAAAAGGGGAAACTACATTGCCCCAAAATCTTTAAAAAGGCAGCAACTTTAGGAAGTGAACCACCAAAAAGGTGACGAATCTAAAGCATACAGCTACTTAAATTAAGCCTGTGGCTGACTGTCATTGTAATATTTCATTATTCTCGGCATTACCAACCAAATATCGATTAAAAGGGACATCTTTTACCCCATAATTAGACGTTTCTACCACTAATTACCTATAGTTTAGTATTTCTTCTATTCAGTTCAGTTTGTCGCTGCTTTCGTTTTTTTCTTCATAACATGATTTAAAGTTACTCACTTTATGCAATTTAAGGAAAGCAAACAATCGTAGTTTATAATTAAATTCGAGCAACTAATGGACACAATAAGCAGCACATAAAAAAAGGATTCATAGAGAACAACTCCATATATAGAAAAAATATGCAATAAATCCAACGCACCTGGTGATCAGCAATCTTGACAACAACCAAGAAGAAGTCGTTATCAACTTCTCTTGTGTCCTTTACTCCCAACACCACATCTTTCTTCATCTTAGATAGCTTTGGATCAATCTCATCCTTAACATCTGTCTCAAACCACCCTTCTTTGAACAATCTAACACACATATCACTCATCTGAAAAGCCTCAAAATGTACATCGGCAGCGCCATCGTCATTCACCTCAAGCTTCACTATAGCCGTGACCCACTCCTTCAACTCACCCTCCGCATGTAATTCAGCTGCCTGTAGAACTTCCGCAGTTGACATTGTGTAATCCTTCTTATCCTGACTAATTGTCTGTGTAAATATAAACCCTACTTTCCTCATCCCTAATCCAATAGCTATTGCATCCACCAATCTCTCCTCATCAGGGTCGCGTAAAAGCAACAAACTTTCCTCCGTCCCTTGCTGAGGCGGCTCGTAGATGAAATCCACTTCCACTTTTCCCTCAGGCGATACTGTACCATACATAAAACCACCCCTTTTCACAGCAAACGCCAGTGTTTCATTGACATAATGCTGAAACGCATTAGCAGCATCGCGATCGAAGGAAACCAGCTCACAGTGAGGATTCTCTTGTCTTGTAACTCGCATTTGTTTGGCAATCAGGTCGTCCATGGTCATCTTCTTACCGAATGAGCCGGCGGGCTGGACCGCCGGACCAGCAACAGTGCGCTCACCCTCGTAAGCGAGATAGACTATGGAACCATGGGTAAGGTTCAAAGAGGAAATCGGAGCATGAGAATTGACCATATCGGTGAAGCGAGACCAATCATGAGGGGTTTTGGCGAGCAAAAGGTTCTGATTTGTAGATAGGGTTTGGGATTGAAGTGGAACACCAAGTTGGGATTCGATTTGGGACTTGAGTTGGGAAATTTTGGCATGTGGATCGTCAATACTGACTCTCTCTAGACCATCTCTGCTTCTGATTCTGATCATCATCTTCCCCACTAAACTTGTTGGTTCTTTTATGCTTGTAGAGCAAGCCAACGATATAAGAGAAAAGAAATCTGATAAAGTATTATGGTGATTTAAAGAAAATAGGTGAGGGTATATATATGTAGATAAAGAGCATTGGACAAAGGTGGAGTAAGATTTCTTGGAGCGAGGAAGAAGAAAGGAAGTAGCAACTTTGCTTGTAGAATCGTGTAAAGTGTATATAAAGCATAAATTCGTGCAACTCCTCCTATTCTATTCTATTCTATTCTATTTTGGATTGGGCTCATGTTTTGGGCTGGACTCCTAATTGGATTTGGACTTGGATATGTTTTCAACTTTGTGCTATATCCTAATAGACTACATATATAATTATTAAATACATCTGGGTTATTCTGTAATTAGTTATTCTTCAGTTCTCTATATATACAGATGTAACCCCTTCAATATTAAAAGAGATCAATTATTATTAAATCAGTATCATGGTATCAAAGCTAGGGTTTCTTCTTCCGTCCAAACCCTAATCTCTCCTCTTTTCCGACGTGTGTGCGCCGCCGCCACCGTCTACACCACGCCGCACGGCCTCCCTCCTCCGCCGTAGGTCGGCGCCATGGACAAGGTTATTGATCCTCTGTCAAAATTACCGTCTGGAGTAAAATTACTGCTCAGGAATCTCCACAATCTCATCCCCGAAAAATTATCTGACAACAACTACCCGGCCTGGGCACTTAACGTCCGCACCGCCCTCGCAGCCAACTTGCTGCTCGGATGGATTGACGGTGCGGAGAAGCCGCAGCCCGAGACAGCCGAGAAGGACGGCGTCAAGCTCCCAAATCCCGACTACCTTCCGTGGATGATCGTAGGCACTCAGATCCGAGCCTGTCTTCTCGCAGTTATTAGCCCCTCTGTGCACAAACACGCCCGGGGTTTTCTCACATCGGCTTCACTTTGGGACGCACTAGCCACAAGGTACAACTCTGTGTCCACGGCTCATATTTTTCAGTTGCGTGACAAATTGCATACTCTTCGGAAGGGAACGAAGACGATGACTCAATACCTTGATGATGTGGCCTCTATTCTGTCTAACCTAGATGCTGTGAACGAGATTATTCCTGAACGAGACGTGGTGAATGCCGTGATACGTGGTCTTCCGGCTGGCTATTCCTCTCTCAAACAGCATATTCGCCTCTCGCCTGTCGAAATCACTCTGAATCAACTGTCTGGATGGCTTAATGCAGAAGAATTGAATCTAGACATGGAACACAAATTACTGCTCGGAGAAGCCAGTTCCACCCCTGGCGTCACGGCTCTTTACTCGGCTGGCAGCGGAGGCTCGGCCAGGGGTCGCGGTGACGATCGTCGTAACCAAGGGCGAGGCAGCGGCGGCGGTGACCGTCGAAACACCGGGCAGCAAGGCAGAGGCGGGCCTCCACCGAGGGACGGCTTCCAGTCAGGCCGCGGACAGGGACGAGGAAACCAGCGGATGCCCACACGAGATCTTCCGACGTGCCAAATTTGTGCTAAACGGGGCCATTCTGCGGCTAATTGCTGGTATCGTTATGATGACTCGCAGAATGTAAATAGCCAGTCCGGAGGATCAAGGGCGATGCATGCGTCCACAAACGCTCAATCTGGCGATTGGTATCTAGACACAGGTGCTAACACCCATGTGACGTCGGATTATTCACAACTTCAAGCTCCTCATCCGTATCATGGCTCAGAAACTATTACAGTAGGCAATGGTCAATCCCTTCCCATCACAAACACCGGCTCTGGGTATGTCTATACCCCAAATGGTAAATTTCATCTCTCAACCCTTCACCACGTCCCTTCCCTCACATCCAATCTTTTATCTGTTTATCGCTTTACTAAAGAAAATAACTGCACCCTCATTTTTAATGACACCAATTTCCAGATAGTGGACAATACCACGAACCGGGTGCGGTACACGGGCCGCTGTGAGCATGGGCTAAACACTCTTCCATCCAGGTCTCCGTCTGTTGTGAGTCAAGCCATTCTCTCGTCAACCTGGCATCGCCGGCTTGGGCACCCATCATCCGCCATCACCAAATCCATTTTATCTTCCTTAGGTTTTAATTTTTCAGAAAAATTACATTGCGAGTCCTGTTCAGTGTCTAAATCTTGTCGTTTACCTTTTTCACTGTCTGAACACAAGGCCACTGCGCCATTTCAATTAATTCATTCTGATGTTTGGGGTCCAACCTCAGTTCCTTCTGTTCAAGGTTTTCGTTATTATATCTGTTTTGTTGATGATTACAGTAAATTCACTTGGCTTTATCCTCTGAAATTTAAATCCGAAGCTTATACTATTTTTGTAAACTTTGACCGAATGGTTCAAAATCAATTTAATGCCAAAATCAAAAATTTTCGAAGTGACAATGGCAAAGAATTTGTCAACAATGCATTTGGTGTTTTTCTTCAAAATCTAGGGGCTCTTCATCACACTTCATGTCCATATACCCCTGAACAAAATGGCGTTGCTGAGCGCAAACACCGTCACCTAATAGAAACAGTTGTTGCGCTCCTCCATGATTCCACCTTACCTGTTTCCTTTTGGGTTGATGCCCTTGCTACTGCCAACTACCTCATAAATCGCATGCCCACTCACACTCTCTCCAACTCCACTCCATATGCCCGTCTCTACAATCATCCACCCGACTATATCCATCTCCGCCCGTTTGGGTGTCTAGTTTATCCCTGGTTGCGTCCGCACACTCAACATAAACTTCAACCTCGGTCCACCCCTTGTGTCTTTCTAGGCTATCATCCCACTATCAAAGGTTACAAATGTTTCGATCCTGTATCTCAGAAAACATATGTTTCCCGTCATGTTCGTTTTGTGGAGGAACAATTTCCTTACACAAGTCTTTCCTCTACTCCATACTCCCCCAATCCACTTGGCGTTGTGCCATTATTTCCGTCCTTTTCTCACGCTCATGCTCCGGCTCACTCGGCACCTAACCCGGTACCCCACTACACCACTACCCACCCGAAACCCCAAACCTCCCACCCGAACACCCAGCCGACTGCCACACAACCCACCACTTCCCTACATCATACTCCTAACACACATACAGCCACCCCATCCACCACTGCACATCCCAGCTCCCACGGCAGCCCCACCCAACCCCCGCCCACACATCATACAACTCCACCACCCCTTCCTAATCACCCTCCACTCAACACTCATCCTATGACAACCCGAGCCAAGGCCGGTACCTTCAAACCAAAAGCCTACCACACTCAAATACCCTTTGATGCACATCCCACAACTGAGCCTACTACCTACAACCAAGCCTCCAAAAATAGTTTCTGGTGCCAAGCTATGGATGAGGAATTTCAGGCTCTGAATGAACAACGTACATGGGATTTGGTACCTCTGCCTAGTAACCGAAAGTCTATTGGGTGCAAATGGGTGTTTCGCATCAAACGAAATTCAGATGGATCTCTTTCTCGCTATAAAGCACGTCTGGTTGCAAAAGGGTATCATCAGGAGTATGGTGTGGATTATAAGGAGACCTTCAGCCCTGTTGTTAAGCAACAGACTATTCGTCTGGTCTTGTCTCTTGCTCTTCACTATGATTGGCCGCTTCATCAGCTAGACGTCAGCAATGCCTTTCTTCATGGTCATCTTGAGGAAGAAATCTATATGGTTCAGCCACCGGGATATGTTAATCCCAACCGTCCTCACTATGTTTGCAAGCTTCGCAAATCACTGTATGGCCTGAAACAGGCCCCTCGAGCCTGGTACACACGTCTCTCTACTTTTCTGCAGGGTCTTGGTTTTCGCACCTACCATCATGACAACAGCCTCTTCACCCTTCACTGTTCTCGAGGGACAGTCATCATTCTTATCTATGTGGATGATATTGTTATTACAGGCAGCTCGTCGTCACTCATCACTAAAATTACTGAAGCTATGCATCGTGACTTCAAACTTAAGGACCTCGGTCCTCTGGAGTTCTTTCTTGGCCTCGAACTCATCCGCAAATCGGGAACCATATTGATGCATCAGACAAAATATACCTTTGAACTTCTAAATCGGGCTGGAATGACAGACTGCAAACCCGCGGTCACTCCCATGGCAGTCCGCCAATCCCCAGGGCCGAATACTCCCTTTGCCGATCCTACACTATATCGGAGCCTCGTCGGTGGACTTCATTATCTTGCTGTTACTCGTCCGGACATCCAATATGCAGTCAATCGAGTCTCCCAATCAATGCATGCTCCCACAGAACAACACTTTCAGGCCTTGAAACGCATTCTGCGCTATCTTCAAGGTACTCTTCACTGTGGAATTTTATTTCAAAAGGGCTCGTTTGATATATCTGTTTTTTCTGATTCGGATTGGGCTAACGACAAAGATGATCGAAAGTCCACTACTGGATATATTGTTATGATGGGACCGAATCTGATTTCCTGGTGCACCAAGAAGCAAACGCGAGTGTCCCGTTCCTCCACAGAAGCAGAATATCGTGCCATGGCTGCGGGTGTTGCTGAAGCCATGTGGTTACGATACCTTACGGATGCACTTGGCATTCCCCCGACGAAACCACAGATTTATTGTGACAATCAGTCCACTATTTGTGTTACCAAAAATCCAGTCCTTCATGATCGTATGAAGCATGTTGGGTCTGACTGTCACTTTGTTCGCGATGAGGTACTTGCAGGAGCGATGGCCACGCACTATGTCCCATCTACTGACCAGCTTGCTGATATTCTCACCAAGCCTCTTCCGTTACAGCCTTTTCAGTCTCTCTGCTCCAAGCTGCCCCTCGTTACCGCTGATCAGCTTGCGGGGGGATAATAGACTACATATATAATTATTAAATACATCTGGGTTATTCTGTAATTAGTTATTCTTCAGTTCTCTATATATACAGCTGTAACCCCTTCAATAAAGTGAGATCAATTATTATTAAATCAGTATCAGGTTTCCTCCTATTTTCAGCTACTCTTTCATTTTTGCCTACACTTCTGATTTAATGAAAATTTGTGGGACAATGTACCCGTAATTATCGCCTAATTTTGCAAGAAATAAATTTAGTGAACTTCTCCCTTGGTATAAATAACATAAATACCAACCCGTAATTACGCTCTCTCCCACTTTTTTAAATACTTTACTCTCTCTCCATATTAATATACATAACATAGCCAATACATACATAGCATTCTGTGTATATGTTAGGATTTTTATAATATATTTAGGAGTTGGGGTTTTTGGTAATATTGGAAACATAAACTGTGTAATTTTTAAAATTTTTTTTATTGTCTTGTGAGATAGAAACTGTGTCTTGGCATTTTTTTTTTTCTTGATATCAGAGGTATTGATAAAAATTAAAGACTTCAAATTTTAGGAATAAAAAATTAAAAATCACTCTAAAAATAAGACATTCGTGTTAATAACCCACATGTTTTCACTTCTGTGTAGGGTCATGGGTGCAAATAATTTGTGATGAGAATTTGATGATATATAACAATTGCTACTATCATGTTTCCGTTCTAAATAAATAGAAATTGATAGTATAAATTATTAGTGACTAAGACTTTTATATGGAAAAAAAAAAAAAAACGAAGATAAAGCATATATTGTCATTTCAAGTTAAATTTTACCCAAATTTAAGATGTCAAAAACATTTGAATATCTATGGCCAAATGCTAGCATAGATTTTTCTATTTTATGGTGGCACATTTTTTTTTAATTAGGTATGTGCATATTTCAACAATTGTATAGCTTTTGAAATATTGCTTCTTTATAAATCTTTTACTTCGCACTTTGTCTCATCATAATTATGAGAATTGATGCATTTAAAGTTGATACATGACTAAATCATCTCAATTTACCCTCATTGTGAATTAGATTTGTGTTTTAACTTGCATTAGTTGTAGTTTACAATAAATAGATTTGTGTTTTAACTTGCATTAGTTGTAGTTTACAATAAATAGATTTGCGTTTTAACTTGCATTAGTTGTAGTTTACAATAAACAGGATTACAGGAAATAGGACCAGAGAGAGGTCTTTTTTATACAATTAAAAAAAATCACGAAAAAACAATCAATACACATGTGTATTATTTTCCTAATCACAATTAGAATTTATTAGAATAGAAGATTTGCATCCAATTGAAAATAAGTAAACTCATATACTATTTGCGATCTGTGTCACGTTGTTGAATAATAACACGATGTTTCAGTTTGGTGGACCAAAGGGGACTAAATGTTTTCTTTTTCCTATATTTAATTGGTCATTCAAGTTTAGTACATAATGACTAAAAGTTAACAAAACAATTTATGCAAATTGACAAATTTAGAAGTCAAGATTGGATATGGTACCACCTTGTAAAATGAATGCAACAAAATTCTTCAGCCAACAGATTAGACAACATTTCTTTTCTTTTCTATATATTAGAGAAAGAGTGGTTTCAACATGACCTATATTTAATATTAAATTTAAAGTTAAGGACATTAAGGTCTTTAAAGAAAATTGTTAGCTCATATTGAAAATTTTTTGAGCTTCTCTTGATGGACCTATCAAAAGTCTTAAAACAAAGCCCACATTTTTTTTATTAATTACAGATAATGCCATTTAAAAAATTTACATAAATGCCATCACTAGCCTTGCATTCATTTCCACATGTGGGCCCTCTATTTGTCATCTATTTTTCATTTTTAATAATTAATATGATAAATATAATTTAATACATTCTATTCTTTATTTACATTTCATATCAAACATATAATTTATTTTCTTCCTTATTTGTTGCATGAAATACAAGTTTGCCTAATTTAAAATTTTAATGTATAATTAATAAAGCTAATTTAATAAAATAAATTTTTAATAAATATATTTTTTTAGATTTGTGTCAAGTCAATATATACCAATAAAAAGAAATTAAAGAAAAATACCTAACAAGATTTTATTTATATAAGGTTAAACATAATTTGTTACTAAATAATAATAATAATTAGTTATTTTTATATATGTAAACCATATTATCCGTATTGGATTAAGCATACTATCCCTATGAGTTAATGAATTTTTTAATTAAAACTTTGAACATTAATTACTTATTGGATTGTAGTTATTTTAATCACCTCAAACTCAAACCAAAAGTTTTAATATTTTATTTTAAAAAAACTTAATATATAAAATGTATTTTACTCATATAACTTATTTAATTAATTTGATATTTTCTCGATTTATCTGAAACCTACTGAATTATGATTTTAACGAAATAAATCTAATAATTAGTGTTTCTTCGATTTTTAAAAATTCACCAACATTTTTGTATCACCCTTGATTAATTATTATTATAATTTATTTATATATTTAAAAATTAATAATAATTAATTAAAAATAAAATAGACATTTATGACATGTTTGCTTCAATCGTAATTTTACTGTATAACCTCTAATTAATTATTTATATATTAAACATTTAATAATATCTAATCCGTAATTTTATTATATCATCCCTAATTAATTTTTATAAGTCCTTTATATATTAAAAAATTAGTGCTTCCTCCTTTTAAAAAAGAATGATTTACTTTCCTTTTTAGTCTGTTTAAGAAAATGACTCATTTTCTTTTTTAAAAATACTTTAATTTCAACTTTTTATATAACATGTTTAAGACCACTGGATTAACGGGCATTTTGGTACGTTTCACTCAACTTTAATTTAAGATCACACGATTCAAAAGTCTTTTTTATTCTTTAAACTTTGTGTCAAGTCAAAATCTGTCATTCTTTTTTAAACTGAGGGAGTAGTATTTAATTTAAAAAGGTAAAATAAACATTTATGGCATATCGGTTTACCCCTAATTAATTATTATAGGTCATATAAATACTCAAAAATTAATAATATTTAATAAAAAGGTAAAACAGATACAAAAATGACAAACTAACTCTCGATGTTTTAAATTAACTTGACGTCTTATATGAGATCCACTTAATTTTTTTCCCACGGGTATTTTTATAGTAATTTTGCTATGTCGCTTCTAATTAGTCGTTGTAAGTCATTTAATACATTTATGCTTCGCTGCTCAATCGTGATTTAATTATATCACCCCTAATTAATTATTATGGTCATATAAGCACTATGACCCTTGAATTTAAATAGAAGAAATATTATAAAGTACAATAACTAAACATTCAAATTATTTAAAAAAATCAACGACACCAAACTCTGGACAGGGAGAGTAACATATATTATTTATAAAAAGTATTATAAATTACAATAGTTAACTATATGTTTTAAAAAAATATGTACAAAGATACGATAAATCATAATAATTTACAACTTAAAATTTTTTAAAAGTATAAATATTTGATTGACTCTCGAAATTATATTAGTGTCACTTAAATTGGAATAGAAGAAAAGTATTATAAATCACAATAATTAAAAGGTTAAATTATTTTTAAAATATAATTGACTATCAATGCCACAAAAGTTTGGACAAGAAAAGTAATGTATATTATTTAAAAATTAAATAAAAAATATTATAAATTACAATAATTAACAACTTAAATTATCTAAGTACATATTAAAAGTATGATTGATTTTCTAAATTCTATTTGTGTCACCTAAATTGAGGCAAAAATAACATATATTGAATTCGTGCTAGATCCCGGATGAATCTTAGAATGTATATGCAATTCTTTTTTTTAAAACTTTTATTTAAATATATCAAAATTGAAAAGACAAGTTCTAATACAACACATCAAATAGTGCATGAGAAATAATGTTAGCATAAATAATATCAACATTACTAATACAAGCATTATTAATGCAAACATTACTAATATATTTTATTCAAAATTATTTTTATACACTCTAACAAATGACTCCTACATTTCAATGGAAGAAACATATACAAAAGCAAAGTTCGAGAAAACATTTACTGAAGTATGTTTTATCGTGTTCTCAAAATCAAATAACTTATATTAATATGACAGATGGTAATTAATAGTTTTTTTTTATAGTTTTCAAAACAGTTAAAATTTAAATTTAATTTATCTTCAAAGAACAAGTTGACAAATAAAAAGGAAGGAGAAATAAAAGAAAATGATGTTTATGTCGGCTTAGTAGGGGAATACATTGCAATTTTGGGCTATTAATTACAACCCACATGTGATGTAATATGCAATGACTAGATAACCCTTTATTTTTTTAACAATTATTCTCTATTTTACACAACATGTGTCAAGTCTTATGTATCAATTTTAATCTCATATTTTATACTTAATGTATCAAATTTGAGTCATACGATTAAAGATCTAAACTTCAAAATGCATCGAATTTTGTTATTTATAGGAGTAAGTCATACATAATTATCTTATGAAATAATTTGGCTCCTTAAAAAATTACTATCAAGTAGTTAATATGTTTTGCTATTCATGTTTTATAATTGGCCAAAGTCATCGAAAGACACTCAAACTTGTTGTCAAAATTCGCTTAGACCCCTAAACTATGGTCTGTTCCTATCAAACCCCTACCCCCCCCCCCCCAATTTTGTTCCAATTGTGCATTTTTTTCCTATCAGTTAAAAGCTAAAGTGTGTGTTGCACACGCGCTGATGTGGCAAAAACGACGTATCGAAAGCTGACATATGGCATTGTGGGTCCAATATATTAAAAAATAATTATAATATTATTTAAAAATAAAAATATAAAACTGATTATTAAAAAGAAATTTTAAAATATAAAAAAACAAATTAGTAAAAAATAATTATAAACTTATTTAAAAAATAAAAAAAAAATTCTAAAAAAAAAAATGGCATTGAGGATCCAAATTATGAAAAAATAATTATAATTTTTTTTTTTTAAAAAAAACTGATTATTAAAAAGAAATTTTAATTTTTTTTTTTTTAAAAAATAAAAAATTGCATTGAGGATCCAAATTATTAAAAGATAATTATAAAATTATCTCAAAATAAAAATAAAAACCTGATTATAAAAAAAGAAATTATAAAATTTTATAAAAATGAAAATAAAAAATGACATTGAGAATCCAAATTATTAAAAAATAATTATATTTTAAAAATAAAAATAAAAAACTAATTATTAAGAAGAAATTATAAAAAAAATTTAAAAATAAAAATAAAACTCCCCCACCTACCCCCAGCCCCCAGCGTTCATCTGCTTTCCTCTCCCCCCCCCCCTACGTTCCTCTTCTTCTCCATGAAATAATTTTATAATTTCTCAAACTTTACACTAACACACATCACAACAAAAACATATTCACATTACAAGAAAAAACCTTAATTTTCTACTTCTTAGCTTGATAATTAGTTTCCGCTATATTCATATCAACAAAATAGCAGCAATGGGGTGGGGTGGGGTACTGTGAAATGATGAAGACGCGGGGTGGGGTGGGGTACTGTGAAATGATGAAGACGCGGGGTGGGGTGGGGTGGGGTGGGGTTGAAACGATGAAGATGCGGGGTGGGGTACTATGAAGAAGATGACATAGGGGGTAGGGTGTTTTTTTTAAAAAAAATTAAGAAATTATAATAATTAAAAAATATATTATTAAAATAATTTAAATATAAATTTTGTAATTAATTTTTTTGGGGCCCCTCAGTGGCACTTGGCATATTTCAATTCTTAATTTAGTAAAAAAAAATAAAAAAATCTCACACGCCTAAAGCAATTACATTGCACACACAGTGTCATGTAGGCAAAAAATACCCAATTGGAACAAAATTCGAGGGGTTTAGGGGTCTGATAGGAACAGGCCATAGTTTAGGGGTCTACGTGAATTTTGGCAACAAGTTTGAGTGCCTATCGATGACTTTGACCTTTATAATTCATATTGACATCAATTCAATTTATCATACATAATCAAAATATTTTAATGTTGGGCACACGGGCCATGCTATTCTATTCTAAAGGACCCCAAACTGATTGATTAGACAACAAAGAAATGAATAGGCTAAATGCTTAGATAGTCGTTTGAAAATTGGCATGATTTGTCAAGTTAGATATTTTAATTTTATTAGTGATGAGAAAGACACACCAATTGAATAAAATCAAAATGATAAAGGACTTCTACGTTGAAGAGACTTTTTTTATAGAATCGAGCTATCTAGGTAAGTTACAAGTATCTTATTAACAAATGATGCTAGTTTTGAAGGACCATTTAGTTATACCACTCAAATTCATAGTTTTTTTTCTTTTTCTTTTTATTTTTATATAGTCCAAAATAGATAAATATTCACAACATTTGCTGCGAAGCCCAAGAAGACAAACGAAAGGAAAAGAAAAATAATTTTTGAAGGACCCATTTAGCTTTGTTGTTCATACTTTTTCTTTGCATTTTTAGACAAACCAAAGGAGTAGTATAGACAAGATTGACGAAAGTAGTAACGATCAAATACTTTATAGTCCTTGGAAAGTTTGCATAAGATTTTAAAAAATATATATATATAGCCTAAGATTTTGAATTTGAATATTACTGTACCTACTCAAGTTGACTATGAGTTAGAGGAAGAGACTAAAATTCAATCATGGTCCATGACTCCCAAAATTGTGGGACATTTATATGGGTCCATTCCCAGTACTTTAGATTCTACTAAGGGCAAAAATATATATATATATATATATATATATATATATATATATATAAAGTTCGACAGTTTTGAGTGTGTCTAGGTACATAATTAGCTCTTGCTACATTAAATAAAGATATATTTTTTTCTTTGAAAAAATACATAATTAGCTTTCGATATTTATTTTTTCAATTTTGAATCTGTTGAGATACATATATTACGTCCAATAAAGACATATTTTTTTCTTTGTAAGGGATACATATAATTAGTTCTGGATACATTTTTTTCGATTTGGAATATGTCGAGATACGTAATTAGCTATCGGTACATCCAACGACGAGATTTTGTAATTACTTCGTAAGGGTGAAGATTTGTGTAAATATAATAAGTTAAAAGAGGTATATTTTTGTTATTTTCCCGTTGTCCCTTTCTTCTTCATTGGCCGTTGTCACTCTATTTACCTTTTTGTTATTCCAACTTTTTAGACAAAAGAGTAGTAGTAATTAATTATTTTAGAGAAAAAAGGGGTTGATGATAAAAACAAGCAAGTAATTTTGGTTGAATTTAGATATTTGCATCTAAATAGAGTAGTAATAATTTAGCATGTAATACAGTAATAAATCATATCACTGTATTACTAGATTATTTTTGCGCTGAATTGCTTGTTTGTTGTTTGTCTATTACACAACAATTAAACAGTATATTGGCCAATATACTTCTTGCAAATTATAATATTGGTGTGGTCTAATAAATCTACATATCATAACACCATGCTTTAGAGATTTTTTTTTTAATTAGAATTACAAAAGACAAAAATGTGGAATGAAAAGCTGCACATTACTATGTAATTGGAATCCACCAACGGCATTCTATTGGAATCTCCCCTTCTTCTTTTCTTTTGGGTTATGTTCTCTTTATTTATCATAATATTATTCTATAAATCGACTTCTTCAATTCTAACTCAAGATATTAACAAACAAAAAAAGGAGCTCAAGATATTAACAAACAAAAAAAGGAGCTCAAGATTAACCAGATTCGTTTAGACATGAGAGATAACACTTGTTAAGAAAAATATTTGTTGGTGCACCCAAGCATGCGGCATATTTATCGATAAAATAAGCAGAAAACATATGCACAAATGGATCTAGGATGTCGAGATATTCATCTGAATTCCAATAGCAAAATTTTATACATTAGTTTTTTTTATGTGTGTGTATATAAGTTTTGAATGTCTAAAACATAAACAAGACAAGAGGTTGGGTTGGTTTGAGATTTTAAGTTCAAATTCTAAACGGTATATTTATATTTTTTGCATTATCTAAGTGAAAATTCTAAATTCACTCTAATTAATTATATGAAAAAGTTATTTGATATTTGTGTTAATGAGACTAGTAAAGTGCATGTAAACTAGATATCAGTCGATACCACTTTAGTTGTCTAATTTTTGTCTCCTCAACAAATAGGAGTAGGTAATAAATACTAGTAATAAAATTTGACACCAGTAAGTAATAAAGGAGGAGTAGATGTCATTAGTTAAACATGACAAGCTATAATGGTAGTAGTAGTAGTAGTAATTGGATGTTATTTATAGCAAATATTGAGTGCAATTATTTAAGGTAAAGAGTATTATTATCTATCATAAGTTTCTATTATTATAAAAGAGTTTAATTAATTGTTTGTTATAAGAAGAGATTGGTGAGCAAGCTTCCTGAAAAGCAGAAAAGAGTGGCACTATTGTAATTCGTTAGTAATGGAAGGGCTTTGTTGTCATTGGAGAAAAGAAATTTTGAAACGAGTGGCCGTTTGAAGCCCATAATAATTAAAAACTTGAAAAACTTCCATCTCTTCCGATTAAAAACCAGTAACTCTATCTATCTCTTCATAATTCATATTTTATAGAGACAGAAAGCTAGTGTGTGTGTGTGAGAGAGAGAGAGATGACGGGGTTGGTAATGGTGACAAGGGGTGGTGGGTGTGGGAAGAGCAGCTCAAAGGCGGCAGCTGCTGCTGATGAAATGGAGAATGAACAGCAGTTGTCTTTGGTGGATTTCATATTAGCTGCTTTAAGGAAATCAATGGTGTCTTGTCGTGTAGATCGACAAGAAGATGTGATTACTGCTGTTCAACAAATGGAAATAGGGTGGCCCACCAATGTCCAACATCTCACTCATGTCACCTTCGATCGCTTTCATGGTTTTCTGGGTCTTCCTGTTGAATTTCAAGTTGAAATCCCATGTAGAGTACCCAGTGCCAGGTTGCTTCAATATCTCTTCTTCTTTTTTTTTTTTTTTTTTTTGTGTGTGTGTGCGTGTTTTATCTGTGTTTTTCCATTTCTTGTTCTGGGTTTACTTTGATTTCTTAGAAAAATGGGTTTCTTTTCTTGGCTTATTTGATGTTTAGATCTGATTACTATTGCTATAAAGCTCAGACTTTTAAGACTAAAAAAATAGACTCGTCAACTTTTTCATGTTTAAAAAAGTGCCTTTTTTATTCCAACTTGACCGAGTTTTTGCTCCTGAGTTTGCTTCATCCAACTGCGAGTCTCAAGTAATAAATATGATCTGTGTATGAGTTTTAAGTTCTGCGAGCTCGGAATGTATACGTTTTTAACACTATATAACAGAACAGGTGACTCTTCTTCACAAGTCTGGTATGCCAACCTTAAAAAAGTAGAGCAATAATCAGCTATAGCCGGATAAATTTGTTGTAAAAATTCTTAAAACTATCAGCGTATATACATTGTGTACACCATTGTTCAGTATATGGAGTTTTTAGGTGGTTCCTGTACATGTTGAGAAATAATTTAGTCTTCAATTTTACTGTGTATTAGTAGACGTCAAAGCTAATTGAGGAAGAAGTAGCAGTAGCACTTTCTCAATCCCTCTCCCAAGTCGATACTTCCATAAATGCATGCATCTACTTTCAAGATCTTTCAAATTTCCAAGAGGACTGGAACTAATGCTCCTTAGAGCTGATCCTATTTGAGGTCCCCCTTCCTGTTGGCCAACAAAAATGAAGGCTTACTGATTCTTGGGTTTTTGTTTAATGATCACATCAGTATCCTTAATTACACTGCATTTATGTGAGATTATGACCTACCGCTAACTCTTTGTTGCTGTGAATTACAAGTGCTTTTTACAGATTTAGTAGAATCTAGGACGTCAACAAGAAAGTTATCATCCACAATTTTAGAACTCAACTAGTACCTACCTTTGGGATTAAGTGTGGTATTTTTTGTTACTGAAGACGTGCAGTGTGTTACACATTTGGTCTCCAGCATTACAATGGCAATACATAAATCTAATGATGACTTGATCACTTTAATTTGTTTGCGTCTTCATTATCATACTAAAAAAGAACTTGTCAGGTTGCAAAGCTTACCAAGTGGTTCCATTCAGGAACCAGGATGACAACTTTAAATTGAAATATGCAGAAACTGGTGAGTCGAATTAAGATATTCAAGTGGTATGTATAGTAAACACAACAAGAATGGAAAACAGTTTCAGTTCCTATTGTTTATTGGTCTTCTCAAGCTGGTGATTACACTGTATTATACAGTTCCAGTGCACTCCCAAAACATCTTTGCTTTTCTAGTAATTGTGGCATTTTGTTTTTTGTTGAGGTTATTTTTAGAAACCAATAGTTACAAAGTCACAGCATAAGTTGATTTCTGTGTCTATCTTCCGTAAAGGTTATTCTTCAGTAAACAATACCTGCAGTAACTTGCGTTAAAACTCCACGCTAATTTAGTATATCCGCTGAACTTGTAACCATTTATTTTGCAGTATCAGTGTGTTTGGTGTATCTGCAGAGTCAATGCAGTGTTCTTATGATACAAGGGGCAATAGTGTCCCAACTATTCTCTTGTTAATGCAAGAACATTTATACTCACAAGATGGTCTTCAGGTAAAACAAATTTTGTCTCATTTCTAATGTATGGAATTTTTCACCATGTTGTGTTATGCCTACAGTTTTCTAACATTATTTCTGGATGTTCTTTTAGGCTGAAGGAATTTTTCGAATTAACCCAGAGAATAGCCAGGAGGAGCATGTAAGGGACCAGCTAAATAGAGGCGTTGTGCCTGAAGACATCGATGTTCATTGTTTGGCTGGTCTCATCAAAGCCTGGTTCCGAGAACTGCCATCAGGTGTGCTTGATGGCCTTTCACCAGAACAGGTTTTGCAATGCAACACGGAGGGGGAATTCGTTGAGCTTGTGAAACAGCTTAAACCAACTGAAACTGCACTGCTCAACTGGGCAATTGATCTGATGGCTGATGTTGTTGAACAAGAGGAATCCAACAAAATGAATGCCAGAAATATAGCAATGGTTTTTGCCCCAAACATGACCCAGGTAAATGAACATATACTATATATACTATAACAGTTGGGTTGTATGAAGTCTATACCACCTCTTATTTTGCTTAGGATTTTAAGCATTTCATTTTTTTCTGGGATCAGATGTCTGATCCATTGACAGCTCTCATGCACGCTGTTCAAGTGATGAACTTGCTGAAGACCCTGATCATGAAAACACTACGAGAGCGTGAAGAAGCAGACGATGGAGAATACTCACCAATGTCATCTCGTTCTTCCGGTAGACAAACTGATGTGGAATTCGACTCGCAACAAGAGATGGACACTAGCTGTGAATCCGCAGGACCAGCATCAGATGACGATGATGCTGATGTGCAACATCGCTACAGCTACAGCAGTGAAGAGAGAGATGAAGTCGAGTCATTGAGTGAGATAGAAGTAAGCTTCTTGCGACAGTTGGACGAGAATGAGCATGCAAAGAATGACTTCAGGAAACAGTTAGAAGGAATTTTGTGCAGAGAACACGTTATTTCCACGACGGCATCTACCGATAATGGAGATTCTTCTGTTTTATTTTCTGACAGTAAAATCGAGACTTCTGGATTGAGCACCAGCGATGGTGAAGACTCAAGAGATACTTCTGTTACTCTGAGAGATAAAGTGGAGTCGAAGAGATCAACTGGGGCTTGTGGAAGCATGGAGAATGTTCATATGGTAGACGTCGTAAACATGGTAGAATCTGCTGCTGTTCCTGTGCAGTAGGTTATTTCATGGAGGGGATGTCCAGGAATTGTCTGTTGGTAGTGATGTGATGATTGTTTATGTAAAGTGTTGTAGGCCCCTACAAAATGGTTTGCTTGTGAATGAATCACTGTGTTCTTCTTCAGCATCGGCTGAACTTGTGCTTGATTGATTGATTCCTTCCTTCATTTTGCTAGCTAAAAGGATCTCTAACGTTGACCAACATCAATAGTTGAAGAAAAAGGTTTTATTGATGAAGGGTTGAAAAAGAAAGGAACATTTGATATTGATTTCAGATATTAATTGGACTATTATCCTTAATTAATGATTTGACAGAGAATAGTAGTGAACTTTCTCTACAAGATTGTGCTCTATTTCTCGTTCTAATTCTTTCTTAGGACTTTGTTGATGGGACAATGAGTACTTTATTCTAATCAACTAGGAGTATTAAATTAATAGAAAGTGGTTCACTAATTGCCAACCAAAATAGGTGGCGGCTATTGAATTCCAGGGAATCCAAGAAAATAGAAATACCTATTTTGTGTTTTTACTTCATTCGCTGTTTCTGTATAGAAAATATAGAACTAAATAAAACCTTGTATAGTAGTACCTAGTTGAGGACAAATGTGCATTGTCAAAAGTTGAAGTGTTTAGTTGCCAGTTGATGACAAGACGGTCCATATAGCCCCGTTTTGTACAATTTACAATAAGCTACCGATGGTCAAGTGTGAAACTACATGCTTGTTATGGGAGTGATCAAGTCATCTTACGCACACTTTTTCTTATAGTAGTACCTGTTACCTTCCATCGGCGTAGGTATCAAATAACTTGTCTAAGTTTTTCATCTCTCTGCCGAGATTTGAACTTTAATCTCCAAAATATGTATCCACTTTATTGATTGCTAAGTTAATTGCCTGAAATAGTACAATTTGATAACATCTGCATCCTCTAGATAATGCAAACAATAAATTTTAGATCAAGTGCCATGACAATCAGAAAGAACTTCATATTATCATAACCAACAGTGGACCCTAAAGCAAAGAAAACATTTTTGCTTACTTCAACAATAAATGTCAGAAACAATAACTATTAGTACTTACATATCATGGGAAAAGGTAATAACAATTGAAGCTAACAATATGAATTCAGCATGGAAAAATTTTCAAAATTTCTTAGGCCTTCATGAAAGAATTTACTTAGTCCGCAGAGAAATTAGTCCTCTCCTGCCGTCCACATAACGGTGACGAAGTACAAGAATTCCAAAGTTTTGATGACTAAGCATGCTGAAGATTGAAATGCATCTTCTCTGTAGAATATGACAGGCCAAGACCGAATGTTTCTTCAAATCCCCACGGAAAATGGCCCCTCACCAACTAGACAGGAACTGTACATTCTCACTATCCTTCCAAGGCAGATCAGAACCTGATTCAACATAATGAAATTAGTAAGTGAAACAAGAAAAGGAGAATCATAATCTCTAGGCAAATAGGCTTCAATAAGAATAAAAACATCAAAGTTGATCTCAGATCGATCACCTGAGTTTCAGAAGAAAACAGAGCCACCCTCTCCCACAGGTGTAGTTAAATCATGAACGGAAAATGCATTACGACTTTCTCTGACTTCATAACATCAACTCCGTACGCTATTCAAAAAGGAACAAACTTGAGCTACAGTAAGTAGTGAGCATAGAGGCGCAGAAGGGAAAAGAAACAAGAAACTGTTTAACTTAATGACAATCATATCAATTAGAAGAATCAATGAATTTACAAATGTCTGAATGTTTCTCCACGTTGCATAACTACAGTGGTACAAGAACTACAAGTTTCTGGGCCTTCAATCCATAAGGGAACTACAATTAACATTCAGTTGCTATGTCACTGCTAAATGTTTACAATCAGCTCCCAGAGGCTGTTAATGTAGCAACTCCCTAGTGGCTTACATGGTAACCCCCCCAAACTGATGCCAAGAATCAGCTTTCTTCCATACCTCACCTTTTATATCAATAAGCTTTGTTCTGCTTATTTTCTCTTTTAAGCTGAACCTTCAACTTTTTCCCATCTAGTTGGAAACCATTCATCATTTTGATTGCAGATTGTGCATCATCTGGAGAGGCGAAACTTACAAATCCTGCAGAAAGAAGCTCAATCGTAACTGCAAGAAATACTGATTTTAATTGATACATTAGAAAGTTAAGGTTCATACCAAAACATTTACTAACACCAGTAGCTTTGTCCACAAAAACTTTGGCACTCAAGACCTTACCAAATTGTTGAAATGTGTCTGCAAGCTGTTGATCACCAAATTCTTGAGGAATGTGGTAAATAAATAAATTAGCACCAGCTGGACCTGTAACGACGTAATTTCTCTTTCATAAGTAAGCAAAAGTCAAGTGCAAGCAATCCAAGTAAGCATGCTTACCAAAAAAGGGAAAAAAAGGGGGGTGGGCGGTGGGGGTGGGTGGGTTATCCTTTTCTTGTATGATAGTAAGTTTGAAACTTGTCTACAAAATCTCAGTCAAGAAGTTGGAAGACTGTCATGCTAGGGAAATAGCTAACTAAATAATGCACGAGTAACAATACTGACAGAAGCTCTCTACAATCTTTGATAATTGCTGTAACTATGACATATAATTGACAATGTCATAGTTCACACATCACATGCACTAATTTACTTGGCATTCCAGTAGGTCCAACTAAAACTAAGCCAAAGTAAACATCGCCAGTGAGTCTGAATAAGTACTTTCTACATCTCTCACAAAGGCCTTGACAAGATCTCAGTTATATTGCAAATTTTATTTCTTCTGTTAGTTGCTTCCTTTTAAAATGAGTAGGTGCAGAATCACCATCTCAGATATCTGGTAATAATTAGCAATATGGAACACATGCTCAGGAAAACAATAGTCCAAGAAAGAAGTGGCCTCATTCATACCAATCCACTTCAAATTAACAAGAATTACTAAAGCAACTCAAAATAAAATTTTGACAACCTTCAACTTGACCCCCTCTATTTGAATCGACACTTGAAGATGCTGCAGAATGTCTGTTAGAGGTATAAGGAGGTAGATAACCAGTAATGCCCCCAGGATAGCGAGTGGGATATTGAAGCCCTTGTACACCCCTGTAAGCAGATGCCAGATAGCTTCCAGGCGACATGGCATAATTTCTTGGGGCAATTCCAGGGGCAACTCCACGTAGAGTACCTCCTTGATTTGTGGATGGAACCATATTCTGAAATGAGGGTCGGTTCTGTACTGATGGTTGACGGTACTGAATGAGCCCATATGTCCCAGGAGTCTGCAAAATAGCATGTTAACTTAAACTGCCCCATATTTGATCACTGAAGAGAGAATGACAGAAATGTAAAATGAAAAGAACCATGAGAGGAACATGCCAACTCAATATCACAGCTAGAGCAAGGAAACCAAGAATTTGACTTCACACCCAAATTTACTACGGAATACAATTCAACCAACCTGATAAGTATAGTCATTATATGGAGGCATATAACCCGTGGATAGAGAGCCATACAAAGATGGATGCTGCCCAGAGTTGGGAGCATTAGATGCATGAGATAAAGCTTTCTGAGCCCTCCTAGCTTGCCTTTCCCTTTCTGTATCTGCCCACTTGACTACCAAAGGGAGAGTTGCACCCTGAATAGACAGTCTAATAAGAAAATTCTCTCTAAACAACCAGCAAACGGAAATCTTGGACGAGTAAAACTTGACATGACAATGTAAAATTGATAAAAGAATTTAATCAATGCTTAAACATTCATTTTGAAAAAAAAAAATTGCAAATAAACTTGGCAGTTGTAGGTCCCTTTTCCCAGAAAAACTAAAATCACAAATTTTAGATTACTAGGAAACGAGATGCCTAATGATTCAGATCATCACTACACTTTGAAGTTTTAAGCAATGTAATACAGTCAGAATCAATTTCTGGAAAATGAATTGGTACATAGAAAGAAAATAGGAAAGCAATAACCAGCACTTATTCAGGTATTGAAATGACAAAAACTTTGCACAGGGTCAGACTTAGACACTAAAATAAAATAATTGATTGTTTTAACATGAAGATAGAAACAAACCTCCATAGTATGCTTTCCATTAAGGGCCTCTACTGCTGCAATTGCATGTTCTTTTTTCTCATACTTCAGAAAAGCATATCCTACAAGGAAGAAAGAAAAATTTTGGAGATGAATTAATTTTTTCCTCCCAAAATTTTTAAGTTAACGATTATTAGACACTGCTGCTGTACCTCTACTAGTTTGCTGAGAACCTCTGAGAATTTGCAAATCAGTAATGGTCCCATATTGAGCGAATAAGGAGGAGACTTCGGGGTCAGAAACATTCTTTGGCAACATACCCACAAAAAGCTTGTGCTCTGGATTTCAGGTTAAGAGAAAGGAGAAAAAGAAAGAATGAGAGAAAAACTTATCAACTATGCACAGCATCACATAAGCAAAACTACTATATACAGCAAAAAACAGCTTTTTCTTTTTTGGGTGAGTACTGCAACAACGGATTACAAGCTCAAAGGGAAGGGAAGGTAAAGAAAAGTAAACCATGGGAAACTAGAATCAATGTGAATCAAATAACCATGTATGAACAAATATTATAAGACAAGAATTTAAATCATAGTACACCTAGCCTTTCCAACTCGCCATCAGCATACTTCACTTGCAACGGACTTGAAGCCTGAATTGGACACAGGGAAGAGGACACCTTTATTATCATAAGACAAGCATGTCATGACAATAATAAAAAGAGCAGCAGATCACAATTAAACTTGACAAGCTTAGTATTCAGAATAGATGTGCTCTTACATCCATCCTTTTTTTCGTGATAAAGAGTTAGAGAAAAAAAGTGATTGATTAGATGCCTTAAATTTCCCAGTGTATGAACATCAAATACCTCATCACTTCAATACACTATATGAAATACTGGATGCACGGTCTGGAAATAAATGTGCAAAACTAAAGCATAAATACAGCTCATTCGACCAATGTGGAACAATCATTATAAATTTATCAACTGTGGTTAAATTTTGGGCCAATCTATAATAGCAACACCACTAGATTAGCTGCATTCTTCACTTCTATTTCACAAGGCTCATCAGATGCTCTGACAAAGATCAACTGCCAATTGATTCTGCCATGAGCCAACCATGACATTTCTACGAAACCAAATTACTCTAGAAAAAGATGTTCATCATACTTTTTTGATAAATAGGTAAGTGAAAGGACCTTCATCATACATAATCCTTTTTCTTCTGAACACAAGAGACTAGCACAGAGTGGTGAAAACATGAAATCTGATATTTATCACTCCTAGCTCACAAAGTTACGTAACTCAGATCTCTTTTCTTTTTCCCCGAGCATATGTGCATCCTTCTTCGTTTCCAACTTTCTCACAAGCTTCTATTTTCTCCTAAACAGCTGCTTCATTTTCCTTAACATTCTTGTGGCTGCAATATACTGTCAGTAAGTGTGCAGCTTATCTCAGACAAGGCTCTGCTTATAATGTACATATCCTGTAACAGCGCAGGGAAACTAGATACTATTAATGTTGTTACTTCCTCTCTCCCAGTCACCCATAGGCTCTCGAGAGAAGCTTTCTCCTCAATCTAGAATTCAAGTCTCGGTAAAGACCAGTCACCAGCTGGAATAGCCCTTATCTCCTCAGTTCAGGAGGTTATAGACATCCTCCATTATTACATCGAGAAAGTACAGTTCGTTAAGAAAACATACAATCATGGTACAGTATTTAGGCTATATTGCTGAAAACAGATGGTCCTATATTCCTGGTGTTAAGACATGAGAGAGTGCCATAACATTTCTCTTGAATATAGTCAATTAAGTACCTTTAGTAGCTAGATAAAACTAACATGGACCTCTATTATGACTCAATGGGGGATGATTTAAACAAGAAAGACTAAAATCAGCAACTAAATTTCATAAAATAAAATACTTTGCCGGTAAAACTTGAAAAATAAATAAATAGCAGAATAAAGTACACAATGCATGTCCATATTGACAAGAATATAGAAAAAGAAGAGTTACCCCAGGAAGTGTGTGTTTATTGTGGTAAGCAGTTATAGCCTTGTCTGCTTCTTCCCTGGAGGGACAAATGAGAAAGCAACATCCTACAAAAAACCATGCAAACTCAGATCACACATTGCGATCCAGTAGCTGGAAGAGAAAGCTGAAGAAGAGTGAAACGAACACCTCGAGAAGCGCGTGTAGTCTTGTCTTTGATGATGCTGACTTGTTCAATAACTGCCAACTTTCTGAACATCTCCATAAGCTGTTCCTCCGTCATTTGCTTCGGCACTTGACCTACGAACAGCTTCACGCCCTCCTCACGCGCCATCAATCACATCAGCGAATTACTCTAAATCAAGCACCTCTTCAATGTCTGCCCATTTTCGTCGTGTCCTGTTTTTAGGAAATTAGACACTTGCTAGATGGCAAAAAAGGAATTTCATCAACTGTTAGTAGCTTGACATTGCGTAAATAACCTTGGTTTGGGAAGTATATTACAAGAGTGCCACTGAAGTTGTTGTTTGGACTTTGGGTCATGTGGCAGTTGAGAAGACGTGGAGGACAACAATAATGGTAGTGTGGATGTGGAACAGCTTGCATGGTACATTGACGTAATTGCCCCCCATTAGTATAGCAGGAGGCAGATGTTCCTACGTTCATTGCTCAACCCAATTTTCTCTTGCTGCTTTTTTTAAGTGATTGCGATTTGCGAGGAAATCGTCCGAATTTGCTAATCAAAAATTGCCAAATCGTATAAATTTGTAATTTCACTTACAATTGGGGTTGAATATAATCTTTAACGTCATAAAAATAAACTAAATTTACACAAAATTATTAAAAGCTTTTCAATAGAACAGAGAACACATTACATACAACTAATTTTAAGATCATCATTTAAATTATAATGTGTAAAAATTTATGAATCTATTTACTTCAAAAAATTTGATTATTGTCCAAAAAAATGCCTTCGTGAAACTTTTACTTTTGAAACGTAAGCCTTTTTTACAAGAGAAAATGGTCAAATTGGCTCTTTAACTAAACAAAATGGTTCAAATTTGCCATTAATTTATCAAACATTAGTTCCATATTTTTCTTAGTCGCCATCCCTTACCTCTCTAATAAATTGATCACCACCATCATAATTGATTCTCATCACTCTCAAAAACACCATTTGTTTCTTTAAAAGCACTTCTCGCTCTCACAATACCCACAAAAATTCATCACAAGCCAGAAAATCACTCACGTTAAACTCTTTAAAATAGAAGAAGTAACAACCTAGAAGCTACTAATTGAACTTGCACTGTCAACAAGAGTCTGAACCATACAAGAAAAAGAGCAAGTTATTGAAAACTAAACAAAAGAAACAAACACAAGGGGCGTTCCGAGAATCGAACTCGGGACCTCTCGCACCCAAAGCGAGAATCATACCACTAGACCAAACGCCCTCGTTGACATCGCTCCTTGTAAATTTAACTAAAATTCAAACCTTTCTCCATTAACCAAGGGTCGCTATACTTGAAACAACTATGCTTGCAGATGATAAGATTGAAGCACTGGATATTTTGAGCCTTAAATCTTGTTGACCTAATTTATTTTGAGGTTGTATTAGTACCAGCGCCCAAGTGACGGAAGACAAATAATGTGCAACGATTTGAGACTAGAAAATACTCCCTAAATCGTAATTATACAAGTATCACGTGCTCTTTTTACTTAGGCGGTTTAAAATAAAAAGATGTAAAGACACGAAGAAGCTTTTGATCATATGATGTTGTCGTCTGTCGAAAAATTATGAGAATTTAGTAGATTTTAATTAATTACCTTAGATAATATGCATGTGTATTGAAACTTGAAAGATTCACTAAATAAATACAAATAATAAATTTAGAATTCACCAAATTAAATCTAAGATGAAAAGTGGCAGATCAAATTTCAAATCTAAGTCGGTTGAAATTTTGAATCCGCCTAACGATATCTTGGTCGACACAACTATATATATATATATATATATATGTATGTAGCTGGCCTTAATCAAGGGGATGGTCAAGGATTAATTATGGAAAGGTATGTATGAACTGTAGCCCATTTTGAGAACATTAAATTATGAACAAGTTGATTCATGGTTGACATCAAAACGTATGTTAGATTCTTTATTCGGATGATTTACACCTTTGAGTAGTAGTGCAAGTGGTCGGTCATCATCAGCTTTTCATATGAGGTTCCTTCCTCCTATGTATCAATATTCGAATTATTTATCGTCAATATGCCTCAACCAAGTTGATAATACATAATACAGTAAAACATCTTTGTACAGTGGCAGCGTTTGTTCGAAAATTTCATGACTGCTATAGAGAGGTGTTGTTATATATGTATATTGACATTTGACGCTCAAATCTCATAATTTAGCCGTTATAAACAAAATATATATGCAAAATTAGAACATTCGCAGCTTTTTTCTATGGAAAAGTTATGAAATCACCGATATGCATCATTTATTTAAATAGATTTTTTTCATTTAAATTAAATATCCATACTTGAACTTTACTGTGCACATGACATTAATAATGATTACCGAAGATATTTGATTTTGTATCTAATTATATATTTCTTATATAATATTTGAACGTGGTTGTTATAGAGAGAATTTAACAAAGGGTGCATCACTATAATAACCGTCCTTGCCGTTATAGAAAAGTAAAATATAACATGAAAAATTTATTTCGGAGAAAACAGACTGTTATAGTGAAATATCGTTATAACAAGGTGACGTTATATAGAGGAGCTACTGTACATACTCTCAATTTGTTTGCTCAAAATGGTTTTCGTGAGCATTTCTCACTACCCTTAATATATATATATATGACTGGCTGAAACTTTAATTTGATCTTTTGATTGTAATGGAGCTGAAGTACATAGGCACTTACATTAATTTTCAGAACACTGAAAAAAGTAATAGTACGTATATATATATATATATATATATAGCTAGTTAGGATTTGTCCTGAATTTCTACTTTACTTGAATTCTATCATAATTGTGTTCTATTAGATTTTTATTAGGTTTATTCTTTTTAGAAGAAGGGTTTTGTAACTCTATAAGTCATAACACAATAGCATCCACAATGTAATCTTTTAAGAGTTTCGTTGAGGGGGAGATTTTTTTTTTTTAAAATATTAGGTTTTATATGTAGGTCAATTGGTCGAATCATGTAATTATAATATTAAGTTTTTAGTATTATTTTTATTGTTGTCTAATTTATGCTCTCATAATTTGCAACTCTTAGGCTCTAACCCAACATAGTTGGCACGTCGCTTTCACAAAAACAACTTGCAATTCTTCGTTATCGTTATATATAGAGGTTGATGATCATCACTTATAGTCCAAGTATCTTTGTCCACATTATTGAACATTTCAAGATTCCTTTAGCCGGCAAGCTTTAATTAACTTTATTACTACTTACTATGTAATACGTAATATGTGGAGTGGGACGAACTAAAAATGCAGCTTCTCGCGTGAGAATCGAACTCAAGATTTTTATATACATATATGTATCAATCTAAAAATTAAGTGGTACAAAAGCATATACTTAATTATGTTTTTCTAGATGTTCCAATTGGCAAGCCTAGCTAGATGAGCACAGTGTTAATAGTCTCTCACTTATTTGTTTTCGGTCTTTAAATAATTTTGACCAATTGTTACCTCACGAGTTAACTCTTGAGATTAAGTTATGAAAAAATTCATTCTTTATCGTTTTTGGATATCATGTATGTAGTTTTGAAATGTGAACCTCTTAGATAACCTGAAAAGAAGAAAATAATTTTTGATATGTGTGATAGTTGAATTTGGTTAGTTCAGATATTTAGAATGAATTTAAGTTTTGTGTATTATCACGACACAAAACTTTAATACATTTTAAACTATTGATGAAAGAATAAATATCCACTTATACTGAATTTTTTTTTTAATTATATAAGCAAGTAGAGTGAAATAAATAAACACAATTTCCTCCACTTATCTTCAAATAAGAATTTGAGTGATTGGGAGTCTTCCTCCTCCCAATTTTAATTTCCAATATGTAGTTAAGTTCTTGTAGCTAGCAAATTATGAATTCATCTTCGACAAACCGATAACATAGAAAAAATCCATACTATCAAATCACTTCTTTCTTCTTCTTTTTTTTTTTTTTTTTTTTTATTAATATATATATATATATAATGTGAAGACAAATGACAGTATTGCCCTGTGTAGAGAGAGGTAGCTAGCGAACCCATGATAGTAATTACCATAACGAAGGCATGCATCAATTCAGTCTGTATATATATATATATATATATATATATATCTGTTTGTGTAATGTTGACTTGCTGTTTGGCCTTTCAACTAATAATTCATTCTTATTATCTATTACTTCTCTCGTCTCTCTCCCAAGAAGAGGAGGAGAAGATGTTGAAGATAAGATCAAGGTCAGCCTCTTTTTTTGCAACTCCAATTAGGAATAACTGTTTCATTCAACTATATTATATGCTGCAAAATTGAATTTACAGTAAGAAAAGATATATATATATATATATAGAGAGAGAGAGAGAGAGATCTCCATTCCAATAATTTGATTAGCTACCTGGATTGGATGTATGTACGTATTTTATCAGTTTCTTATAATTCGATTTTCTTCTGTTTAATTTCTACAAATCATGGGCCATTATATTTGATCAAGTCGTCAAGTTTTTATTATCAAAGCTAGCAGCTGACAGCTAGCTATAAGCTGTCCATATATTCATGAATTGATGACGTAACAGTTTTTGTTTTCATTTCCCATTATTCATGAGTATCCATTTTATTTTTCTTAATTTGTGATATACTTAATTTTACTAGTACAATTTTTGTTACTCTTATATATATATAGAACTCCACTGCAGGATCATCTCCAGTACTTGGAGATCATTGCTTCTTGATATCTCCAGTAACAAGTTTTCTACCCACTCAGCAAGGTGACCTTTTTTTATTTTGTATACATAAAAAATAAAATTCGTTTACTTGAACAAGCCTCAGAAATTTGAATTTACATCCCAACGACTAACACTGCATGATACATTCTTATCGTAATTAATTACTATATTATCGATGGATCTGATATAAATACTGTACGTATGTAACTATATATTTAGGCTATATAAGTTATGAATGTGTAAATGCAGGAAGTTAGAAGGGAAGGTAGCAGTGATCACAGGTGCAGCAAGTGGGATAGGAAAAGAAAGCGCAGCCAAATTCATTAGCCATGGCGCCAAGGTGATAGTCGCTGATATACATCGGCAGCTCGGCCAACAAACGGCAAGTGAACTGGGAGATAACGCCACGTTTGTGCCCTGCGACGTCACAAAAGAATCTGACGTCTCCGACCTGGTGGATTTTGCCGTTTCCAAACATGGACAGCTTGACATAATGTATAACAATGCAGGTAGTTAAACTCTCATCCAATATATAAGTAAGTGGGTGCGGCATGTGCATTAGTACTATCCTTAAATATGACAAGTAGAAGTGTATTACCTGTTCCTGTTACTGTTAGCTAGCTAGCTACCTTCAAATCTCGAATTCGATTGTCTCTGATATTTGCAGGGGTAGCATGCCGAACTCCGCTGAGCATAGTGGACATTGACCTTGCACAATTCGATCGTGTCATGGCCATCAATGTCCGAGGCGTAATGGCGGGGATCAAGCACGCAGCTCGAGTGATGATTCCGCGGGGGAGCGGCTGCATTTTGTGCACGGGTAGCGTCACTGGGGTGATGGGAGGACTAGCACAACCTACTTATTCAACTACCAAATCATGCGTCATAGGAATTGTGAGGTCCATGACTGGGCAACTGGGCAAAAATGGAATAAGAATCAATTGCGTTTCTCCATTTGCTATTCCAACAGCCTTTTCGTTGGACGAAATGAAAGAATACTTCCCAGGGGTGGAACCTGAGGATCTCACTAAAATGCTGCACAATACTAGTGAGCTCAAAGGAGCATATTGTGAGCCCATTGATGTAGCTAATGCTGCTCTTTTTTTGGCTAGTGAAGATGCCAAGTTTATTAGCGGCCAAAACCTGGTGGTAGATGGTGGTTTCACCTCGTTTAAAAGTTTAAACTTGTCTCAACAAGTACAAGAACGTTCCACAGAAATTTAATATGGAGTTCGATTCTTTCTGGAATCGTTTTTCAAATGCATAACATGCACAAAAGATTCATGTAATGAACTCGAACTTATTAGGATTGACGTGTAATTGATTGATATATATTAACTACCAAGGGGAAAGGGAACTGTGTGTATCATGTTTCATTTAGCGGGTAATTGTCCAACTTTGCTATAATAAAAATCTGGTGCATTCTGTATGTAATGTTGAATGGTTTAACACTGGAGAGGACTGGTGCAAGACTACAAGTATCTTGAAAGAATGCACAACTGTTCCAGGCTAGGCAAACTTTGTATTATTATTGCTTAATAATGACTTTTCTAAGATAAAGGCAACTTTCTGGACATTACCTTCCTAATATTACAATAAGAATTTATTTACAATTTGTAATCAAACATACTAGCTGATCTTCAGGAAGAAAAAGAAAACAACTTTTCACTGTATTTGATATATCCTTCTTTCCCATGTAAATCAATTTGCATTTTGGAAGCTGAAGGAGCATCGATATGAATACCAAGAGTTTCAGAAACCTCTTCTACTAAGTTGGCAAACATGATCCTGGTTTTAGCATTGCCTGATTTCAGAAAAGAAAAAAAAAAAACTGTACCTTTCTTCTAAAAGAATTAAAACTGCTCGTATACAATCCTCCGCATAAAGTCTACGGGTGCTGCAGAAAGAAAGAAGTTGAAAGAGTTACACGAATGAAACCATTGCGTTTCTAAGAGCATATTGCTTTAAGACAAGTTTTCCTCCTGCTTCATAGTTCCTCATTCCTAAAAGTGAAGTTTTTTTCCATCCAATTCTCCTATACTTGGGTGATAAAGCTCTTGGATTGCTTCAGGTCTTCCCCAGGGAACTAAAGCATACTAATTGGGAGTAAGGAACCCTTATGGAAGAGATTAAGAATCAACCAAGTCAAGTTCAGCTAAGTTTTGCGTATAAGCTTCACCATTTACTTCCATAATAGAGCTTCAGTTATGTTCACTGCTTAAATATATTGCCCCCAACCCAGAATATATGGGGCTAAGGGACAGAAGGTTCTTTGAATTTCTTGTAAATAAATTATAGGGAGGAGAGAATAGCTACCTAATCCGTCGGTGAACAATTTAAACTGACCGAGTGCTTGCCTGACGAACATCTCAACCCCACTCACAACTGTAGCTCCAACCTCTGCAGCCTCCAGCAATAACCGTGTGTTTCTAGGGGTGTAAACTGCATCAAATACTAGTTCGTATGATCTCAAGGCCTCCTGAAACAACAGAAAAATTGCGGAAAAGTTCAGAATGTTTGCATTTTCTCATGCAAAAGGATAACAGGTTACTTTTTGTTTAAGGACTCTGCAAAAAAGACACCTTGGAGACAGGAGTTTGATCAGACTTTGGCTGCATGCCCACAGCAGAAGCATTTGCAAGAATCATTCCCATCTCGGGGCAGAAATCATTCAGATGTTCATATGGCAGAGCTTCACCGGATACTGCTGCAGCCAGAGCTTTTGCTCTCTCTTTTCAAAGACAAAATTTCAACAAATGAAAGGAGACACAATGAATAAAGAGCAAAAGATGACATATCCATAAAATCCTTAGGGAGATAGGAGGTATTACCGTATTTGCGGTTGAATATTACAACCCTTGCCCCTCTGCTTTTGGCGCCAAAAGCAATAGCTCGCCCTGCGCCACCTGCCCCAACTAATACGAACAATTTTCCAGCAATTGGAGAAACATTTGATGCATGGCCATTGGCCTTTTGTCTCTCTGTTTGCACACAAAATTTGGAATTCCTCATGTACGATTCAAAAAAGTGCCTAAATTCTGCTTTAGGCAATTCACATTATCTTAAGGAAAAGATAAAATGATGTGAAGATCATCTGGAAAACTTTTGCCTTGAAATGTGACTACAGACTAGACCATTAAACTACATCTGTTAAGTTTTCACTCCTTACCTTTCTAGTAAGAGCATTAAAAAACTTTAAACTTCCAAGTGAAAAATAATCGGTACCTCTAAGTGCATCTTCAATTGCCGTCACACAAGCCTCACAATCTGTGTTGTAACCAATTAGTTTGCTGTCAGAAGGTCTCCTGATAATTGTGTTTACAGCTCCTATAGACTGATTTCCGAAGCATGTTACAGTTAGAAAGTTTTGATAATAAGATAACAAACACTGAAATACAATTTAGCCACAAAATACTATGGAACGGCTAAACAAAAAACTATTGTAGAGAAACACCAAGTCCAAACTTTCAAAATACAGAACTACGTGCTTCCATACAAGGTCAATAGCATTCTAGGTCGTGTGAACTGCAATGACATAAGAAAGAATATTCATGTTGAGATTTGAGAATTTGGTGGATGCTGCAACAGCCATTACTCAACCAGAGAAAGAATATTCATGTTGAGATTATGAGAAACCCGAGTTCTTTTTTCATTTTTTTGGTGGATACTGCATCAGCCATTACTCAACCAGTGTAATACTTCTACTTACGCTTCCATCAGTATTGAACAGTAGTGGACTACTGCTTAAGTTATTCATTAGCCCTAAAATAAAACTGATAGTATTGTTTCTAATATGATAGGGTGATTCAAGCTTTTTTCCCTATAGGGACTTGAACTGTTTCATATTAAAAACAGGAAAATCAAAATATAGAAAAAAATTTAAAAGAGCATAGTTTCTCATTAGAAAGAATAATTTAGGGCAGAAGCAAACATGGTATGGTCATTTTTGGAGCTAATCAGACCTTAGCAAGTGGATCAACTTCATCACAGCATCGTACTGCTGCTTCCTTATGTGGGATACCAACACTACACGTTCCATCAAAAGGAAGAAGAATGTGCATTAGATACTTTTCCACATGAAGGCAATATAAGAAAAACGAAACTTAAGTAGGGCACATAACTTCACGTCCCAAATGTTTTATGAAAGAAATTTCAAATTGGTAAAGATTAATGGTTTTCTATAAGCAGTAAAGTTTGTTAATATCCCTACAGACTCTGTATCTTGTGCTCTCATTCTGACCTACAACATAGCACTAAGTTTAAGCATAACATAATCTTCAATAGAGGATGCAGGGCAACAGGCGTTGAAATTATCAAAATGTGGCGTAAGGTTATTTCCTGATGAGCCGGAAACCTTTATATAGGCCTAATAGAATCTGACACTTGATCATCCATGTGTGACATAGAAACTAAAGGAACCTTAACTTTTGCATACCTGAAACCAGCATAGTCATTGCATGAGAAAACCCGGAAAAACTCCTTGACATTATCAACTAGTAGTGGCACATATATTCCATTGTAACCAGTATGCCTAAAGGCAGGGTTGTGCAGAAGAGGGCCCTTGCTATGGCCAACAGGATTTGAGATTACGCCGAAAACTCTAGTATCTGGGTTCACATATTCCAGTTTATAAACCTCTTTAATGCTGGTCAAAGGTGGCAAGCCAGGGGTGGATTTGCCTCCCAAAGATCCACAAATAAAGAAAGCACCATATTTTGGACCCAACAGTTGGCTTATAAGACCTCTATCCCCTGCTGCCCTAGCAATTAGAGGCACCTGCATAGAGACCTTGTAATTAAAGTGCCACATTCCTAGTTAGGAAATTAAACTACAAACTTATCACAACTCACAAGGAAAATAGAATTAAAAGATTCTCTGTACCACCTTATAAGCCCAAAGTTGGCTGGTACAATTAAGAGCGTTCTATACTGAACAAAAGAAGAGATTATTTCTTGAACACATCACCCCAGAAAAATCTGAATACATCGATAGCACCCAAGGGTGTGGCCTACTGGTGAATGAAGTGTGTTGAGAACCTGAGATCTCATGTTCAAATCCCAACAACAAATGGAACCTGATTCTAAGGTAGATAGATAGAGTTACCTGATAACTATTGTTGGTGGGAGGTGACAAGTATCCATTGAGATGTTTGCAAGGGGGAAAAGTGGAAGAGAAGTAATGTACCTGAGTATGTGTAAGCATATGGAAAACAGGTGCAACATCAGTAATATAAGCAACATCAATCACAAGTTTGACGACATCTGCTCCTGTGGACTGCAGGTTTATGATCAAATTACAGAGTCTCTCTTCAGTAGGATTACCACCATTCACATAGCTGGAAACTATTATCTTGCTATTTGATCGCCTGCTCATCAATTCAGCCATGACTTCATCGCAAACAACCTAAAACCACAATTGTAATAAATAAAAACAATAAAAGGGGGAACTTGTATGTAAATAAACTTGAATGAAACTGTATCAGTTGGACTGACCTCACGGTCGACTTCCACGAATTCAACGTCCAATTCAACAGCTAATTTGAGAACTTGAATACATGCTTTCTTCCACTCTGAATTTCTCGGCCTGCCATAACAAACCCCAAATTCCCAATCAGCAAACATTCAAGCTGGCTTCCACACAAAATGGAAGACAAACATTCTTACTAATTGCTGACGCTGAACATAATTATAAAAGTAAAATAAGATAAAAAATTTAACTGACCCTCCATAAAAATTTATAAAGGGGGGATGGTTTCCCAAATTAACTATACTAAGAAGGAATAAATGAAAAGGGACTCGGATGGGTGATGTGAACTGTGATAAATTATCATCTTATGTAGAAGGGAAAAAGATGTATTTGTCTGATGGAGACAGGAATTACCGTACTGATGGAAGGAAACATACTTTATATCAATTGGTCTCCTGTTAGTCTAAAACAATTCAAAGATACTAACTACTAGTAAAATAATGTGATTTTACTTTGAGAAATAAGCTAGCAATACCTTATCCTTATGCAGTTTCTTTTCCTTTTGTAATTTGAACCTTTTGGTCATAACGCCTAACAAAATCTTGGTTGGTAAGTGTTCACGAGTCCTTTATGCTTAATTACCTAACCACCTCACACCCCTTTTTGTAGTTTCACGTGCCTTGTACAATTTTAAAAATTAGGAACTGATAACATACTATACTATTTTTGTGGGGTGGAAAAGATTACAACTTTACAAGCAAGAAAACAAGAAAGAGAGGTAGGAAAATCCAGAGAGAAGCAAACAAACAAACAAACAAACAAAAAGAAAGTGTGTTGGAGATTCACCAAACACTCTCCTCCTCACAAAATCACACATAATCAATCTCATGTCCTCTTAGCTAATTCAAAGCAGTCACCATTTCTGGAACAAACTTGATCGAACACATTCTTTTGCTTGCTAACAGTTAGGGCAGAACAAAGAAGTAAAAAGAGTGAAAAAAAATATATCCTCCATCACAAAGTGATGTTAAGCTGGGAAAACATGACCGGCCATCATCATGGCAACTTGATGCATGATGACTTAGAAAGACTTTAAGAAAAGCATAATTAATAATGGGGATCGAAGACTTGAAAACAGAGATGGATAATCTTGTGTGCAAAACTCATACATACATACATAGAAATGCAAAAAGTTTGAAGCTGTATTGCATATAATTAATCTGAACTCACTCACTCATGTGCTCAGGTACATATATATATATATATATATAGTAGTAGTACTAGTAGGTACCTGAAAGAAACGATGGAGGGCAAAGTTCTTTGTTTGAGGAGGTGTTCGACTTGAGAAATGTGAGAGAAAGTCAAGGAGTCAATGCAAAGCTCGACGAGGTCTGCTCCTTCTTGTTTAGCTTTGTGCATACAAGCTGCCATTTCCTCGGGGCTTTCACATTCTAGTGTTGTGTACACCAACAGGTCATGCTTGAAACCCATTCCACGCACACACCAAATCACCAATACTAGCTTAGCTCCTTGTGCTTATAATACTTACCAATATATAATGAGAGGTGGTTAATGAAGGGGAAGAGATGTGCGGTTGGTTATCAAAATACTCACCATACCGCTCCCTTATATAAATAAATATACCAACTTGTACAGTGACATATATATCCCACTTATTAAAAAATAACAATAGTAATAATGTATCAGCTCTTAATAGCTAACTAAACATTCATAGGACGAGAGATAATCGCTTCAAATGGGTATGTGTTAGAGTTGTGACCCGAATTTTACTCCGTGCGATCATGTTTGCGATTTTTCGGATTGGGCCGATAGGCCCGATCCCCAAGTCCGATGCGGGGGCGAAGGCCCCGCGGTATGGACTTATATGTTCTTGGGACCTAGGACTTATTATTTGTATGCACATATGATATACGTGTGTTTAGTGGGTTGTTTCGAGTTATTTTGATATACACGAAATTGAGACTATCGTCTCTACATTGTACTCCTCTCCATCTAAATTGTACTCCTCTCCATATTTATAGTGAAAATCCTCTGCCTCTGTCCGTGATTTTTCCCGCAAGAATTTCCACGTAAATTTATGTGTTCTTATTTTTCCTTTTATTTGTGGTTTGCTTATTCTATCTTGATTTATAAATTGTATGCTCATGTATTGCGTTAATAGTTAGATGAAATGACTTAGTCCTAATCATTTGAAAGAAAATTATCTATAACATATAATTCCTTACGATTCTTGCACACTATAGGACACAATAAAAGAAAGATGTATACGGGAGATATCAATTAATTGAGTATGTATTCTACTCGTATTAGCACTTTTATTTTGCTGTCTTATGCTTTTATAGAAATTGTTTATTCTTGACAGATTTATTAATCGATAGAAAATATGAAGAACTTTTCATATTTTTATTTTATATAATATATGTCTAGAATGAGTTTAAACTAAATAACATGATCAGTAAAAATGTGCATAGCCGACATTAATTTAATGTACTTATTAATTAGTAGAGTGACATTGTTGTCATCTTCGTGGTCATTCATATCACTTCAACCTTTTCCATAATAAGTAATAAAATTAGGAAAAATCTTTTGGCCATAGTTTTTTTTTCATAATTTGATTGACCACAATTAAAAAAAGTTATGTTCACATTATGAACTAGTTAACTTTTGGACATTTTTATTCTTTTATTTTAAAAATTAAATAACTTTGTCTATTTAAAAAAAAAGGATAATATAATTTTTTTTTTTTATTATTGTGATCAAATTTTTGTGGCCATATTATACATGGCCAGTTATATGGGTGTCCGTTAACAATTCTCTTTTTTTTTTTTCCCCCTACTTGTACATATTATGTCGCATCACTCAATAATTTATGAAGAAGGCAAACATCTTCCACACCTAGCAAAATGTATGAGTAAATTCAATTTCTACATGGACTTTAAATAACTGATTAATAAGTTGGTCAAAAATAGTGCTAAAAACATTCAAATATGATCATATGCACATCACATAATTTTCTATATTCTGATATAATTTTTCAATGAAGGATCAAATATTCAATTGACTAAATAATAGTAAGACTAAACGAAATAAGAATTCAGCGAGCCGAGGTAATAAATAGTAAGATTTTCCGTATTACTAAGAAATTGTTACGGCTAGGAAAGAGAAAATTTGAAATGAAAAGTTGCAAGGAGAAACTATTACTTGTATCGAAGCTTGTCTTATTAGTTACGTTGTCTTATTTAAGAATCCAGCCTTTCATGCCTCTCGCTCTCGTAATTAGAATCTAGCCTTTCATGCCTCGCATATTTTCTTTAAGTTTAATATCAAATCAAATGGAATATTCATTTTTATTTGAACAGGACTGATAGATAGTACAGATGACTGACTGAAGGGACAAATAAATAAATAAATAAATTAATTAATTAATTAATAATGGGGTAAGCTTTTCAGATGTCTGCCACCATCGATGATCTGCTGCTCGATCAATCATTGTCTCATAATCAAAAAAGGAAAAAATCTTCTTGCTTTCAAGATCCAAAGCCAAGGTGAAAGCTCGATCTTATGGAGAACAATGAGCAACAGAGACTCTGTCCGATCCGCAGCTTTAGCAAGCTTTAAAATTCAAAAGACACAGGACCATGACGAGGAGTAGGATCTTAATGTACATAATTTAGGGTGTGTTTGGTATGATGGAAAATAAGTTCGTTTTCTACTTATTTTCTAAATATTTTATGGTGTTTGGTTAGTGAGTGAAAAAATACTACTACTAACTGTTAACTAGTATATCAGTGCCTCTAACAACTCAACAATTTGTAAGAAATAATTTAAGCATAACAAATAATATCAATATCGAATTCTAAAGTACTACAATCACTAAATTTAAGCTACTATTAATTAGCAAATATAGGAGACACTTTTCAACATTTTGTCAGGACAATCTCAAGATACTACAATCAATAGAAATATAATGGAACGACAAGCTTATTCAACCTCGTGAAATAAGTTACATCGATGACAAGTTGAAATATGCAATTAGCAAAAGTAATATAGGTAAGTCTTTCTCTATGAATATGAAAATAACAATACATTCAACGAACATTGGAAATGGAAAAAATTTGGGTTTCACTTTTTTTTATTTCAAGCAGTGAAAAATTAAAGTAAAGCACAATGAAAAATATTTTCGAGTAATGTAATTTTTTTGAGTCATGTGAATATGAGTGTTGTTGGAGTGGGGAAAAGAGATGGGTATGGGGTCATAAGTCTCATTTGTCATTTTCTGAAAAATAACTTTCCTTGACCCATGAGGGAAGTCATTTTTCATCAAATGGAGGAAAATGAGTTGTTGTGGAAAATATTTTTTCAACATTTCATTACAACCAAACAACGGTAAATTGGAAAACATTTTTCAGAAAACATTTTTCATCATACCAAACACACCCTTAGTTATTCCTCAATTCCAAATGAAAATATATATATATATATTTACGTTAATTTGCTATATATTTTATTATTCTTTTCTGACTATTCAAAATAATTATGGAGATGCATGGTTCATATTTTGACGATACTAGTCATCATTCCATCACCATTCACGTGTTGAATAGGCCATGTTTTGCCAAAAAAACACCATAAGTAATGAACGGAAATAATGGTAATATTTGTAAAAATGTACTAACTAAATATTAGAATAAAAAGGGTAATGTAATAATTGACCAACAAGCTAAGTGAGCTGTGTCAGTGTCACTCTTCATTTTCTTTCGATGAAAAAGAGATCCCGAGTTTATTATGGCATGTGAAAGCCAAAAAAAGAAAAACACACCAAGAATATACAGGGTTCCGTCCCAAATTTTTTAATTTATTGTCTCATTTTACTTATCTTTTTTTTTTACTTATCAAGATAAAATAATTTTTTCCCCATTATATCCTTAGTGTAATTGATTACTCATTATTATTAGCATTCTTGAAAAATGTTGCAAAGAGGAGTACCATTAAGAATATAAATGGTACTTTGGTATTAGCCATCCATCAATATTGAAACTAACAACAAGATACAATTAGGAGGGGTAAAATGGTAAAGTTATATTACCAATCATTGTTTTCTTAATAGTTGTGTACGGAAGGAAGGAGTATCTATGACTCCAATACGAATTAGAATCACATTATTGAAGGAGACAAATTCGAGGGGCCATCCTCTTTAATTATTGCCCTATCACAATTACTATTATTCAACAAATTTTAATTACCACTAGAATCTTTCATGGCAAATAAGACACTGTAATTAATAAGTAAAATAATAATAATATTAATAAATACTTCCTCCATTTGATTTTACTTGTCACATTTTAACTCGGCAGATTATTAAGAAAAAATTAATAACATAGTTATTTTATAATAGTAACCTTATTAATTAATGTTTACATTGCGTCTTGAAGTTAATTTGGAGAAAAGACAATTAATGCTAAGGGTAAAATAAAAAAAAAAAAATTATATTTTTTTCTTGATATATCAAAAATAACAATTAAAAATAAAAATATAATTAGAAAAATAGTGATAAATAAAAACGAACGGAGGGTAATAATCTGATGATAGGAGTAAAATTTCCAAACAAGTGGCAGTGGGGTACTCTTCCATTTGATGGCTGAGCCAAAAATTATCTTATCTTCTGCGGATTGATTCGTTTATTCCACGTGATTAGCAGTAATAAAATATACTACTAGTATTTTTGAATATTCTTTGGCAACTTTTATAATATAAGATAAAATATTAAGCGGATTGAGTGAATGATCTGATTTTGGTGCCCACTTGTGAAACAGTTTTGTCGTCGTTATTTTACTCCTACATACCTACCTTTCCAATCAATAATAAATTATTAAATCTGCAAGCAATGTAAAATAATCTTATCAATATTAGGAAGAATAGAAATAAATTATAAAAAAGGGTAAAAGAGTTTGGTAGAATGAAGGCTGCAGCCACCTACCTACCTACCTACCAGTAACCAGCTCCTTCAACACTTTTTAACGAATTAATTCAGTAGAAACGTACTGCACTTAAAACTCGTGGTAACATTAATTAGGTTCTTGTCTACGTCAGAAAGAAATAATACTACAATTAACTAGACAACAACAACTCCTCCTTACATTCAATATATGATCCCCTAACTTGAAATTTTGCTTTAAGAACATGTTCGTGTTTTTGTTCATGCTTATGGAGCACATGACAATGCATTGTACCCTCATGAAAACATAAATTGCCCAATAATTTAATTTTTAACCTTCTTATTTATACTCACAGTATTTTTAACCTTGCTAACACGCATATACATGCAACATTATTTCCTAATTATTAATGTATTCTTTTAATTTGATCAGAAGTATAGTAGTGCTTGACTGAAGGCAAGACATATCAATTGTTCTTGATACGATAGTTATATGACAATAACAATAACCAACTGTCAATCTTAAGTTAGTTGGGATCGCGTACTAGTTCGATCCATACATAATACATAAGTGTAATATTTGCTACATATGATATATTATACTACTTTTTCCTTCTCAAAATATATAGTTATTACGTTTTGTTTTTCGAAGGTCTGAGTTTGACTAATAAACTACTAATAGATAGATAGATAGTAAAATAACAAAATTGAATCGGGACAATCCATAGTACTTATATTATTTATTATTAGTATATTGATAATGCTGTTACAAAATAGAGTAGGTCTAGTTTAATAATTCAAGTGGAATATATGTGATCAGGGGATCGGAGCTGGCCGCCATGAGGTATGTTTAATTTCATTCATTCTCTCTGAGGGCTGAGCCTGATGGATCCATTATTTGTAGGCACACCCTTCGAAGCTCTTCCATCAATTATTTATTGATTTTAGATGTGCAGACATCCATCCATCCATCCATCCACTCAAATCACTCCACCTCTCAACAAATCTTCATGATTTTGGTTATTCCTATGCAGGCCATTCAATCATAAATTTTTTTTTAAAAAATCTTGGTATTAGTTTCTGCTGCCACGTTTCAGAAAACGAGCTGCAACTCATTGAGTTGAATTTGTAATATTATTGTAGAGGAAATCTTTTATCAAGAATCACCTTTTTTAATAAATAAACAAAGAGATGCATTTTGCACTATAAAGTTACTGCTAATTGCTAATAGCTACAGGTAAGTAATACTAAAATACACCAGCAACCTCATAAAATACACCAGCAACGTAATTATCAGTCCAAGGTGATAAATATTTCAAACGAATAGAACCAAATAGTCATGTCTGTTGATTTGAGTCTAGCTACTTAGCTTGTTTAAACTTGAATTTCTGTTTGTTAGCGTAGGTTGTTGAGATATTTAATTAGGTTTTTGAATGTTATTCAGATTTTCTGTTTCCAAACTGCCCCTCTATACTTGAACAAAATTTGGAGAGACAATTTCAATCATTTTAAAATCTTCTTGCTGCTTATCCTTTTTATCATTTTAAAACAACTTTTCTTACCAGTTGGTCTTTTGTTGTTCCACTGAGAGGATAATAATATTCTGAAGTATGAGTTCAGTTTATCCCTTCAATAATCAGCGGCCAGTCCACAGTTTGATCACTAATTTTCTTTACTGGAAATTAAAAAAACTTGTTTTAAAGAAGATATTGTCTCATACTACTTACTTTCTAAAACTCTACTGCAAATTTGAAGCTATGACAAATACATATTTCTCCAGATACCACCAGAAAAGCTGAGGAACTCACGTTATTAAGCCATAGGCCTTTTTAACCTTTTTTTTTTTTTTTGCTTTTCATGTTGCTCGTAATTTTAATGTACTACAGTACACTATTAAAGGGAAAATTCTAAAGTGAATCTCAAAGAAAAATTAAGGCATCTGGGACAGGAAGTCGAGAGCTCCAAATTTTTATACGGAGGCCATACGATTAGTTTTGTTCAAGCCGTTGGATTATGAGATTCACTGCTGCATTTGCTGATGAGAATGCTCCATGAAAGCTTTCTTGATAAGATATGGATTCCAAATCTTCAGCCATCTTTAACAGTATCTCACCTATATCAGTTTTATTCTCCAGTAATGATCTATAGAATGAACTGGCAGCAACTTTGTTAATCTCAATATTTGTTTCCTCTGGACAGTATTCATCATCCAGCCACTTGTTAAGAGCAGTTTGCAACCATTCAGATTCCTGTTAAATGCTACAAGATCAGAAACCTCTGCATTATTCTAACCGGATAAGGCAGAGGTTGCCAAAAATAGTACCGCAGAGAAAGGATTACGAATTTCAAAACATGTGCAGATGCAGAACAAAGGATCCTGATTCCTGATTACAATGCTATCAGAGAGTATATGAATTGTATCCCTTTTGCTTCAACGGGTGTAGAAAGAATCACATCACAACAAGCTATATCAAGGTCTTGTAAGATGTATGCAACCCCATGACAATAGCAAGCCTTTCTGAGATGGACGACACGTCAAGCTATGCAGTATTAGACAACACATCCACAACTTAGGTTCAGCGCTAAAGCTAACTAAAATGATATCTTAAGGAATTCAATCTAAAATGATATCTTAAGGAATTCAATCTAAAATGATATCTTAAGGAATTCAATTAACAGACTTATAAGAAATCCCTACCCCATATCATTATTAGAAAGGGAACAAAAGGGAGCTCAATTTAGCATGTGAAGAAATCCCTACCCCTCTTGCAAATGTTCCTCAGGCAACATCAGCTAAGACATATATTAAAGATAAAAACTACAGATAACATGCACACATGTCAAACTTCAGAGGAATTTCAAGCATTTTTTTTTTCTTTTGATAACCGTGGTGTCCAGGCCAGCTTTCGTTCACCTCAACTAAATCCACGGGATACCTGCCACCTCCCACCAACAACAGATACCAGGTAACTCTGTCCACCAAAGCTACGACATATGGAAAGAATCACCTAGTGCTTTTTGCCTCTGCTGGGATTCGAATCTCAACCCACGCCATTGACCACTAGGCCACACCCTTGTTCAAATATCATCTTGGCTCATCTACTCAAACAATTGTGCTGCAAAACTCCACTTGAAATAGTCATCATGCAGCGAGTTAGAAGAGACAGGTTCCTGCAATATACCTTATCCTACAGAGCACGTAGGAGTTTAAACCCAACAAGGATGCCACACTTGAAATACGTTCACACTCAATGGCAAAGCTTATATGTACAAAAGATCAAAAATGACAATTCACCCTGGGTAATGGATAAAGCTAACTGAGCGAGCATCAAAACCAATCACTAGTTGTTTCATGACAGAGTGCAAGACCTTTACAGTTGACTTGCAGATCATGCCGTCCTTCTCAGAGATGATTATCCATCATCAGATGTAAAACAAATATGATAACTAGCAGTTTCCCAAACATATTGCTGAATGTAAATGTCTGAACTACCACTTTGATGCAGTTTGCCTCTCACTAAATGTCTTGAAGACATCTCTCTAAATTGATTAACTTTTGCGGAACACTTTTAGTGATTGTAATTAGAATATAAAAGTTTTTTTGGAAAGAATTTACTAAATACGGTCAAGAAGGCATAAAAAATGGAATTTCAGAAAACACTTGGCGTAGTCACAGGTTCACAGCAGAGGAGAACACACAGACAACTTATGGGAGATGAGTAAGATCCTAATTCTCTAATTTCATAATGCCTTACTTAGTATAAGACTACAGTTTATAACACTTAGCCCCTAACTTTTTGGTCTCTAATATATCAAATAATTCGGGGTTTGAGTGAGGAAGTAGAGGACTACCAAGAAAACTACGCACCCCATATATGGTTGCTAATAGCCAGACCCTCTTAACACAATAAATACAAAAGTTAATTGCCATTGATCACAGCAATGTCAGGATCACAAGGAATTAGGTAAGAATTACTTTTTGTGCCTTCTATATTCTTTTGGATTTTTTTTAACCAATTCAAAAGAGTACCACAATTGAAAGTTAAAATCTTTCAACACTCCCAGGATATAAGTTGACGTCTTAATGAGTACTAGTTAAGAAAGAACAATCCCCTTAGCTTGTAACCATAATGATGAGTAAATTCCCCAAATAGTCACCCATGTTAGGAAATTTGCCTTATAATATCATTTTTGTTTCTTTTAGGACCATAATATCACCCAACTATTCCTATTTTCCTCAACACCATTAAAGCTTTTTTTTTTTTTAAATATCATTAAAACTCCATTAAAGCTCAACACAATGTCTTCTTCAACACAATATCTTCTTCAACATCGTTAAAGCTCCTCCATTAAAGGTCCATTGAAGCTTTTTTTTTTTTTTTTAATATCTTTAAAACTCCATTAAAGCTCATTTAACTATCTTTAAAATTCAATTCAATCATTTAACTATCCTTAAAACTCAATTCAATCATAAAACAATTTTTTGAATTGATTTGAACAAAAAAAAAAATGAACGGGAAGAGAGATTTTGACCGGGGGGTAGGGGGAGATGCTGACAGGGTGGGGGTGTTGGACGGAGGGTGGGGGTGAAGGGGAGCTGCAGGACGTCGGGGGGGAGGGGGGATGGATGCGGGGGGTGGGGGAAGAGGAGGTGGGGTGGGACATGATAAATTAAATAAAAGGAAAGATTTATTAAAAAAAAATACGAAATTAAATACATTTAACACATGGCAACACCTGATTGGTGCGTGTGTTCAATCTCTTTGTTGTGACTGAGATTCAGCAAAAAATGGTGTATTTGCAACGGATTAAGTAAGTGTTGGGTTCATAGTAAATGAGAAGTGTGAATACAAAATGGAGAAAAACCAAATGGAAGAGAAAAATTGAGATCACACCAATATGGAAAATATACTCAAAAATAGGAAAGCTTACTAAATTCTCCCACATTGGTGGGAGAAAGAAGCTTTAAAGTGTTTATATTGTGAAACACACTCCCACATGGATAAGTGAGGCAAGGAATAAGAGATGCCTCGCGCCGTCGTCGTCGTCGCTCGGCTTCGGCTTCGGCTTCGGAAAATGATCGATGAGATCTATCTTTTTGGACAAACTTTATTTGAATTCCGAAGAATGCCAAGGAAAAACGCAGTAAATTTTTACTGCGGAGTTTCGGAACTCCATTTATATACAAGCAGCATGCTGTAACAGTAACAGATGCAATGGTTTCGAACTGATATTTAGTTTCAGAAGGATGCAACCTTTCTGAAAATGACACAATGTTTCGTGAACTGACATGACTGTTTTGGAACAAACACACTGATTCGCATGAAATGACATGACTGTTTCGAAACAAACATACTCCTTGATGAACAAACATGAATTTATAGAAAAGGTGCAACCTTTGAAGTGAACCATTGCCTCTTTTCAGAAGAGGCATGTTATGGCTATAAAAACCTGCTTTCTTCCACAGGTTTTGGGACGAAAATTTCAGAATAAAAAATACTTCTTGTCTTCCAAATTACTCTGTGTGATCAATCGAAACGTTCTGTGTGTTCGAAGATATTCCAACCGTTTGAGGTACCGCTACAGTTGGTCTGTTAGCCATTTTATCCTAGGAGGAAAAATTCCACAACCTCGGGTACAGTGAGGGGGATTATTTCCTTAAGAAAACTCCGTGAATTCGGACGACTTGGCTATTTTCTGTTTCATCTATTTTTCTGAAAAATAAAATACACCTCTTGGAAAGGTCATTTTGATCTTGTGTTGAGGGTATTTTTCATTGTGGTCTTGTTTATAAACTTGAACTACCTAAGATTGTTGTTCTGCATATACAGATTCTGCGTACCCGAAGTACAAAGCTGCCGAAAGAAGGTCAAAGGGGAATTCTACAATTAATGGAGCACATATTGTAGAAGATGACCAAAACAATTCCAAGAAAAGGAAGAAAGCTGAACAAGGAAGCAATCAACCCAAGAAAAAGTTCAAAGGAAAATGCTTCAACTGTGGCAAGATTGGCCACAAGTCCACAGATTATCGTGCCCTATAGAAAGAAAAGAAGAAGCATCAAGCAAATATGATTGAATCCAACAAAGAATGCGATGATCTGTGTGCTATGTTCTCAGAATGCAACTTGACAGGGAATCCTCGTGAATGGTGGATGGATTTTGGTGCCACCCGCCATGTATGTGCCAACAAGGAGTTGTTTTCGTCATTCGCTCCGGCTCAAGTAGAAGAAATGATCTACATGGCTAACTCCGCTACGGCTAAGGTAGAAGGAACAAGAAAAATTTGCTTAAAGATGACTTTCGGAAAGGTCTTGACACTTAACAATGTCTTGTATGTTCCGGAGTTACGTAGGAATTTAATTTCTGTTTCACTTCTAGACAAGAACGGATTCAAATGTGTAACCGTTTCTGAAAAAATTGTAATTAGCAAAGGAGAAATGTATATAGGAAAAGGCTATCTGACCGAAGGCCTTTATAAGATGAATGAAATGACTCTTGAAATAAATAAAAGTTCGAATTCTTCTTATTTGCTTGAGTCTTATGATTTATGGCATGAACGTTTAAGCCATGTTAATTACAAAACATTACGAAAACTGATTATCTTAGAAGTTTTGCCAAACTTTAAGTGCAATAAATCAAAGTGTCAAACGTGTGTGGAATCGAAGTATGCAAAGCATTCTTATAAGTCAGTTGAAAGGAATTCCAATCCCTTAGACTTAATACACACTGACATTTGTGATATGAAGTCAACATCATCACGTAGTGGGAAAAAGTATTTCATAACTTTTATTAACGATTGCACTAGATATTGTTATGTCTACTTGCTAAATAGTAAGGATGAAGCAATAGATGCATTTAGGCAATATAAAACTGAAGTTGAAAATCAGTTAGACAAAAAGATCAAAATGATAAGAAGTGATAGGGGCGGAGAATATGAATCTCCCTTTGCACAAATATGTGTAGAGAATGGAATAATCCATCAAACTACGGCCCCATATTCACCTCAATCTAATGGAATTGCGGAAAGGGAAAATCGGACTTTGAAGGAAATGATGAATGCCTTACTTATAAGTTCTGGTTTACCACAAAACTTATGGGGGGAGGCTATCCTTACGGCCAATCGTATACTCAATAGAAAAACACAATCAATTCCTTACGAAAAATGGAAAGGAAGGAAACCCAACTTGAAATATTTCAAAGTGTGGGGGTGTCTAGCGAATGCTCAAGTTCCTATACCTAAAAAGGTTAAGATAGGACCTAAAACGGTGGACTGCGTGTTCATAGGATATGCTAAAAGTAGTAAAGCATGTCGATTTTTGGTTCATAAATCCGAACATCCGGATATTAATGAAAATACGGTAATTGAATCAAACAATGCAGAATTCTTTGAAAACATTTACCCATATAAAACTAGACATGAACAGTCTAGTGGAGGATCTAAACGACCTCGAGATGAACCAAGTGAGAATGTACATAATGAAGAAAATCGAAGACGTAGAACACGTCAAAGAACGTCAACTTCGTTTGGATCGGATTTTGTAATATTTCTCTTAGAAAATGAGCCTCAAACATTTAAAAAAGCGATGTCGTCGTCAGACTCATCCTTTTGGAAAGAGGCAGTCAATAGTGAGATAGATTCAATCTTAAGCAACCATACATGGGAATTGGTTAACCTTCCTCCCGGAAATAAACCTTTAGGTTCTAAATGGATCTTCAAAAGGAAAATGAAGGCGGATGGTACTATTGACAAATACAAGGCAAGACTTGTAGTAAAAGGCTTCAAACAGAAGGAAGGCCTTGATTACTTTGATATATACTCGCCAGTAACAAGGATAACCTCGATTCGAATGTTAATTGCCTTGGCGGCGGTATATGATCTTCAAATCTATCAAATGGATGTAAAAATCACATTCCTAAATGGAGAGTTGGAGGAAGAAATATACATGGAACAACCTGAGGGTTTTGTGGATCCAGGAAAAGAAAATAAGGTGTGTAAACTTGTTAAGTCACTTTATGGACTAAAACAAGCACCTAAGCAATGGCATGCAAAGTTTGACCAAACCATGTTGGCAAACGGATTCAAGATAAATGAATGTGATAAATGTGTTTACATTAAAGACACTCCAAATCACCAAGTCATTGTTTGTTTATATGTGGATGATATGTTAATCATCAGTAGAGACATTTCTGACATAAATGCAACAAAACGAATGCTCGAGAGCAAGTTTGATATGAAAAACCTTGGAGTTGCAGATGTGATCTTAGGAATAAGAATCCATCGAACTCCACAAGGGTTAGCATTGTCACAGTCTCATTATATCGAAAAAGTATTTGACAAGTTCAAGTATATGGAATTCGGTATTGCCAAGACTCCATTGGATGTGAACTTTGCAATTCGAAAGAATGAAGGTGAAAGTGACTCGCAATTGGAGTACGCAAGAGTATTGGGATGTTTAATGTATATAATGAACTGTACACGACCAGACATAGCATGCGCTATCAGTAAATTGAGTCGGTACACGAGTAATCCCAACAAAACTCATTGGATGGCATTGAAAAGAGTTTTGGGATATCTTAAATACACTCAAGATTATGCTTTGCATTATAATAAATATCCTACGGTACTTGAAGGATATAGTGATGCAAATTGGATCACCGGATCGAATGAAGTAAAATCCACAAGTGGATATGTATTTACTATCGGTGGAGGAGCAGTTTCTTGGAAATCATCCAAACAGACTTGTATCGCTCGCTCTACAATGGAATCTGAATTTATCGCATTAGATAAAGCCGGTGAAGAAGCAGAATGACTCCGGAATTTCTTGGAAGATATTCCGTATTGGCCCAAGCCAGTGGCACCAGTATGTATACACTGTGATAGCCAAGCGGTAATAGGTAGGGCAGGGAGCATGATGTACAACGGTAAATCTCGTCACATACGACGGAGACATAATACCGTTAGGAAACTTCTCTCTAGTGGGATTATCACTATTGACTATGTAAAGTCAAAGGATAATGTGTCGAATCTACTTACAAAAGGTCTATCTAGAGAAGGAGTGGAAAGAACATCCAAGGGCATTTAAGGCCTAGGACGAGTCAGCATGGCGGTAACTCTACCTAGCAGACTGGAGATCCCAAGAGCTAGGTTCAAGGAGATCAAACAAAGTTGTGTCTGACAGGTTCAACATTGTCAATTACTCAACCCATTCTCATGATGTAGACAATGTATAGTAAACTAGGATAAGACTTAAGGTGAAAAGTCTTTTAATGATTATCTAAATTTGGCAGATTTGACCAAACAGTTTAATCTACAGGATTGAATGTTTAGAAATCACCTATGTGAGGGCGAAGTGGAAGCCGCTTCAAAGAGAATATTAGTAAAGGCCTATTCTCTAAGCTCTTATGAAATCGGGACGTGTTCATGGCTGAAAAGAACAAAACCATGAGAACCATAAATGTTAAAAGGCTGGTTGTGTGACATGTATTGTCTAGGTGTACATTAAAGCTCGACGGTTCGAAGATATCAAATCTACCGATTGACCGAGTGCATCCGATGCATGTTCACTACGGAAAGTTCAAAGGGAAACCCACTTATCCAGATGCAATCAGTCTTTGCTTGATGATCGCATACTTGTCCGTAAAACTTTTATGAAAAATAGTCATTCCCCATTCATGTGGGGGATTGTTGGGTTCATAGTAAATAAGAAGTGTGAATGGAAAATGGTGAAAAACCAAGTGGAAGAGAAAAATTGAGATCACACCAATATGGAAAGTATACTCAAAAATAGGAAAGTTTACTAAATTCTCCCACATTGGTGGGAGAAAGAAGCTTTAAAGTGTTTATATTGTGAAACACACTCTCACATGGATAAGTGAGGCAAGGAATAAGAGATGCCTAGCGCCGTCGTCGTCGTCGCTCGCTCGGCTCGACTTTGGATTTGGATTTGGATTTGGAAAATGATCGATCGATGAGATCTATCTTTTTGGACAAACTTTATTTGAATTTCGAAGAATGCCAAGGAAAAACACAGTAAATTTTTACTGCGGAGTTTTGGAACTCCATTTATATACAAGCAGCATGCAGTAACAGTGAAACAGTAACAGATGCAATGGTTTGAACAAGAAATGTTTCGAACTAACATTTAGTTTCAGAAGGATGCAACCCTTCTGAAAATGACACAATGTTTCGTGAACTGACATGACTGTTTCGGAACAAACACACTGATTCGCATGAAATGACATGACTGTTTCGGAACAAACACACTCCTTGATGAACAAACATGAATTTACAGAATAGGTACAACCTTTGAAGTGAACCATTGCCTCTTTTCAGAAGAGGCATGTTATGGCTGTATAAACCTGCTTTCTTCCACAAGTTTTGGGACGAAAAATTCAGAATAAAAAATACTTCTTATCTTCCAAATTACTCTGTGTGATCAATCAAAACGTTCTGTGCGTTCGAAGATATTCCAACCGTTTGAGGTACCGCTACAGTTGGTCTGTTTAGCCATTTTATCCTGGAGAAAAAATTCCACAACCTCGGGTACAGTGAGGGGGATTATTTCCTTAAGGAAACTCCATGAATTCGGACGACTTGGCTATTTTCTGTTTTATCTATTTTTCTGAAAAATAAAATACACCTATTGGAAAGGTCATTTTGATCTCTTGTTGAGGGTATTTTTCATTGTGTTCTTGTTTATAAACTTGAACTACCTGAGATTGTTATTCTGCATATACAAATTCTGTGTACCCAAAGTACAAACAAAAAATAACAGTAAGAATCGTGGGGTAATAGGTCGAATTCAAAGTTTATGTATCTTTTTGAAAATCCCGACCAACATCGGGGGTAATTATGTATTTACTCTAAAAAAAATAATGTGACATGACATTCTATTAGGAGAGAGAAAATGTTGGTATTGTGTCTGGTATATTTTGAGCAAATTAGGAATAGTTGGGTGATGTTGTGGTCCAAACAAACAAAAGTGATATTATTAGGTAAATTCCCAAACATGGGTGATTATTTAGGGAATTTACTCCCATAATGATAAAGTTGAGACAAAACCACAAGTCAGTGACCATCAAATCCTTCAGATCAGTTAAACTAAGTATTTTGAACCGAGTAACTACAAGTTTATCAACAAGAATTCAGCCGCAATTGTGCTGGCATTAGTTGCGGATTCATAAGCATATGTATGTATCGGGTTCATCCGAATTGATATGTGTTAAATGAGTGTAACTGAGAAATTAAATGAGCATCTAGGTGTTAGTTAGGTTACCTCCAAGGCTTTGGAAGGTTGAAGCCATTGTTGAGGAACCCTAAGATCTTCAATTAACTGATCAGAGCCGTAGTCTCCATTGCTTTGAGCATTTAAAAGCCAGAATCTTGTCCTAATTCTATCGCCAGAAGAAAATCGACATCGCTCAAAAAAAGGGCGCATCGTTTCACTGTGATAATAATATTGACTTGAGATTGTTCTGATCTTTTTTACGCTAACATCAACTTGTGCTACGCCAACACAGTAACAGCTCCACACTGAGAGCAATGGCCACGCCATGTTATGTTTTGGATAAGCAACACTGAACAAAATAATAAGGTAATGTTTGGAAATTAGGAAATAGGAAAATATGTTTCTCCAGACACAAATGCATTATATAAATTGAAATATTAAAGATAGTGATAAAGAAATTACTAGTAATAACTTGTGATGTTACTAATCCTCCGTTTGGATGGTGGTTTCCCACGGTACGATATGGTATTGTTATTAAGAGAATCATGATTATTTTGTTTTTCTTAAAATCTATGATATGATATGATTTAATTTCGTGATTTGGTAAACATGAAAAGCCTCGTTTTATATAATCACCCATTTGGTGGTCTCTCGTGATTTGTTTTTTTTTATGCGCTTACTTAGTATTATATAATCCTATTTTTTCAATCACCTTATATTATTTAACTTCACCTCCTACTCCGACCCCCCGCCCTCAGCCTCGACTCCCCCCCCCCAAACCCCCCGCCCAACTATTCTTTTAAGAAAAATATTTCAAAACCGTGTTCTTACCCGACCCTTATCTCCAACCCACCCCACCACCTATTAGCCCCCTTCCCCCCAAAAAAATCAATTTCTTTTTTATTTTTAAAACTTTCAAAAAAAAAAATCTTAAACCACCCCTACCATCTCCCCCGCTCCCCCGCAACCACCACCACACACAAAAAAAAAAATTATTTTAAAAAAATAGAACTTTTTTTCTTACCCCTACCCCTATTTCAATCCCGACCCCCTATTTCACTACCCTACCCCCTAATATTTCTTTTAAAAAAAATAATTTCATAACCCCGTCACCCTTTATCATATTCATTTTCATTATTTTGTGTTAAATATATATAAAAGCTTTTCAATTTTTTTTTTCTATTTGTGTTACGAACACAAGAAAATAAGTAAGAAATAATTTATTTTTTTGAAAATATATTTCTTTTTATTTCATACCGAACACACCCGTAGCATACACAACAAATGCATTTAAACTTTGTACTTGACGTCGGTATCACGTCTCAAAACATAAAAAAAAAAGAAATGAAATTTGTTACTATAAAAAATAATTTCGATTATTTATTTGATCTACTATTTTATTGACTTTGTTAGAATTTACATGAATTTAACAACTTAATATATTTACATGACATAATTATGATAAATTAGTAGGAAGAAAATTATTTTATTAACAATTATTGATAAATTTAATATTTATAATAATTAAGGACATTTTAATAAACTTATCAGTTACAATACAGTATCATACTGTCAAATCAAACAATAAAACTATCATTAAACAATAGTGAATGATATAGTCTATTCAAGCACTGTATTGTATTATATTGTACTGTACTATACCATACCATACAATAACGTATATTATAAAACCATGGCAAAACACCATCCAAATAAAGTGTAAGTTGGGGGTTTGGGCCACAGGTGACAAAAGAGTTTTAAAATGAAGTCTTAATTATTAGTTGGAGGTGACAATTACTTTATTATGGATTAAGAAAGTTAAGGAAGTTTGAAAATAATCCACAAGTTTTAAAAGTTACACTTTGATCCCAATGTATACCTAAAATAACGGGAAACGAAGGGGGAAAATGTGTCTTTCCCTCTCTTCTCATCCATTGTTGTTTTCTCTCTCTTAGCAATTTTTGTTGTTAATTGTTTCTGTTTCTGCTGCTCTATTCATCATCTTCTACTTCATTATCATCTTCATCTTCTTCTTATCGACCATTTGTTGTTGTTGTTGTTGGTGGTGGTGGTACAGCGCTACTGCTGCGATCTTACCATTTTCTTAGGTCAAATTTTGTTTACTACATCACTTTCCACTTTGGCATTACTTCATAGGTGACTTTGGAAAGTAAAATTATGATTTTTATTCGTATTTGTCATCTGGGTACACTTCTGTTTTTCCAACAATGGATAGAACCCCGATTATGAATCCAGCATAAGTGCCCACAATTTAAATTGATCAATCATCTGGTGCATCAGATGAGTAATCTGTTGCATAAGAAGATTTATCTGTTGCATCAGACTGTTTATCTGTTGCATCAGACGTATTATCTGTTGTATCAGGATGTTTATCTATTGCACCAGAGTAATTATTTGTTGCATCAGAATGTTTATTTGTTGCACCAGACTAATTATCTGTTGCAACGAATGATTAATCTGTTTGAAACAACACAAATCAACCCCTGCCACAAACCCAACAGATAACTAATATGTTTTTAACACTTGCTATTGCTACTGAATTCAAAATTATTCCTTACGTCCAATTACCCATCCTAAATTTCCTAATTCAATTTCTCATTTTACTTGTCTTTTTCATTAATCAAGAAAAGATTAAAAAAAAATCATGTTTTACCCTTTGCATTAATAACTTTTTCTTCAAATTAAAATGAATAGGGGGACTATACGCCGACCGACGTTAAAAGCTTTTTTCTCTTATGAAATTTCGATTGAATAGCAAACAATGGTTATTTCAAACACGTCTAATGTCCCACCAACTGATCAATGGGTTATGGTAAACTAGACATGTTATTAATTATTTTTCTTAATCAATGTGGCATCTCAATTTGGAACGGGTAATTTGAAACGGAGGAAATACGAATTAAAACGTCAGAGCCAAGCAAAGCAACAAACTAGTCATCTGTTGAAACCGACTATTTATCTGTTGCATCAACTTCTTATCTGTTGCAACATGAGTAATCTGTTTTGAACAACACATCAACCCCTGCCACAAACCTAACAGATAAATCTTGCTATTGGTACTGGATTCTAAATTATTTCTTTTTACGTCGAATCGTCGACATGTTTGTTGAGAAGATAATAGACAAAATGAAAATTAAATATGTATTAAAACGTCAAAGATCAAACATAATTTATTTATTAAACAAAAATAAATAAAAATACATATAATAGACTAAAAGAAAAATAATAGTCTAATTATTATGATTATTATCAGCATTATCATTGCCAGCCAACCAATCTTCAATCGTAAGTAGCGAGGCCCTCCTCAGCCTGCGTATGTGGCGGAGCATTCTTAATCTAACTCCTCCCAGTTCCCATTGCAGATCACGAACTTGATTCCGAAGTTCATTCACGGCGTCTTGCAGAAAAGCAACGTCCCACACTGGGTCAGCTATAATCTTATCTTCTAGAGTGTAATATGAAAGACGAGATGCAATAAATAAATAAATAGAATGTATTTGAATGAACGATTGAGTAAGGAGGGACCTATTTATAGAGGATTAAATTTGAATGAGACGCAAAAAGGCGCGACTATTCACCTCCGTACATTAATTACATTTTTGATTAAATTAAGAAAATAAATATTGTGATATAAGTCATGACTTTTCAGATTATTATTATTAATTAGTTCTTTCGAAGAACCGTTTTTATTGAGTTGTGGCAACAGATTCTATATCTGTTGCATCAGATAACACATCTGTGATAATAGATTTATTATCTGTTGCAACAAATATAAAATATGTTGCATCAGATAACATATTTGTTGCAACATATAATCTAATTGTTCACCTCCATTTATTAATTACATTTTTTATTAATGTGAAAAGTAATGAATTAATTAAATTAAGAAATATTGTGATAAGTCATGACTTTTCAGATTATTATTATTAATTAGCTCTTTCCAAGAACCGCTTTTATTGAGTTGTGACTCGATATGGGTTGCATTAGATAAATCATCTGTGACAACAGATATATCATTTGTTGCAACCATAGTGAACCTCTTGCATCAGATAATTTAATTGTTGCAACATATAATCTACTTTTTTAAAAAAAAAACTAACTATCATCATATCATTAATCCAAATTTGCTTACTTTTTTATTTTATAAATAAAAAAATACCTTTTCAAATTCCTTAATAAAATAATAACCATTTTATTATATAATAAATAATTTAAAAAATAAATTCAAAAACAAAAATGATGAAAAGTCACGATCAGTTATTAAAATTGTGGTTATAAATTGTGTTTATCATTTATTTCCATATTTTTTATTTACGAAATATTTTTCATATTGAATAATCGGAACGAAAAGTCATGTCTTTTTCTTTTCACCCTCTCAATAACAATAACCCTTTTTTATTAATAACCGCCAGGTGCAACATATGATCGATCTGTCGTAGCAGATTAACCTCTAACTGTTGACACAAATTGCTGCTCAATCCTTACCACCAACCGTCGACATGCTGAGAACAAGGAATAAACATAATGATTATTATTAAATACTAAATAAGAATTAAAAATTCAAAGTCGACAACAAAATGAAATGAATGTTCATAGATTTTTGAATCCCTTGGGTAGATTTGATATACAAAAAGAGGAAAATAATCGCTTAAATAAAAAACATTACCTAATTATTATTACTACTACTATTATTATTATCAATCAGACATTTTTCATCCGGCAGCCTTGCTCCGAAGGCAGCCAAATCTCTCTGGAGTTCATCAAACTGCCTTTGAAGTTCACGCAAGGACTCGATATGAATATTCTTGTACGAATCTGGATCATCCATATTTGTAAGGAGGGACCTATTTATAAATTATTGTATCTCAGAAAGAAAAGAAAATTGCTTTAAAATAAATCTAACAGATGGGTAATCTGTTGTAAAATATATTCTTTCTATTAGATAACTTACAACATACTGGCAATCTTTTGCAACAGATGTATATATCTGTTTAATTTTTGCAACAGGTTGATCAACCGTCATAACAGATGTCTTCAATTGTTTGACAATATAAACAGATGTGTCATCTGTTGCAACAAGCTAGTCATCTGTTTATTCAATTTAAGCCATAGATAGGCTAGGAAGAATAAGGTGCGTGCAGATGGATCCACTATCATATGTGTGGGAGTTAAGTATGTATTACTGATAAGGTTACCGGGACAACACACACAAAGTACAATATTTTTGTGAATGCAGTTTTTAACTGATTAGGCATATATCATTCAAACAAGATCCTGCATTGTACCGTTAAGTTTGATGGGTTTGAAATTGATAAGGCTGAGGACCTCATGAAGATGGTGCAGATACCCTGTTATGAATTACTGACGGTTGGTGCTCGTGTTTATGCGTGTCAAGTTTTGAGAAGAGATCAATATTTGTCGTCACTGTAGAGAACCAATAGCGATTGGACTTAACTTTAAGTGTGCATTGGACCCTTAGAGGGCCCTCGAAGCCTCGCACTGCATCAAACAAGAATGGAAAACCAATATAGTTATTGCCTTGGTCAAAATTTATATGGTTGGGTTGCTCGCTCGGGGTGATGATTATATGCCAGAAGGTGCAGTAGGAGAGTACTTTCGAGGGAAAATAGGTGGTTGATGGAAGACTATATCATCTGAGAGCTAATTAAAGAAGAGACATAGGGTAGAAAGTAACTTCTAACGAATCTGACCGATGAAATTATCTTAACAGATGCGAAATCTGAATCAAGTGCAAATATGAAAGTGTATCCGGTAATGTAATTTCATCTGTTGTGTCTCTTAAAGAAAAACAATGCATCTGAACACTTTGCTAGGGAGCTGCATGGTCGGTATTATCACCTAGGTAGAAAATAGGAGAAAATCAACAAAGCATCCTTACGGGCATCGAGGGTAGAAATAATGTCCAGCAAGTCTAGAAAACTTACGCCAACAACAACTGCAGTTAAAATAAGGAAACTAAGCAAAGGCGGTAATTTCTGAATTTTAAATTTCATCCCATGCCTTCTTGTTTGTGTTTTCGATCAGGTTCACTGTCGTTGACCTGATCGGAACCACAAACGAGATTGAAAGGCAAATAGAGTATAATTACTTCCTTAGAAATATGGATTAATTGATTGTGTTTTCTTACCTTAGCATGCTTTTAACATTCCTTGGAGAAGATCAGATGCTTGCTATAGTATGTGAATCCCAATAATTTTCAAGCTTGCCTCCAGCTTGTTGATTCTGTATTCAAACTGGTCGTTGCCGTCTTCGAAGTTGGTAAGGAGTTCCTTGTCTCTTATGAGCTCAATCAGGAACACTACCTTCAAAGTTGCGGCATTCTAGAAGCCCTTCAGAACACGTTCTTCAGAAGCCTTAAAGGATACATGGAGGGTCGTTGTGTTTGTTTTAGGTCAAAATATGTTGATGCACGTTGAAGATGTGGTCCCAACAGTTGAACAACACACTTTTATCAAGTGTTTCTTCATGCATCTTGCTCAACCAATTTGATCAATTAGTAAGCATTGAGTTACGTAGCATGTGATTACGTAACTCTGAGCTCATTACCCTATCAAAATAATATGCCCGAGTTAGTGCACAAATAAAAAAAGCCCAATCTGTCAGCCTTTCTGTTGATCGCTCTTCTCCAATATAGATGACAAGATATCTGTTGTGCAAAAGTCTACACCATCGCCAGACATGCTTGCCTGGGAGCAATTCTTCAGAAGACATCAACAGATATCTTCAGAAGAATTGCTCCCAGGCAAAGATGTCTGGCGACGGTGTAGACTTTTGCATAGTAGACATCTTGTCATTATATTGGAGAAGAGCGATCATCAGAAAGGCTGAGATATTGAGCTCGTTCGATTTGTGCACTAACTCGGTCATATTTTTTTGATAGAGTAATGTGCTCAGAGTTGCGTAACGTTTGATAGGCTTGGTAGAGCCGTTTAGATCACACGCTATGTAACTCCATGCTTACTAATTTATCAAATTGGTTAATCAAGATGCATGGAGCAACACTCGATAAAAGTGTGTTGTTCAACTGTTGGGACCACATCTTCAACGTGCATCAACACATTTTGACCTAAAACAAACACAGAGACCCTCCATGTATCCTTTAAGGCTTCTGAAGAAAGTGTTCTGAAGGGCTTCTAGAATGCCACAACTTTGAAGGTAGTGTTCCTGATCGAGCTCACAAGAGATGAGGAACTCCTTACCAACTTCGAAGACGGCAACGACCAACTTGAATACAGAATCAACAAGATGGAGGCAAGCTTAAAAATTATCGGGATTCACATACTATAGCAAGCATCTGATCTTCTACAAGGAATGTTGAAAGCATGTCAAGGCAAGAAAACACAATCAATTATAACCATATTGCTAAGGAAACAATGATACTCTATTTGTCTTTCAATCTCGTTTGTGGTTTCGATCAGGTCAATGACAGTGGATCTGATCGGAAACACAAACAAGAAAGCATGGGATGAAATTTAAAATTCAAAAATTTGTCGCCTTCGCTTAGATTCCTTATTTTAACTGCAGTTGTTGTTGGCATAAGTTTTCTAGACTTGTTGTACATCATTTCAACCTTCGATGCCCGTGAGGCTTCTTTGTTGGTCTTCTCCTCTTTTCTATCTAGGTGATAATCCCGACCACGCAGCTCCCTAGCAAAGTGTTCAGATGCATTGTTTTTCTTTAAGAGACACAACATATGAAATTACATTACCGGATACACTTTCATATTTGCACTTGATTCAGATCTCATATCTATTAAGATAATTCCACCGGCCAGATTCATTAGAAGTTGTATCTACCCTATGTCTCTTCTTCAATTAGCTCTCGAATGATATAGTCTTCCATCAACCACCCATTTTCCTTCGAAAGCATTCTCCTACCGCACATTCTGGCATATAATCACCACCCCGAGCGAGCAACCCAGCCATATAAATTTTGGCCAGGGCAATAACTATACTAGTTTTTCGTTCTTGTTAGATGCAGTGCTAAGATTCAAAGGCCCTCTAAGGGTCCAATGCACCCTAAAAGTTAGTCCAATCGCTATTGAACCTCTTTACAATGACACAAAAACTAGATCCCTTCACAATACTTGACAAATAAACATGAGCAACAACCGACATTAAATCTTAACAGGCTATCAAAACCATATTCATGGTCCCTCAGCCTTATCAGTTCGGACCTAGCAAACTTAACTGTAAAATTGCAGACATCTTGTTTGAACGATCTGTGACTAATCAGTAAAAACATCATTCATAAAATTAGTGCACTCTGTGTGTGTTTCCACGATAACATTATCAGTAATACATACCTCCCACATATGAAGTGGTTCCATCTGCAAGTAGTTTATTCCTCCGATCCCATCTTTACTGCAGTCTCTTGCGATAGTCCGTAAAAAGTCGATCAACTGTCAGTTCCTTATATCTACAAAGAAGAGGAAAAAAATTAATGTCACAAAAAGAACCTTATCCATCTGTTGCAACAGATGTGGAGTCTGTTGCAACAGATATGGAGTCTGATGGAATACATCAAACCAACCTTTCTGGTGGTTTTATTTGTTCTAATAGTTTCTCCATCTATTGCAACATCAATAACAACATAAACATCAACAAAAAAGAAACAACAACATTTGTTCCAACAACATCATCAACAACAACAAAGAAGCAACATTCTTTGTTCCAGAACTATCAACAACACCACACCACAAGTTCCAACAATGCCAACCCCACCAACAACATCAATAATTGCATCAACAATAATGAAACAAACAAAATACATACAAAAAAGTGATACTGCCAAAAAGACTTTTAAACTTCTCCCAACAGATGACTTTTTTCTCATATTGTAATGAAAATTCTCGGATTATTTATTCAACACTTACAAGTTCCTTAATTTTGTTTTAATAAATATGATATGGGTAAATAGTAATTAAATAAAAAAATAGATGTAAATAACTTGCAAAGAAGAAGACGAGAATGAAAGAGCAATAATGAACCATACCTTAATATAAAAAGGGGATCAAAATAGAAATTTAAGTCGAGCAAATATATGGATGGGTTTAGATCCGAAAAGATCTTTATGAGAAGAGAAGAGAAAAGAGAGAAAAAAGATTGTGACGCTATAGAGGAGAGAGAAAAAAATGAGAGTTGAATAAAATAAACTGCAGCTGAAGAAAAAGATGAGATAATTTCTATAGAAGTATTATGTACGTAGACGTGGTGGTTTTCAATATTCATTAATTAATATTCATTAATTTCATTAATAATTTGAGGGGTACGAGGACGACTAAGACTACTGACATTGAAAAGACAAGACAAGACTGCTCAATGAACTCACTTTTGAGATATTCAAGAAACATTTTTTACCACCTTTAGTAGTAAGTACTACTACTTGATATTATCTACTCGGACCAGAAGCTTCTTTCTTTAAAATTAAAAGAGAAAAAAAGATTTTCAAACAGATATGTCATCTGTTGCAACATATATAAATATCTGTTTAGAAATCCGAATAGCTGAGTCATCTGTTACAACAAATATAAATATCTGTTTAAAAATCCCAACAGCTCAGTCATCTGTGACAACAGATAAAAATATTTATTTGATAATTAATAAAATCAGATATGTCATCTGTTACAACAGATATAAATATCTGTTTGTAAATTTCCAACAACTCAGTCATCTTTCACAACAGATGCAAATATCTATTTGATAATTAAATCAGATATGTCATCTGTTACAACATATATGTATTTATTTGAAAATTTTCTACAGCTTAGTCGTTTGTTGCAACAGGTTTTATTGCAATTGATTTAGGTGGAACTAGGGATGAATGAATGAGCTCGCAAGGTCAACTACAAATTCAATCGAGTCTTTGCAATTGCATGGTGTTGGTATTGTATTCATCCCGACCCGAGTCATCGATCAATCACTCTGAGTTGAAATGAGTTCTCATCAACTCAATGTTAGGATGGTGATAGTACCTAAGTTGATTTAGGTGAAACTAGGGATAAATGAATGAGCTCGCAGGATCAACTACAAATCTAATTGAGTCTTTGCAATTACATGGCGTTGGTATTGCATTCACACCGATCCGAGTCATCGATCGATCACTCTGAGTTGAAATGAGTTCTCATCAACTCAATCTTAGGATAGTGATAGTACCTAAGTTGATTTAGGTGGAACTAGGGATGAATGAATGATCTTGCAGGGTCAACTACAAATCCAATCGAGTCTTTGCAATTGCATGGCATTGGTATTGCGTTCATCCCGACCCGAGTCGTCGATCGATCATTCTGAGTTGAAATGAGTTCTCATCAACTCAATGTTAGGATAGTGATAGTACCTAAGTTGATTTAGGTGAAACTAGGGATGAATGAATGAGCTCGCAGGGTTAACTACAAATCCAATCGAGTCTTTGCAATTGTATGGCGCTGGTATTGCGTTCATCCCGACCCGAGTCATCGATCGATCACTCTGAGTTGAAATAAGTTCTCATCAACTCAATGTTAGGATAGTGATAGTACCTAAGTTGATTTAGGTGGAACTAGGGATGAATGAATGAGCTCGCAGGGTAAACTACAAAACCAACCGAGTCTTTGCAATTGCATGGCGTTGGTATTGCGTTCATCCCGACTCGAGTCGTCGATCGATCACTCTGAGTTGAAATGAGTTCTCATCAACTCAATGTTTTAAAAACTATATCTTTTAAATATTTTAAAATTAATTAAGATCAATTCGGACCAAATTAGCAATTTTAAAACTTGTCATTCTTTTCCAAAATTACAAATCAACCCATACAAATCATCCATTTGCGTGAAAAACTTTTCATTTCAAATCTTAAGTTTTCGCTCTTATCTCTTTCTCTCTTTCTCTCTCTCGGGGTGTCCTCTCCCTGTCAATAATACAAACAACAACTACTCAACATATTGCTCAACCCTTAAAAACAGGTCGATTTTCTTCCCATTTACGACTACATATAGTTGTTTTTTTCGACTTCATTCCCGCTTGTATCCGTTATTTTCTCTATCTTTACATGTAACAGAGTTCGAGAAGAGTTCTACATTTTTTCTTTATTCTAAAAAATAGAGATTTTTAGTTAATGATAAAAAAGAAGACTTTTAGTTGTATTATCTTCGAGAATGGGTTAACAATTTTGAGTTTTGATGCTAAAAAAGTAGGAAACACCCGAGAAAACCCTAGTTTTTCTCTCAGTATTTTGTTGACTGTCGTGGTATTGTTGGATAGTGTTTGTGGTATTGTTGGTGGCTGTTGTTGGTGGTGTTGGTATTTATGTTTTTTGGCGGTGGTGTCGGTGGTCTTGGTGTTGGTATTGGTATTGGTGGCATTGGTTGTGGTGGTGGTGGTCCATCCGTTGCAATGGGTGGAAGATTTGTTGGGAGATATTAAATAGGTCTTCAAACAGATTCCCCATCTGTTTCAACTGATGGGTTATCCGTTGGAGTATTTTCTTATAATGTGGCATAGAATAATTTATTGAAATTTCTTCACCTGTTACAACAGGTGGACAGATTCGGGTTCCCCATCTGTTCCAACTGATGGGTTGTCCGTTGGAGTATTTTTTTTTGGTTATGTGGTAAGAATAATTTATTGAAATTTGTCTCACCTTTTAAAAAAAAAATTATGCAGACATCAAATGTACTGTATTTTTTGTTTTTCTTTTGTTTGTAGTTAAAAGATGTCTCCCAAAAGAAAAGAAACTGAAAGTGGAGAAAGTGGATCAACTTCCGATTACCAAACAAAAAAGGCTAGAGTACAGATATATTCAGAAGAACTTCCAAAACAATCTCAGTCAGGGCAAAATGAAGCCGAGGAAAGTGATAACTCCTCCTCACCAATGGGGCGTGAAATAATATCGAAATTCTAGCATGATTCTGTCAAAACCATTAGTATTGACAAGTTTCAAGTTGCGATGCCGATGAATAACCCTAATGCAGTATTTGGTGATCTTGTACTTAAATGTCAGTTGGGGAAACCTTTTGACGAACTTAGGAGTATTATGAAGAAGGAAAACATAGGTGGACTTTTTAAGAAGAGCTGCTTTGCACACTTTCTTGAGCTGTCTGGGCCCCGCCCTCTTCGTTTCCTAATGATCATGGTATATGACCTTATCAAGCGCAGGATCATGTATGCGGGGGATTATGGAGGTCCGAAGGAGGGCGAAAATAAGATGGATGAAGTATGGATCAACTACTGTGGCATGTCTATTTGTTTTGGATTGAAAGAGTTTGCCATTATGACGGGCTTGAGATGTGATCGTCCAGAAGAACCTGCCATCAAGAAAACACCCCACAAAGGGTCCAATAAACGCAAGGTAAAAAAAGATGGGTTGTTGGGCATTGTTGGACCTAGCTACAAAGTGAAGGATTTGATAGCGGATCTCAAGAATAAAGACATACCAAAGCACTACAGGGAGAAATTGTGCTTAGTTTGGTTTGTCCATTCTGTTTTATTGGCAAAAGACGTCAAGAAAGTCATAGAACGTGATTTGTTGGCGCTTGTTGATGATTTTGGGAAATTCAACGATTATCCCTGGGGCTACGACAGCTACTACTTGACTGTCAAATATTTACTGAAAGAGCTAAAGCCAAAGACGACCACATTATACGGCTTTTCTTGAGCTTTCATGGTAAAATTGATCACTATTTTTACTCATTCATTAATTTATATTGAATATACTTGTGACTTTTTTTTTGGCTTGCTTTCTGTTTACAATTTTTAGTCTTGGGCATGTGAAGCCATTCCTCCCCTCCAAAAGCATTTCACAGATTACCCAGATAAGGTTTCTCATCCAAGGATCCTTAGGTGGTTGGTTGCAGTAGAGAGCAGCAAAAAAAATATTAACGAGGCTGATCTCTTTAACCCTCCAGATGATGCAGTACGTCTTCTTTCAACTAAAATAATTTGCCTCAAAGAAAGATATTGAAACAGATATTCCATCCATTGCAACAGATTACCCGTCAACTGTAACTGGTGCAACAAATGGGTAATCTGTTGTAACAAACGATCCATATTTCGCAATAGATTAACCATATGTTGCTCTGTTCTCTGAGCCCTAATCAACAGATTACCCATCTACTGTAAATTATGCAACAGATAGGTATTCTGATGCAACATATTATCAATCTATTTCAACATACAGATCAGCTATTGCGGTAGCTAGATCGTCTGTTGCATAAGTTGGTTGTGTTAACATAACCCGAGCCCCATGTAACCCAACTGACTATAAATTATTATTATATGATTTAAATTCCTCCTATCATTTTTTTTATAGGTTGTGCATCCTTGGATCGTGCCTACCATTGATGAGCTGGGAATGACTTCTTTTCTTACTCTGGGTCTTGTTGATACAAAAGAAGACCCAACGGTGGAGTTAATAAAGAAGGAATTGGATGGAGCAACATCCATAAAAAGAGCAATTAGGCAAGGTCAGTCTAATGTTGAAGCTCTTCACGACCAAACTCAAACTGCAACAAATCGGGGTGCTTCTTCTGGGGGTGTTTCTGGTGGAGTTGTTTGTGATAGTGGCAGCCATCTTGTTGCTGCTTCTGCTGCCAGTTGTGATTATGAGCATGTTGGTGCTCAGCAAAAAATAAATATGTTTGAAAATACCTCTTGCACAGGTCCTCCTTCTCACCCCTACACCGGTCCCTCCCACCCTTACAGTGGTCCCTTTCACCCCTCCTCACCCTTATGTTCTTATTACAAATGCAAAGTGTGCAAGGACAGAGAGAATAAACACCTTGACAAACTATAGGCTATTACTGAAGCTGCTGAGGAGTTGAAATCCAGGAGGGGTGTCATACCATCCAACGAGGTGAGGGAGCCATGCACTCCTACAGTAGAGGTTAGGAGGAAGAGAAGAAAAATTAAACAAATTCTCTTCATTCTGAAATCAACAAAAATTGCAACTCCCCCCGCTCCAATAGTTGTTGAAGTTCAGGGGACACCGAAGAAGGTGGACATATTCGCGGCGCTTGGCAAGGAGAAGAAGAAGGAACTGGAAGAATTCATCAAGATGAAGGTACAAAAATAATACACCATGCATTCATTTTCTGCCAAAGACTTCTCGAATATGACAAATATGTGCATGTGGTACGAGGACACGATAAGTCTACTTTTGCTAATCTACCCTTCCAATCTACTCCATGAAGAAGAATCTACGCAGCAGATGTGTAATCTATTGCGAAAACTTGGTATTCTGTTGCAACATAATACACATCTGTTGCATAAGTTGCATTGGCTGGGTAATCTGTGTACTGATTCAGAGAATCCTCTGCATCGGATTTTTTCGACTGTGTTTTTATTCTTTAAAATTACTAACCTATTTTAAAATTATCTTCTTATACCATAGTATGTTGATGAAATTCTCTGCCTCATGAGGGGCAGGCAATTAGCGTACCCGGATGCTTATGATGCTGCCGATAGGATAATGGACCTCAACTTCTACAATAATTTCAAGGATAGGTACGCTAAACTCTGTAAGATAGCTGATTCTGGTGGCTCGAGATTTGATCAGTTAGTTTCTACGTTCCAATGGGATGAAGAAATGATTAAATATGTTAGAGAGAAGAGGCTATATCCACACGGTAAGAGCTGGACCAAGGCAAAGAGAATCCTTGCAGTCATGAACGTGGATGTCACCCATTTTCTCATTGTTGAGATACTACTATACGAGGGAAAGATTAAGGTTTATGACTGCAACTTACTTGTGTTCAGCAAGAAGATGTTTTTAACCCACATGCAGCCACTCTTGAAGTTGTTGCCCAAGTTGTTGACGCAGAGTAAGCTGATGGATCATTTGCCGACTGAAGTCTTGGCGAAGGAATCATGGGTTTTTAAAGGTCGAAATAAGAACATCCAGATTCCAAAAAATACAATCGGTGCAGCGTGCGGGCCGTACTCGCTTGCATACATCGAGTGTTTGCTGACCGGCACATAAATGACCGGTGTGTGCGATACCGTTGTGGGAAAGATGCAATGGGTCTGGGAATATGGGATACTAACTAAATAGTTGGAGCCCATGTATAAAAAAGAACATGTACAAAGACAGAGATGAACACGATAACAAATTTTCATTTCAAGCCAATTCACTATACATGTAGGGGCAATAATTTTTATGTCTGGCAAAGTTGAATTTTTATAATGCAACAGATTTTATATCTATCGTAACAGATATAGTACCTGTTTTTACAGATTGATTATCTGTTGTAATAGGTTGGTCATCTATTGTGTTATGCAGATGTTTCTTGTCTGTCTGTCGCAACAGATTTACGATCTGTTACAACATATAACTTATCTGTTGCAACTGATCGGTAATCTGTTGGAGCAAATAAAAAAAGTAGGAAAACCTGTTATATAATTTCCAGCAAATGACCTACGTGTTGCATCTCATGTTGCAACATATGTCGCCTGTTGCAGCAGATGTATTATCTATTGCGATATTTGAATCTAGTACTCCATTTCAATTAACATGTTTAAAACTCCAAATTAATTATATTCAAAGACAGAATAAAATAAATCGAAGCCTTCGAAAATTACATAAAATAACTCAACAAATAAATAAAATATAAAAAAAATCATTATGGGTACAAACGATCTACTCTACAAATAAATCAACAAGTTAAATCAAGGAGGATAGGTTATTACATTGACGGACTCAATGTTATGGTATTCGGCTTTGATCATCGTGGATCTTTAACGTCGGTTGCGTACGGCTTCTGAGCTTTTGCTTCTCCATATTTTCATAAAAGAGCATCATATCTTTTGCAGAGAAATCCGACATCAAGTCCATCTTTTGGTACTTGTAATCCATCACTCAAATACTCGGCATAGGCGGCAACAAAAGGACCGCAATCCCTGCGTTATAAAAAAATAGATAATCCATATCTTCCAGTTCATGCAAGCATTGTGAAATTTGTGAAATGAAACTAAATCATGACACTTAAACTTACAGGCTACCAATGGTTTGTTGAGCAATTCCGTCAACATATTGTACATCAAATGGATTAGCCATTTTAACTCGGTATGCTTCAATCATTGACCAATCAGTTCAAACCTTTTGATCCAAAAAGCCACTCATATCAAGGTAAGTAGGCAATATTTTGGCCAGTTTTTATATCTCAGACGACGACTCAGAATGTCTCCTTCACGACATCGAGTCATAAACTCGGATGCACCTTTCTTTTAGAACGACAACAGCCAACATCCAATGGAATTCATCACCACAATTGATTGGGATGCACACTTCGTCGACCAAATGTCAAGGTAAGCCAGCCGGAATGCTAAAACCTTTGATGATGTTGATTAAGCATTCCTCATTTCGGAAAACTTCCGGCTATTGTTGACAATACCTATCGTAGGCATTATTGATGTAAACTTTGTACAAACAATTGTCTGTTGTGTATCTGTATTGTTCTTGTGTTTGCAACTTGGCCTTCTTTTGGAGGTAGTAAAAAATGGCATCGATGTTCTGCACATATTATCAAATATTTCGGATTACGTGATGAAAAAATCAATACGCAGATGCAATTAAATAAAGTATTAATTAATAGTAATATGTATGGCATTAAAACCTCATCATTCCAGCAAGTTTGGGGCTGTGACATCAAATGGAACCAATTCTTCATTCCGGGATGTGCAACAACAAAGTCGAACATATCAAAACCAAGACTCGATTCGTTCACTTTGTAGCGCTCGTCATTTTGTTTTCTACATGATGATTTATATGTGTTTATGTCAGGTTCTTACAACAAGAATTGTATAAACTAATATCCGTAAAATTGATTTATGTACCTACCGGTATGATGCTTTAACAGCCCATCGGCAATCCATTCTGAATAGTCGTTGATCAACTGTGTTGGTTTTTTTGGAGCCTCGTCCCAGATGTTGAACCCTTCAAACGGGTAATTTTTCCGTTCTCCCAAACTGACAGGCTCCACTTTTTCTTCATCTTTGGAAGCAGTTGATGGATTATCAACTGTCATATTATGCTCTTTGGCAGTAGCTGTGACATCCACCTGGAAAGCCAGAATTGTCAATGCTAAGTAGAGATATACAACAGATTTTCCATCTGTTACAACAGATGAGTCTTATGTTGCATTATATGGATTATCTGTTGGGACAAATTCAAATAGGTAAATCAGAGAAGTACGATAATTTCAAATAGATGACCCATCTGTTGCAACATAAGACTCATCTGTTGAAACAGATAACGAATCTGATGCAACAGGTTAGACAACAATTGCAACGGATGAATATATTTGTTTGATAATTTTCAGCAGATGTATCATCTGTTGAAACAGCTATGTGCCTATTTGTTTTTTGGAACAGATGATGTACATTCACCTTCTTCAGCTCATGTTGCTCTTCTGTGGACCTTGCACACTGAACATCGGTGCAAGACAAAGACAGAGACGTTGCAATCTTGCTTTTTTTATGATTGATGATGCCTTAGAAGTGTCTTTCATTCTCCTCTTAGCCGCCTTGATCTCTAGTGGAGTGTCTGGATATGAAATTCTCTTTGATGGAATGATACCCCTCTTAGATATCATTTCCTTTACAGAAGCAGTTAGTGCAATAATAGCATTAATCACTCCACCGTATTTCACCTTATAGTCTTGACATTTGCATGAAGAACATTCGCTAGATGCGGCAAAAGCTGGAGAAAAATTTGTACAACCATTATGATCATAATCATAATAGCTTGTTGTTTCAAAAAATGTAAGAGGAGCATTAGCCCCACCCCCCAAAATTGTTTTTCTTGTGATGGTTGTTGCTTCAAACAATTCCATTTTTATTACATCAACGATCTTACGGTACAATAAAGTTTACACAGACCGTAAAGTAAGAAAAATGGCATCTTCAACTCTCGGTTGGTCGGAACAAGACACGGATGGACAATCTAAAATAAATCAGTACATATATTAAGAATGATGATGAAATCATTTAATCATTAATTAAAACAAAAACTTGATTAGAATTGGATTTACTACTTCCTTGGGGGGATTGAAAAGATCAAAAAAATTTATATTTTTATCGGTTTTGGCCGACAACCATCTCAGAATTCTTGGACAGGAAACTTCTTCCTAGTAGTTCACTTGTTGTCTCAAATAAGGAATGACTTCAAATGCCCAAGCCTATAACATAACGCCAATAAATCAAAAGCATTATTGAATAAAAAAATGATGAATCATATCATGATAAAAGAAATATTTACCATGGAAAACTATATAAGTTGACTGTTTTTGGCGTTAACGGAGTCAACAAATATTCGACAGTCATTTTGAAGCTTTCATAATATAATACCCCGATCGTTTCTTAAGCCTAAATCTGTCTTTTGAGTGGATATGTATGACTTCCAAAGTGATTGATGTTTAAACCATATTTTATTTATCTAATTTATACATTTATTCATGTAGAGCATTGAATAAGATTTCCATCGATACCAATTTCATTGAAATCCGACTTCAGACGAGAGAGTTATAGCCATTTTACTCAGCGATATCGGATCGCCCAGGTCTGACGGTCGACCTGGCGGACCGTCAGGTCCTTGGTGGACCATCAATTGCCCCGTCAAGCCAAGGCAGTGACTCCTTTTTCAGGCCATCGTGCAACGGCCAAGTTGGTGGACTGTCAAAAAGTTGACGGACCATCAAGGGGTTCGTCAGGTCGAAACAGAATGTCTCGTTTCTGGCCCTCGAGTGATGGACCACTTGGTGGTCCGTCAGTTTCCTGACGGACCGTCACTTCGACCGTCACGTTGAGGCAGAACGTTCTAATTTTGGAACTCAAGTGACGGACGATCTGGTGAACCGTCAGGAGACTTGACTGACCGTCAGATCAACCGTCACAGGCCCCGATCAATGAATTTTAGCTTTTTCAAAAGGGCATTTTGGTCATTTTCGACCCATATGGTCTTATATATATATCCTAGTAGAGAATAGCCCTTCATTTTCTCCTTTCCTCTTCCAAGAAACATCTAGAAATTAGGGTTTCTTCCAAAACCCAAAAATTCAATCTTCTTCCAAGAAATTCAAGAATTTTCTATAGAGATTCAAAGTGATCCAAGAATCAAGCTTTCCTAATTAAAGGCATCAAGAAATTTAGCTCAAGAATGCTATAAAGAAGTTTATATCAAGTTTCTACATCTTCAAAATCATAATCCAAGGTATGTGGGGTTTGAACAAGAACACTCCTTTCGTTCTTGTGCCTAAAGATTTACTTTTTATTATTGATTTACATGATTTTGCAAGTGCGTTTACACCCAAATTTCTTTATTTATGATTTATGAGATTTGAGTTGAATAAGTTTGATATTTATGATTATTTTACCATCATGTTTCTTAAATTGAGAATTTATTTCATGAGTTATATATTGTCATTATGTATCGATGATTTCTAAGCGATTTAAGACAAGTGTCATGAGTTATGCCTTTCCATGAGAAATTTGACTATTTAATATATATCGATATTTGAGATTGAAAGTCAAGAATGAGTCCTATGATGTTTCCTTGAAGCTTTTGATATTTGAAAATGATTCGAAAAGCAAATGTACTTGATGTTGAGAAAGATTGTGTTGAGTTGAGTCGGGTTAGGAATCCACAAGATGTTTATGATTTATAGATGAGATATATATTTATGCTTTGGTCTTTATGATAGACCCATGAGTTGATATTGATTAAGATGGATTTCCTAACGCGTTCTGAGCTGAGTCTGGGAGGAGTATTTAGCACCAAGCGGAAAATGTGGTATTTCCCCAAAACTACGTGCCACCGTAGGATTGATGTTGATAATTGTGGTCCAGAGGCCGAGTTTGGGATTGTGATAATGAGATTGAGGTTGAACTCCCTGGCAAGAGTACAACACCCCCGCCAATGTGAGGTTCTCTCCTTAGGAGGGCAAAATGTTAGACTCCATGCGACTCACATGGTGTAGTTATGTCGGTTATAAGAAACTCCCACGTCCATGATGATCTAAGTACCATGAGTTACCGAGTCACTCTAAGTCATGAGTCAAAGAGTTTGAGCTGAGTTAAATGATTTATGAGATTTATGAAACATGTATTTTTTCTGATGACTTACGAAAATGATGTTTTAGATAATTCAAGCGAAGAGAGTTATTATTGTCAGCATGGATGATTTTCTTATACATTTATGATATTATTTAAAATGTTGCATCCACCCCCACATACTCAGTACATTCCCAAGTACTGACTCTCATACTCTTTTGTATTCTATATTTCCTCATGATATAGGTTCAGGTGCTCAGTCTCAGCAGCGACAGTGATCTTTGAGTACCTTCATCTACATTTCTGCGGTTGGTGAGTCCTCATGGTTCGAGGACCTGTGTCTCCGATTTTGTCTTGTTAATAGATGGTTGTTTACTTTCAGTTCAGTACGAGTAAGTTGGGAATCTGTCCCAATGGCTCCTCAGTCCTATGTAGTAGAGGCTTTGTCAGACTAGTGTACTAGCGTGTACAGGGATTTCAGTAGTTTGTTTGTACAGGACAATATTACTTTATATTTCAGTATGTTCATGACATGGTTATTCCTCTTTATCTTAGCATGATTTGCGTTATAACGAGTTCTGAAAGTGATGACGGGCTTAGAGGGTTAGCTTGAGGCCACGTGTGGCCTTGAGCACTACGTGACATCTCGGGATAGGTTCTTAGGGCATTACAATCTTGGTATCAGATCCTAAAATTCAAGGAGTCCTAGGGAGTCTTATAAGCCGCATTACATAGAGTCTTGATCATCGGTGTTGTGCACGCCACATCTATGAGCAAAAGGCTACGGGACGTTTTAGGAAATGTTGTTTCTTTCTTTCAAGAGTCTATCGTGCCTATGACTGTTTCTATCTGTTGTTAATTCGTGCTCTCTTATGAAAGAAAATGCCTCCTCGTAGAGCTCGCAGAAATAACGAACGACCTCAACCTGTTGATCCTTTAGGTGAGATGGTGTCCCATGCCAAATTTCGGGCAGCTTTCCAAGCGCTAGCCCAGGCGGTTACCGCCAACGCCCAAGCTAACACCCAGGCTACTGTTCCACCTCCGCAAGGGAATAATTCTATTGCAGCCCAAGTTTGTGACTTTGTGCGAATGAATCCACCTGAGTTCTATCGGATGAAAGTAGGTAAGGACCCACAAATGTATTTAGATGAAGTGAGAAAGATCACTCAGATTATGCACGTGACTGAGGAGGAGAGTGTTGAATTGGTTGCGATAATGAAAGATAATGCTTATGATTGGGTGGAGATGTGGAGGAAAAGTAGAGGGGAGAATGATACTCCTGTGACTTGGCAATTATTCCAAGATGCCTTCTTAGACAGATTCTTTCCCCCGAAGTTGAGGGAAGCACAATTAGAAGAGTTTATGAACTTGAGACAGGGCCCCATGACATTTAAGGAGTATTGCCATAAGTTTAACCAGTTATCTAAGTATGCTCCCGGTATGATGGCTGATTCTAGAACTAGTATGAGTAAGTTCTTGGCTGGTGTATCTGGTTATGTTGTGAAAGAGTGTAGATCCGCTATGCTTGATAGGGACATGGAGCTTTCAATACCAATGATTCATGCTCAGTAGATTGAAGCAGACAAGGTGAAAGAGAGAGAGAGAGAGAGTAAGAGGGAATAAGAGAGTTAGATCAGAGCAACAAGGGTATAGTCAGGCTAGATTTTCTGGAGGGATCCGCCCTCAGTTCCATAGTCGTTCTCTTGTGCCAGCGCCTTCATCAACCAGTACTCCTGCATTTAGAATTAGGCCGGAGCAGGGTAATAGGCCTACTATGTCCAGGTCCCAGACAGTGTAAGTAATAGACCTCGTCCTCCCCTATGTACGAAGTGAGGTAAAGACCATCTCGGTGAGTGCTTAGTCAGTCAGAGGGGTTATTTTGGTTGCGGTAAGTTGGGCCACAAGTTCAGAGATTGCCCATATGCTAGACAGGGGAGTCGCGATGTTCGTCCTCAGAGTCAGACTATTAGTGCTCCAACCCTTGTAGTTTGTCCTACTCCTCCTCAGGTTGCCTCATCTAGTACTGCAGATGCTCAGCGGCAGAATTGCTTTTATGCTATACCACCCCGCCAGGAGCAGGAGGATTCACCAGATGTTGTTACTGGTATGCTTCGTGTATTTCATTTTGATGTGTATGTGTTGATGGACCCTGGGTCAAGTCTTTCTTATGTGACTCCGTTGGTGGCTGTGAATTTTGAAATCAGTGCTGAAAGGATTTCTGAGCCTTTTCTAGTCTCTACACCAGTGGGTGAATCTGTTGTTGCTAAGCAAGTATATAAAAAGTGTCCTATCACTGTTCTTAACAGTCATGTTTGCAGATTTGATTGAGCTAGACATGGTTGATTTTGAAATTATTCTGGGTATGGATTGGCTTCACTCTTGTTACACGTCTATAAACTGTCATACCCGTGTAGTCAAGTTTCAGTTTTCCAATGAGCCAGTCTTTGAGTGGTCCGAAAATTCTGTATCTCCTAAAAATCATTTCATATCCCATCTTAAAGCTAGGCAATTGATATCCAAGGGTTGTATCTATCATTTAGTCCAAGTTAAGGACACTAAGTTTGAGACTCCATCTATTCAGTCTCTTAGTGTTGTCAATGAGTTTCCTGATGTTTTCCCGGAAGATCTCTCAGGGGTACCTCCCGATAGAGAGATAGAATTCAAAATTGATCTTCTCCCTGATACACAACCTATTTCTATTTCTCCGTATCGTATGGACCCCGCAGAACTTAAGGAGTTAAAAGAGCAACTCAAAGATCTTCTTGATAAGGGTTTTATAAGGCCCAGTGTGTTTCCCTGGGGTGCACCCGTTCTATTCGTGCTAAAGAAAGATGGTTCATTGCACATGTCCATTGACTATCGTCAGCTTAACTAGGTCACAATCAAGAACAAGTACCCTCTTCTTAGAATTGATGACCTATTTGATCAGCTGGAAGGTGCCAGCTACTTCTTAAAAATAGATTTGAGATCCGGTTATCACCAACTTAAAGTCAGAGAGTGTGATATTTCAAAGACGGTTTTCCGCACTCGTTATGGTCATTTTAAATTCCTGGTCTTGTCTTTCGGGCTAACGAATGCCCCGGCAGCTTTTATGGACTTCATGAATCGGGTGTTTAGACCGTACCTAGATATGTTCGTTATTATGTTTATAGATGATATCCTTGTATATTCCCAGAGTGAAAACGACTATGCAGGTCATCTTCAAATTATCTTACAGACCCTTAGGGATCAACAGTTGTTTGCCAAATTTAGCAAGTGTGAATTTTGGCTTCGGTCAGTTGCTTTTCTGGGTCATATTGTTTCTTCTAATGGTACTCAAGTTGATCCTCAAAAGGTAGAAGCTGTGAAGAATTGGCCTAGACCTATTTTGTCGTCTGATATTAGTAGTTTCTTGGGTCTAGCTGGCTACTACCGTTGTTTTGTCGAAGGCTTCTCTTCCATTGCTGCTCCTTTGACCCGATTGACCCAAAAGAAGGTTAAATTCCAGTGGTCAAATTCTTGCGAGAAGAGTTTCCAGGAGTTGAAGAGTCGACTCACTTCAGCCCCTGTGATGACCCTGCCTAATGGTGTAGATGATTTTATGGTATATTGTGACGCTTCCAGAATTGGTTTGGGCTGCGTGTTGATGCAGAAGGGTAAGGTTATAGCCTATGCCTCTAGGTAGTTAAAACCTCATGAAAAGAATTATCCGACCCATGACCTCGAGTTAGCTGCAGTGGTTTTTGCTTTGAAAATCTGGAGACACTGTTTGTACGGTGTTTATGTTGATGTCTTTACGGATCACAAGAGTTTGCAGTATGTGTTCACTCAGAGAGAGTTGAATCTTCAGCAGAGGCGATGGTTAGAATTACTGAAGGACTATGATATGAGTGTGTTGTATCACCCGGACAAGGCCAATGTAGTGGCAAATGCCCTTAGTAGGTCGTCCATGGGTAGTGTAGCACATGTTGAGGAAGATAAAAAGGAGTTAGCTCGTGAAGTGCACCATTTAGCTAGGTTGGGTGTTAGATTTCTCGACTCGGCTGAGGGTAATGTTTGGATTCAGAGTAGTTTTGAATATTTCCTAGTTTCGGAAGTGAAGGAGAAACAGGATATGGATTCTCGTTTGGTCGAACTGAAAGAATCAGTTAAAGACCAAAAGGTGAAGGTTTTCTCCCTAGGGGGAGATGGTGTATTGAGATTTCATAATAGATTGTGTGTGCCTGATATTGATGATCTGAGGCAGAGAATTATGGCTGAGGCGCATGGCGCGCGGTATTCTATTCATCCCGATGCTACCAAGATGTACCGCGATTTGTGGGAAATTTATTAGTGGAATGGTATGAAAAAGGATATAGCGAAGTTCATAGAAAAGTATGCAACTTGCCAGCAGGTAAAGATAGAGCACCAGAGACCTGGTGGTGTGATGCAAGAATTTAGCATTCCATCTTGGAAGTGGGAAGTGGTGAACATGGATTTCATGGCCGGTTTACCTCTCTCTCATCGTCATTATGATTCTATTTGGGTCGTTGTAGACAGGATGACTAAGTCAGCATATTTTCTGCCAGTACATACATCTTTCACCGCGGAGGACTATACTAAGCTGTATATTTGAGAGTTAGTAAGGTTGCACGGAGTTCTGTTGTCTATCATTTCCGATGGAGGTACTCAATTTACTTCTCAGTTTTGGAGAGCCTTTCAGAAGGGTCTCGGCACCCAAGTTCATCTTAGCTCCATTTTTCATCTACAGACAGATGGTCAGGATGAGAGGACTATCCAGACTTTGGAGGATATGTTGAGAGCTTATGTTCTTGATTTTAAAGGAAGTTGGGATGAACATTTGCCGTTGATTGAATTTGCTTACAACAATAGTTTTCATGCTAGTAATGGAATGGCTCCATTTGAAGCTTTGTATGAGAGGAGATGTAGATCGGTCATAGGTTGGTTCGAAGTGGGTGAAGCTGTTGTGATTGGACCTGATGCTGTATTTGAGGCAATGGAGAAAGTTAAGTTAATTCGAGAGAGGTTGAAGACAGCCCAGAGTCGTCAGAAGTCGTATGCAGATGTGAGAAGAAGAGCTCTTGAGTTTGAAGTCGATGATTTGGTGTATTTGAAAATTTCACCCATGAAAGGGGTGAAAAGATTTGGAAAGAAAGGGAAGCTGAGTCCCAGATATGTTGGCCCTTACAGAGTTTTGAATCGTGTTGGGAAAGCAACTTATGAGATTGAGTTTCCTGCAGAGTTGTCAGCTGTCCATCCTGTGTTTCATGTTTCTATGCTCAAGAAGCACATTGGATACTCTGTTGTTGTTGATCCGTCGGAAGGTTTTGATGTTCATGATAGACTTTCGTATGATGAAATCCCGGTTAAAATCCTAGATTATCAAGTCCGTAGACTGAGGAACAAAGAAGTTCCCTTGGTTAAAGTTCTGCGGCGAAATCAATCAGTCGAGGGTGCCACTTGGGAAGCAGAAGCAGATATGCGAGCCAGTTACCCTCATCTTTTATCCACGAGTTCGAATCAAGCTGAAGGTACTATTCCCTTAATTCAGTTTTCTTCTAATCTAATGGATTCAGCTATATAGTTATTCTCTCTATGGTTCGTGCATTTGGGGAAGTACTCAAAAGTTTAGAGTAAAGTGAGCCCTTAGATGTGAATCGTTCAAGCTATACGTCCTAATTTTCTCTTGTTCTTGGCCTATCTAGCCACATTCGAGGACGAATGTGTCCAAGGGGGAGATATTATAATACCCCGATCGTTTCTTAAGCCTAAATCTGTCTTTTGAGTGGATATGTATGACTTCCAAAGTGTTTTATGTTTAAACCATATTGTATTTCTCTAATTTCTACATTTTTTTCATGTAGAGCATTGAATAAGCTTTCCATCGATACCAATTTCATTGAAATCCGACTTCAGACGAGGGAGTTGTAGCTATTTTACTCAGTGTTATCGGATCGCCCAGGTCTGACGGTCGACTTGGCAAAACGTCAAGTCCTTGGTGGACCGTCAAGTGCCCCGTCAAGCCAAGGCAGTGACTCTTTTTTCAGGCCATCGTGCGACGGCCAAGTTGGTAGACCGTCAAAAAGTTGATGGACCGTCAAGGGGTTCGTCAGGTCGAAACAAAATGTTTTGTTTTTGGCCCTCGAGTGACGGACGACTTGGTGGTCCGTCATTTTCCTGACGGACCGTCACTTTGACCATCACGTCAAGTCAGAACGTTCCAGTTTTGGCACTCGAGTGATGGACGATCTGGTGACGGTCAGGAGACTTGACTGACCGTCAGATCGACCGTCACAGGCCCCGATCAACGAATTTCAGCTTTTTCAAAAGGGCATTTTGGTTATTTCCGCCCCTTATGGTCTTATATATATATCCTAGTAGAGAATAGCCCTTCATTTTCTCCTTTCCTCTTCCAAGAAACATCTAGAAATTAGGGTTTCTTCCAAAACTCAAAAATTCAATCTTCTTCCAAGAAATTCAAGAATCTTCCATAGAGATTCAAACTGATCCAAGAATCAAGCTCTCCTAATTAAAGGCATCAAGAAATTTAGCTCAAAAATGCTATAAAAAAGTTTATATCAAGTTTCTACATCTCCAAAATCATAATTCAAGGTATGTGGGGTTTGAACAAGAACACTCCTTTCGTTCTTGTGCCTAAAGATTTACTTTTTATTATTGATTTACATGATTTTGCAAGTGGGTTTACACCCAAATTTCCTTATTTATGATTTATGAGATTTGAGTTGAATAAGTTTGATATTTATGATTATTTTACCATCATGTTTCTTAAATTGAGAATTCATTTCATGAGATATATATTGTCATTATGTATCGATGATTTCTAAGCGATTTAAGACAAGTGTCATGAGTTATGCCTTTCCATAAGAAATTTGACTATTGAATATATATCGATATTTGAGATTGAAAGTCAAGAATGAGTCCTATGATGTTTCCTTGAAGCTTTTGATATTTGAAAATGATTCGAAAAGCAAATGTACTTGATGTTGAGAAAGATTGTGTTGAGTTTAGTCGGATTAGGAATCCACAAGATGTTTATAATTTACAGATAAGATATATATTTATGTTTTGGTCTTTATGATAGACCCATGAGTTGATATTGATTAAGGTGGATTTCCTAACGCGTTCTGAGCTGAGTCCGGGAGAAGTATTTAGCACCGAGCGAGAAATGTGGTATTTCCTCGAAAATACGTACCACCGTAGGATTGATGTTGATAATTTTGGGCCAGAGGCCGAGTATGGGATTGTGATAATGAGATTGAGGTTGTACTCCCTGGCAAGAGTACAACACCCCCGCCAATGTGGGGTTCTCTCCTTAGGATGACAAAACGTTGGACTCCATGCAGCTCACATGGTGTAGTTATGTCGGTTATAAGAAACTCCCATGTCCATAATGATCTAAGTACCATGAGTTACCGAGTCACTCTAAGTCATGAGTCAAAGAGTTTGAGCTGAGTTAAATGATTTATGAAGCATATGTTTTTACTGATAACTTACGAAAATGATATTTTAGATAATTCAAGCGAAGAGAGTTATTATTGTCAGCATGCATGATTTTCTTATACATTTATGATATTATTTAAAATGTTGCATCCACCCTCACATACTTAGTACATTCTCAAGTACTGACTCTCATACTCTTTTGTATTTTATATTTCCTCATGATATAGGTTCAGGTGCTCAGTCTCAGCAGCGACAGTGATCTTTGAGTACCTTCATCTACATTTCTGCGGTTGGTGAGTCCTCATGGTTCGAGGACCTGTGTCTCCGATTTTGTCTTGTTAATAGATGGTTGTTTACTTTCAGTTCAGTACGAGTCAGTTGGGGATCTGTCCCAATGGCTCCTTAGTCCTATGTAGTAGAGGCTTTGTCAGACTAGTGTACCAGCGTGTACAGGGATTTCAGTATTTTGTTTGTACAGGGCAGTATTACTTCGTATTTTAGTATGTTCATGACATGGTTATTCCTCTTTATCTTAGCATGATTTGCGCTATAACGAGTTCTGAAAGTGATGACAGGCTTAGAGGGATAGCTTGAGGCCACATGTGGCCTTGAGCACCATGTGACGTCTCGAGATAGGTTCTTGGGGCGTTACACATAACCCCAAGGATAGTTGTTAAATGCCTCAAGATCCTCGAAGAGATTTATTAAACCGAGGTTTATGTTGTTGTTATCGTCTCTCGCGCAAAGCACATTATGTACAAACCAAACCAAGCACAATAATTGTTTGTGCTTCTTTGAAAGTCCTTTACCTTTCAACGCTTCAATCAGATTTTTGTTTTTGAAGCTTGGACCAACAATGGACGCTAGGTCATCACGATCACTCAACTTGCCTTTTCCTTTTTTGGGTGTGCGGGGTGCTTTTTTTAGGTCAGAGTAGGTATAACTTGAGAAGGAGAAGGAGGATAACATTTTAGTCTGGTAACTATGGCAAACTCCTCCCAACTAAAACAAACAGGCATGCCACAGTAATTTATCTACACCTCATCCATCTTATCTTTGTTTTCATATATAAACCTTCGCTTGAGAAGATCATATACCATTTTCATCTGGAAACGAGCATTGTTGTCCTTCGGCAAATCAAGATATTGCTCGAAGCAGCTTTCCCTGAAATAAGAATCCAATTTTTGTTCTCAAAGTATTTTTCTGAAGGCGTCAAAAGATTTTCCCATGACTGACTTAACCACGAGATCACCCGTTAAATCTGTGGCACCATCGCACTGCATTCTCACAGGATAACGATCAATGCTGAAGGTTTTGACCAACTTTTTGGCGGAAGGGCTATTAGCATTTGGATCATCTCTCTTGAAAGATTCCTCCTCCCCGTGTTCATTATCTTCTTCTCCTGATTGAGATAACGTTTGTAGCAAGCTCATAGAGTAGTGGATGTAGCTGAGCTGCTGCACTTGTTCCTTTACTTGGACTTGATTCGATTTCTTTTCTTTTGGGAGCCATGCTATCTTAAATTAACAGGAACATAACATAGATTATAATTGATTAATGCATAACAGTAATATAACAGTTCCAACAGACAACTAATTTGTTGCACCAGGTATGTTATCTGTTGCAACATATAACCGACCTGTTGCAACAGATGAGTAATCTGTGTGAACCATAAAAATAGCACTATCTATTGCACCTGGTATTTTATCTGATGCAACACATAACTGACCCGTTACAACGGATGAGTAATCCGTTGAAAACCATAAAAATAGATCACTAATCTGTTGCACCAGGTATTTTATCTGTTGCAACATATAACCAATCTGTTGCAACAGATGAGTAAACCGTTGGAAAGAATAAAAATGGATCACTAATCTATTGCACCAGGTATGTTATCTGTTGCAACAGATAACCGATCTGTTACAACGGATGAGTAAACCGTTGGAAAGAATGAAAACAGTCCTAATCTGTTGCAAAATGAAGAGTAAACCGTTGGAAAGAATAAAAACAGATCACTAATCAGTTATCTGTTGGATCAATATTGTTTAGATTTCTTTCAAACAGAAGAGTTGTCTGTCGCAACAGATGAATGATCTGCTAGATTGTTCACCTGTTGCATCAGATTTTCATAGTTGCATCAGATTTTTCATCCGTTGCATCAAATGTTCATCTGTTCCATCATATGTTTCATCTATTGCATCAGATGTTTCAACTGTTGCAATACCATTTCTACCAAGACAAACAACAAATCAACCCAGCAACTCCAACACATTACACACACACACACTAAGAACATTAACTGTGACCAAAAATCACCAACAAATTTGAATCAATAGTACGACAACAAGAAGAAGAAATGTAGAAATGCCAGAAATTAGGGTTTTATTCAGTCCACATTTCAATACCAGAAGAGTAGTTGGCTCAACTTCCTCTGTTTCTTCATAATTTTTTACCTGTGAAAAAGGAAATGGGAGGACAAAAAACTCGAAGTTTTTGTCGCCGGAGAAGTATTCACGTCGATTGACGGTTGAAAGTCGAAAAGGAAGTCGCCCGACTATTTGTCGCCGGAGGTTGAAGGGAGAAATTTTGCAGAACTGTTGGTTGGGAGAGAGTTGAGAGAAACTGGAGAGTTGATTTGGATTGAAGAGGGGTGTGGGTTGGGTTGATTTGTATTTTTGAAAAGATTAGAAAGTTTTGAAAATATTAATCAAGTCCACAATTAACTTAATCAAGTATTCTAATGATGTTTGACCCTATCTGTTGGTCAATGTCACCAATCCTTCATTCAAGACTTAAAAGACACATTTCCTTCAATTTTCTCGTGTAAGTTGAATATTACAATCAGGTGAAAGAATATTCGATTTGAGATGTTGATTTAAATAAACTGTAGATACAAATTTAATTTTATAACTTGATGGATTAAAAAACATAATAATATTCATTATAATAAGGGATTGAACTTAACGTAATTATTATATACTATACAAATTAACAAAAAAATCAATCTAATTTGAACGCCAACAATCTAATTTGAGCGCCAATTAATAGGTGGGATAAATTTATATTGTCAATTAAAATAATTAAAATTTTATTTCAGAATTAATCATAAAATATTTTGTCTTACCCTCTCCCAAATTGAAATTATTTTACTATATTTCCAAGTAAGATAAATTAATTTAGAACTTATAATTCAAAGATAATTTAGTTCAAATGTCACATGACCTAAGATAAATTAATTTAGAACTTATAATTCAAAAATAATTTAGTTCAAATGTCACATGACCTAATTAAAACATAGGAGTAGTTTAATGAGTGCTTGATTGAGTTGACAAAGCGCCATATGCTGAGTAGGAAACATCAAAAAATAATTAAGAGTGACAAAAATATCAAAAATAAGCTATCATTTAGCCATAGATTTTCAAATCTTTGGCAAATCATTTTTTGGTGAGGCTTCACCATGCTTTTTATCATAATTTTGGGAAAATATATTTAGCCTTTTTAGGAAATGTGATTTGTATCCATAAACATTGAAAACAATTAAAATATCCATAAGTTTGTATTATCGTTTTATGATAAACAATATATAACCACTACCATGTATAGCTAGCTTGATCGAAGTTCTATACTCTATAATATTGCGTTTATCCACACAAGTAATGATGCTATGATACAAATTAAATCCTTAAATTATAAGCTTCAACTATTTTCACAAATTAGTGTAAAAGCTATTGAAGTTTTTTCAACTTACAAAAAAAAATATTCACTTTGTATGTTAGGCGTAAATATATTTATGTTCTTTATAAATAGAACGATTTATTAATAAATAATTGTTGACAGATAAATATTAGTTAAAATTAATAAATAGTGGGTTGTTCATAGAAATTAAATAGACAAGAAAAAAAAGAAAAAGAATGTGATAAAAGGAATGATCATATTAGTGGTGGCAACAAAAAAGACTTTTGTCTCGATTATTCAGTTATTTCATTATTTTGGTTACATGTTACTATATTTTTGTCTCGATTGCTTAGCTTATCAGATCTTAGTATTATTTTGATTCAACTTTATAACATAACATGTTGTTTGAGGTTAGAGTAGGTGAAATGGGGAAGAGGTGGTTGTGGAGCGGGCGATGTCTGTTTTCAACATCAGTAAGACAAAGGCATAACAAACTAGCAGCAGCACTACTCAACAACTCACCCTCCTCTCCTCTCCTCTCCTCTACAGGTGACATTAACATTCCCAGTGGCTGAGTTACACATACAATCTGCATTTACGTTTTTTATATATACACAATGTAAACATTTTATAACTGCTTACATGACATTCCTATACCATTAGGTCCATTTGTATAACATGGTAACCTAGTTACCCCCACCCCAATTCTATTGTTTACCTCATGAAAGGGTTCACATCCTGTATCTTTCACGCTCCACATGTCTAGTCCTCGCGCCCATATCCATGTCTAGTCTCTTCACGTGGTCTTAGGTCAATTCTTAACTCATGAGTAAACTTTTGGGGTTGAGTAAATTTATTTTATCAATAGAGGAGTGTCTGTTTCTTGATCTCCTTATATGGTCTTAGGGCGATCTTCGTGAGCTTGCTTTTGAGGTTGAGTTCCATTTCTTTAACATGGTATTAGAGCAGGCTTCATCCCAATTTTGTTTCTGATGTTGGGCCTCCATATTAAATTGTCCGCGCTCTAGATGTACAACCCTTGGTGTGAGTGTGTGTGTGTGCGTGAGAAGAAGACCCACATTGGTGGTGAAGGGGATGGGTGGTCTCTCTTACTGTTTAAGCAATATTAACCTCTTTTAGTTTTTGGGATTGAGTTTGACCCAAAGTCCATTTCATAAACAAGAGGGACTTTAATATTAAGTCTTTCATTATTATATTTCCCGAAATTAGATAAGAAATGGTGAGTGGAGACAAGTCCAGAAATTTAGGTGAATGAGAAGTTTACATCAACTCTGCAGTGCCAAAAAATGTATTGTTCATATTTTGCTTGTATTCACTCATTTATCCTCTTTTATATGATTCAAAAGAGTCAAGGAATGCACCCTGAAATTGGAATTAGGATAAGTTGAACGCATAATGTTTGTTGTTTACTGGTTTTGTTACACGATGTTAAAAGACTGAACAAGTGTTTTGTAAAGGATACATCAACTGCAAGCTTAAAATATAAATCTCTCTTATAAAGAAACCACTTTTTCTTTTCGTCCTTAAAAATTTGAATCGTTGTTATCTGCTCCAGGTGTTCTCATAGTTGTGCTAATTGGAGATAGTCATATTACTTTCTTCCAATTTAGAGAAAAAAGTATTTCCTTTTTGTTTATGAGTAGAACTTCTATTAAACAAGCATAGTCATGAATTCAGGAGGAAGCTGATAAACAAAAGTTTTCCCGAAGATCAAAACATGAAGGGCCTTTTGCAAATGCAGATGGGAGGAGCAGTGTGAGTGAAACTGGAAAATCTCAATTGACAGCAATTAAATCATTTGGTCTGCAGAAAAAAGGGAAGGGAGTTTTGTTAGATTCAAAGGACCAACAGGTAAGAAAGACTTCTTCTCTCCATTTATTTATTTTTTGATTGACTTATTTCTTGTTGTTGTTGGAATATACGGAACAGGGGAAAAGGGGTGTTAGTCGTGTGACTATGTGTGGGTGTGGAGTGGGGTTTGGGAGCGAGGAAACATGAAAGGCTTGCACTTTTTCACTTTTCTATCCCTTTTGTAAACCTGTCAAACGGGCCGGGCTGGCCCGGCCCGAACCGGCCCTACATATCAAACCGGACCGGTTTGACCCGGCCCGGTAAGCCCTAGGGCTTTAGGGTTCCGGGTTCCGGTCCGTTTTTTTTTTTAAACTGGGCCCGGTTAACCCGGCCCGGACCAACCCGGTCCAGGCCCGCCGGTTAACCGGCCCGGAATTAAAAAAAAAAAAAAAAAAAATATTGGGCCAAACTAGCCGTTGGCCCAACGGCTATATTACCGTTTTTGGGTCCAAACGGCTAGTTTGGGCCCATTAACTTAAAAAAAAAAAAAAAAAAAAAAAAAAAAAAATTTAATCCCCAAAATAAATCTATAAATACCCTACAACTTCAAATCATTTCTCACACAATTTTTCACTCTCTCAAATCTCATTCTCTCTCAAATCTCAATTCTCAATTCTCAAATATTCAATATATTTAATTTCTTAAAGTGTTCAATTTAAATTTTTAATTTTTCGTTTACAAAGTACGAGCGGAAGTTTCTAAAGTCGCAATCTTCGGATACTTTCAAAATTTGGTATTGTCGTTCCATCTCTTACGTTTAATTTTTATTTATTGTATTAATTGTTTAATATTTAATTTTATTATATTTGTGTATTTTGAATATTTTTAGTTTAATTTAATTTATATTATGGATAAATTAAAAAACCTCGCTACTAAAGGTGTTAGAAATTTTTGTCCCGGAAGCGGTAGTGGTAGTAAAAAGCGAATTACTAGCGGTAGAGGTAGTTCAAGTAATAGATATACCCGTGTGACTTCGCCTCCGGTACCGCTTGGTACACCTTTTGAGGAAGAAATAGGTGTAGGTGCTCACGATATGGATTATGTAGAATTTCAGGAAAATTACGGTATAGAAGAAGAAAATGAAGTAGATGCAGTTAATGTAGACGAAGATGATGAAAATATTGCTGAAACACCCGCAGTAGGACATGCTAACGTTAGATCTGAATCAGTTAATCTCCCTTCCCGTCCTCCCAGTGCCCCAAAACCCCGTAAAAGAACTAGTATTGCATGGCAATTTTTTGAACGTATATCAGATATTGAGGTGCAGTGCAATATTTGTCAACAAAAATATAAGCATAGAAGTGGCGGTAAGCAAGGGGGTACGGGTACGTTAATGAGACATATAGCTGAAGATCACACTAGAGAGTTGAATATTGCAAAAGGTGGTGGGGATGTTGGTGGGTCAACGCAAACTAGAATGGACCCAACAACCGGTCAAGTAGCGAAAAAGTATAATAAATTGAGGGACAGAGAAGAAATAGCTAAAATGGTAGCTGTGGGTTGTTTGCCTTTTAGTTTTCCTTCTTCTGATGCCTTTATTCGTTATATACAAGCAATTTATAATCCTATGTTTAATGGTATTCCTAGAACTACTTGTCGGTCTGATATTTTTAGACTCCATTCACAATATTGTTTTTATTTATCAACATTCTTAAAAAATATTCAATGTAGATTGTCCCTAACTTCCGATCTTGGTCGTGCTGTAAATAAAAATGATTATTTAACCGTTACTTGTCATTGGATGGATAGTAATTTCATAATGCAAAAACGTATTCTTGCTTTTTTATATGATGAAGATCGGAAACATACTGGACAATTTATTGCTGATTCTATTATTAAAATTGCCGGATATTATGGTATAGAAAATAAAATTTTATGTATTGCTTTTGATAATGCTTCTAACAACAAGACTGCTATAACAAAAATAAAATCTACGCTATCTCCGCCCTTTCCTGAAATTTTTCATGTTAAGTGTGCATGTCATATATATAATTTAATTGTAAAAGATGGTCTTGACTTTTTTGAGGTTTATATTGAAAAAATTCGTCTTGCTGTTGGTTTTATTCAAGGAAATAATCGTAGATCTAGAATTAAAGAATTTAAAGTTAAATGTCAAGAAAATGGACTTGCACCGATTTTGATGCCTGAGGAAATTGATATTAGATGGAATTCTACGTATGAATTTTTAAAAACTTGTTATAAATATAGAATTCCTATTACACTAGCTTTTAACCAACATTGTGGTTCATTTGCTGATTCTGCTGATTGCATGCTACATAATTCTGATTGGGTTATAATTAATGATCTTGTTAAGTTCTTAGAAAAATTTTATGTAGCTACGGTTGAATTTTCCGGTGCATATTATCCTACTGTTTGTAATATTTTGGCATATATAGCCGATATTTCTGGTTTGCTCCGACAATATAAAGATAAAGAAGGTTATAAAGAAGCTGTTGGCGCTATGTTTACGAAATTTAAAAAATATTTCTTCCCGATTCCCCCTATTTACTTGGTTGCTGCTATGTTAAATCCGTGCATGAAATATAATCATATGTGTCACTTTAGTACTCTTATTTATACTAACTTAGAAATAAATACTAACCATGATTCTGAACAAATACAACCTGATTTGTGGACGGCTACGGCTGATGCAAAAGATTATATAGAAAAATTATATAATCACTATGCTGATTTATTTGATTCAGCCGTACCTACAAATATCACTCCAACTGTCGCTCCTCATCCTCCCGAGGAGCCATCAGCTTCTAAAAGGCCGGCACATAGTGGTTTTCCTGATTCGTTTTATGATTTAACTTGTTGGAACAGTGTGGATGAGAGAGCTTACACATCAACTTATCGGGAAGAGCTAAAATATTATCTGCGGACGCCACCAGAGGATCGCAGACGACGGATCAACACGCTGGATTGGTGGAGGAATAATGAATCACAATATCCTGTACTTTCAAGATTAGCCAGAGATATCTTGAATGTTCCTATGTCAACCGTTGCATCAGAGAGCGCCTTCAGTCAGGGACGACAGCAGCTTGGAGACAACCGACACTCATTGGGAAGCAACGCAATGAATGTTTTAGTTTGCCTCAGAGATTGGATTAGAGCAGAAAGAAGAAACCAAGGAATGGAACCAGAGCCCAACGACGACCTCAAACTTGAAGAAATTATGACTTCACGGGAGAACTCAGCAGAATCAAGTCCAATGCAGGGTTTTTCCCCCGTTGACTTCGACTACCCTATGCAAGTTCCAATTAATATTAACATGAATGAGTTGGAAAAAATGATGCATAATTTATAGATTTTTCATTCATGTAAATTATAAATTTTGGATCATTTTGCAATCAATAAAATTCCACAAATTCATTCACTCCTTAGTCGTTGTTTTTTATTTTTTTTTATTTAACGATTTATAATTTTAATATCTTCTATACAAGTGTATATTTAATGTATACATGTGTATATGTTTATATATCTTATATAGAAGTGTATATTTAATGTATACAGGTGTATATATCTTCTATAGAAGTGTATATTTAATGTATACATTGTGTATATAGCGTATATAGTGTATATATGTGAATAGATCTTCTATAGACATGTATATTTAGCGTATACATGTGTATATGTTTTATAAATTAGTATATAACTATACAAATATATATTGTAATGTATATATATTGTAGTATATCTCATTTAAAGTATTACATATACATAGAATAGAGTGTATATATGTGAATAGATCTTCTATAGACATGTATATTTAACGTATACATGTGTATATGTTTTATAAATTAGTATATAACTATACAAATATATATTGTAATGTATATATATTGTAGTATATCTCATTTAAAGTATTACATATACATAGAATAGAGTGTATGAATGTTAATAGATCTTCTATAGACGTGTATATTTAACGTATATATGTGTATATGTTTTATAAATTAGAATATAACTATACAAATATATATTGTAATGTATATATATTGTAGTATATCTCATTTAAAGTATTACCTATACATAGAATAGAGTGTATATATGTGAATAGATCTTCCATGTATATTTAACGTATACATGTGTATATGTTTTATAAATTAGTATATAACTATACAAATATATATTGTAATGTATATATATTGTAGTATATCTCATTTAAAGTATTACATATACATAGAATAGAGTGTATGAATGTTAATAGATCTTCTATAGACGTGTATATTTAACGTATATATGTGTATATGTTTTATAAATTAGAATATAACTATACAAATATATATTGTAATGTATATATATTGTAGTATATCTCATTTAAAGTATTACCTATACATAGAATAGAGTGTATATATGTGAATAGATCTTCTATAGACATGTATATTTAACGTATACATGTGTATATGTTTTATAAATTAGTATATAACTATACAAATATATATTGTAATGTATATATATTGTAGTATATCTCATTTAAAGTATTACATATACATAGAATAGAGTGTATGAATGTTAATAGATCTTCTATAGACGTGTATATTTAACGTATATATGTGTATATGTTTTATAAATTAGAATATAACTATACAAATATATATTGTAATGTATATATATTGTAGTATATCTCATTTAAAGTATTACCTATACATAGAATAGAGTGTATATATGTGAATAGATCTTCTATAGACATGTATATTTAACGTATACATGTGTATATGTTTTATAAATTAGTATATAACTATACAAATATATATTGTAATGTATATATATTGTAGTATATCTCATTTAAAGTATTACCTATACATAGAATAGAGTGTATATATGTGAATAGATCTTCTATAGACATGTATATTTAACGTATACATGTGTATATGTTTTATAAATTAGTATATAACTATACAAATATATATTGTAATGTATATATATTGTAGTATATCTCATTTAAAGTATTACATATACATAGAATAGAGTGTATGAATGTTAATAGATCTTCTATAGACATGTATATTTAACGTATAGTCGTTGTTTTTTATTTATTTTTATTTAACGATTTATAATTTTAATATCTTCTATACAAGTGTATATTTAATGTATACACGTGTATATATCTTCTATAAAAGTGTATATTTAATGTATATATTATGTATATAGCGTATATAGTGTATATTTGACCGGTTTTTAACCGGGTTTGACCGGGTTTGACCGGGTTTTAGTGGGTTTGACCGGATTGGGTTAAGTGGGCCGGTTCCGGGTGGGTTTTAATATTTTTACTGTGCAGCCCGGCCCGGCCCGGACCGGTTAAGGCCAAACCCGGCCCGTAACCGGCCCGGAACCCGGTAAGAATGAGAGGGCCGGTTCCGGGTTGAACCGGCCCGGCCCGTTAGACAGTCTTACCCTTTTGTAATTTTTATATCATGATGTTATTATGTGCACACATCAATTTTGTATAAATGGGTATGGATCTATGATTTTTAACAAGTTATCCTAGCACCAGGGGTGGCTTTATATGGGTTTCCAGGAATTTTTTTCCGGTTTAGAAAAATACATTACAGTTATGTAGTATTTGCATGTCGAATTCAGTATCAAAACAACTGGATGGTTCCGTGGCAGAAAGGAACACACTGAATCTCTGTTGCTCTTATATATATAATTGGCGAGGGTTCAAACCCCCTTGCGCTCAACGTGTTTTTTGTTGGAAAAAACACCACATTGCAGGCCCTTATACTGTGTTATAAGTCCCCTTGCCAGGTTCTTCACTATTTTTTAGATTTTTTGTTATTGGTCCCGTTGCCTAGGTTCTTCACTATTCTTCCTCATTTTTTAATTTTTTTTTTTCTCTTATATTGTGTTATGAATTTTTGTTGTTTTCTAACTATTGTCATGACCCATCTCTTGCAAAAATGATGAATAATATATGTTGTGTTTAAGTGGTTTGTTACTTTTTAAATAAACTAGTTCTTAAGTACATGCATTGCACATGTATGTCAAGTCATGTTGTGTATTGTTTTATAAAATAATATTAATATAACTAGAAATGAAGCTTTGAATAAAACATTTCTCACAAAAATCTTCATCAAATATTTGTTTTGTATGTACGAAACATACCCAAATCCTGTGAAAAATTAACCAAGCACCTATATCTAATAAATCATATATATATATATATGAATTGAAGGCAATGTGGGCTGCCAAAACCCTCCATCTGTTGCCATGTTTTCAACTTTTTTCTTTTGGCTTTCTTTTCAATATATTTTGCTGCACGTCAGAACCGCAATATTGTACTTGAGATTGTCTTTTTCTAAGCTATGTTCTCTTGGACAAGATGAAAATGACTTCTGATACTTTTACGTTCTTCCCTAATAAACTTTTTATCCCTCCATTCCCCTATCAATTTCATCCTACTTTATTGAACCCAAGAATTATATTAGTTAGTGCTGTCAAGCTCTTTGATTATATTATGTGCCAAAAATGTTGTTTTCAATTTTTCTCGGTTTTCTTTCCAGGTAGAAACTGGTAGCATAGCTTTTCTTAATGCTGTTGTGAAGGTGAATATATCTTATTACATGTCAATGTTCTAATTATGCCAGTTTGTTTGGATGCCTCATCTTCAAATCTCAAGGTGAAGGTGTAGATCATTTGATCATGAAATTTTCGTAAAAAGGGATCCCTGGAAGCTATCAACCTCAGTGCTCATCGTATTCTTAGTTTTCTTAGAAACGGAAATTTGTTAAATAACCTCATGTATCTCTAAAGTCTTGAACTAACAGTTGTGTGACTGGGAATTTATAAGGTGGTTGTTGTCCTTGTCCTTGTCCCACATGAAATTACTTTCTTATCGTTTGAGTCTTCCAGTTGGAAGATAATAAAAAATATACTTGAAATATGCTCATATAGCACTTAGAATGGTGTACTCCTCGATAGATGGTCTATCTTACGCAGTTTCAATTTTAGCGTCAATAGGTTTGTCAAAATTCTTTTCAACATGTCCGCAAGTGCACTTGTGAATGGCTTTTAAATGGATTGCATGATAATATTTAAGAATGTCAACTCATTTCCCCCCATTCCATTTTTTCTGCGTCAAGGTTTACTGTACACATACTGCTCCAGATTATTCCCTTCCTTGGCGGAAACAAACAAAGACAATATAAAAGTACCCGAAGGTATGCTCTTTCTCATTTCTATCGACTTAAAAATTCTGCAAAACTGCAAATTTCCAATGAAAGGTAGTTCTATAATGCATTTTTTTTTTCTTATATTTCTTACTATATCGGGTAGTCTGTTCCTTGTAAGGGGGTATAACCTACAAGACTGACTTCAGTTTGATTTATACAGTGCTCTCATGATTGCTGATGGGAAGCTCTTGACCAATGCACATTGTGTTCAATATGATACACAGGTACCTTTGAGGTTTTAATCTTCCCTTTATAAGTATACAAATTCTTATTATTATGCCTGTCTCTCCTTTAAATTAAATAAAAGAATGTCTCTAAACGAAAAAAAAATTGATGTCATGTCAACCAATAATCAGGACAACTATATCCTTCAAATTTTAGGTGATTTTATGTACCTTCAGGTGTGGGTATACGAATTTGATCTTTCCCTCCCATTTTGAACAATGTATCTTGGTTTTCTAAAACTTGGTCTATCCAATAGGTGTATACGAGGTTCCCCTCAAATGTTAATAAAATTATTTACCTTATCAAAAAAAAAAAAAGGTCTATCCAATCAAAGCTGGACCAGAGAAAACATGCATTACTAGATAATTTACGAAAAAAGTACTTCATTTTGTATTTTCTAAAAACCGCGAAGGAGGTCAGATTTTTTTCTTTTTATTTTATTTCATAAATGATCAAATAAAAATTTAATAGCTTGGAATGAGTATAGAGAAAAGGTAAATTTGGACTTTGCACAATGAGTATAGAGAAAAGGCAAATTTTGTTGAAAATATGTCTCAGAAATAAAATAGGAATAGATATTTTTAGTAGTTTTTAATTATTAGAGTCCTAGAATTAGTTGTCCCCTTATTTTTTGAATAGGAATTAGTTATCCAATTTAAATTGGAGTGTAGTTAGAAATTTAGCTATAAATATATATGTTTTGAGTTATTAATAAAATAATTCTCTTTGACAATACTATTACCGTATTTTATGTTTCTCCAATTCTTTCTCTGTTATTTCTCCAATTTCAAAGCCAAAAATCAACAAATTTGAACTTTGCCATCCATATTTTTTATGGCTTTGCACTATGTCATGCACACTTTTAGGATTGGACTCCACTACCAACTATTGAAATTTATTGCACTTTGTCACCCTGACCACTTTACTGGCAAAAACTTATTGGAAGGGGAGGCTAAAGATTGGTGCCCATTATGACTTCTCAGATAAGAAACAGAAAGGTAATATTTTTGTTGTTCTTTTTACTAGAAAAATGTAGATGGCAAAGTGGAGGCTTTGAAACTTTGGACGGCATTCTGCACAATAATTAGAAAAAAAAAAAAAAAAAAAGGATAGAAAATGCATCTTTTCCTTCAAAGAAACTTAATTTTGATTATCTAGCTCATGTCTGATCCTACCCTAAAGAATTGTGATCGCAGTCCATATTAGCTAATCCAAGTCCATTTTATTCACTAATCAATACATCGTTCTTTTGAGATATTATCTATTCCCATATTACCACCCGTACTTTTATGATACGCTCTTCTCAAGTACATACATAGTGGCTAACTTTGTATTCAGTATTCACTATTGTTGAACCCGTGCCTATTTAGGTGGTCTTCTATCTCCCATTGTGTCAACCGCATTTTCTACTGGTCAAATGTGGCTTTTAGATTAATTAATATTTTTGGTGGCAGGTCAAAGTTAAGAAAAGGGGGAATGCCACAAAATATGTTGCTAAGGTATGCTTTTCATGATAAGCTTTTTGTGACTTATTTTTAGGTGCTTTTAGCTTTTAAGCACTTTTTCAGTTTTGGTGGTGTTTGGCAAAGTAAAAAAAGTGTTTTTAAGCACTTATTTTTAAGTCAAAAAAAATGCTTATAAGCCAAAAGTAGGGTAATACCAACTTATGGCTTTTGGCTTATAAGCTACTTATTAAAAGCCAATCCAAACAGGCCCTTAATTGCCTACAACACTTGGAGAACATTCTAGTATTATAAATAGTAGTTTTAATGGTACAACTTCGGTGGGTTAGTTTGACAACATGGATCTAATTTTATGGTGCTTAATTCTCATCATGTATGACATGTAGGTTCTAGCTAGAGGGGTAGCGTGTGACGTAGCTTTGCTATCCGTGGAAAGCAAGGATTTCTGGGAGGGAGTTGAGCCCCTTAGTTTTGGACAGTTGCCTCATCTGCAGGTACTTCTCATTTGACATTTCCATTTAAAAAAGCTGTCCTATGGGCAACTTTATACATGTTTTTTCCCCTGCAGTATTGCTTTCTCATTTTCATGTTGCTCTAAATTTGTCCAAGAAAATGGGATAAGCCACCAACACCCGGCATGCATGTTCATACTGAACAAAGTTCCCACCTATCTAATTGATACCTGCTTGCTATATTAGTCAATTGCACTTGATCTTGAATAAATTAAGTTTGGGCTCCTAGAAATTGACAGACATTCTAAGTACAATATCTTAGCTATACATTCAAATATGTAGCAAAAGACTTTGCATTGGCAGTTTTAACTAATCATTCTTCCAAACATCTTGCTGACTGGGAGTCACTTTCTATTATTTCTTAAACGGCATTTTCCTGATGAGACCAATGCTGCCTAGATTACTCTGATTTCAGTGAATTTTACTCAGCTGAATGTATTATTAGGAAAAAGCTCCGTGAAATCAAATCCATTTTGAATTCATTTAACTGAATCCACTTTGGCATTAACAGGTTTTGATACAGATGTGTAGCTGTTACTCGGTGGTCTGGGTGGAAAATTTACTACTTGTATAATGCTTCTAGATGTCCTCTTATACAGCTGGTTTTTGGTTTTATAGGGTGTACTTGTCCGGAAAGTTAAGCCCACTTCTGCCATCGGTAATGTCGTGAAAAAGGTATTATTATTCTTTATTTCAGTAGGTTATTTCTGATTTTACCTTTAAACATTGATTTCCTTGCACCATTGTCAGCAGTTGGTAGCTCCATTCTGATAATGAGTCAATGACAGTTAATTTAGTCCAGAGAGCCTCAGCTTAATGGTATTTTGTTTCACATTCAAAGTTATCAAAATACATAACCCTTAAACGGCAACCTGCAGATGGAAGGACCAAAAGCAAAAGAATTTGATTTAACCGTGTGAGAAACTAAATTAAAAGGTCTTTGTGTTGTCATCAGCAGCTCCCTAGAAGTCGTGGACCCATGGCTTTCAGGCATCTACATTATTCAACAGTGTGTGCTTCACCTCTTTTCCGTCCATTTGTGTCGATTAACTTGATTTAGTCATTGTAGTCTGTTCTTTTTAGAAAATACTGTGATTGCTTAATATCCACTGAGGACGTGTTCCGAAATAGAGCATAATGAATATGGAGATTCGTGTTACTGAGTCCAACTAGTCTGGGATTTTTGTGCTATTGATTGATTGAATATGGACTAGGGACTCGAGTTATAGATTTTACATTCTTTCCATATATTGCTATTTGTACAACATTGATTCACATGCACCATAGATGTGCATGACATGGATATTCTGTTGGTATCTAGTATTCATGTTGCCAGAACATGGAGATATTGTCCTATAACCAAATTAATGAACGAGAAAAGGGCAGTATACCAGAATCTTTGACCATATTTAGTTAGTCCGACCTATTTCTGCATTAGCTATTTGATTTTTTCATTCTTATGTTGTGAAGTTACTAAAAAAAAAAAAATTTGGATCATTCGCATGCATGCTAGTTTGGAAATGTCACTAAGTCAAATGATATTTGGTACATTTTTCCAGGGCGACGTGATTGTTAGCTTTGATGGTGTTCATGTTGGGTGTGAAGGAACAGTGCCATTTCGATCAAGTGAACATATAGCTTTTTGCTATCTCCTTAGTCAAAACTAATATTCAACTACTTTCAAAGAAGTTAAATTTTCCATTAGAAGGCATTGGTATGTTTGACAAACACTTTTTTTCATTACATACTACGTTTGACGAACATTATGCACTTACTGCTCAGTTTGAATGTCAAACTCTGAAACTGTTAGCCTCATGTCATTACTGATTTTTAAGGCAACACTTTCCCCTTTGTCTTTCCCACATAAGTTTTTGCTTCAATCAAATATGCCAAAGCTAGCAGGGAATGCTTATCATTTTGTATACTGCGAAGGCTGAATAGTCTGCTTTAGTTTTTTGTCCCAGTGGATCCATTTCCATGATGGCTTTGAAATGGATATCAATTAATGCTAATATTTCACTGAATCGTTAATTTCAAACTCCAAACTCTCCCCATCTATATTGCTTAGACTCTTCAAAAATGTTATCGGGTGCATCTCGTATCCTTCAAAAGTAGTGTATTTTTGGAGGATTGGACACGGGCGTGGCAACATTTTTTAAGGAGTCCGAACAACTTAGCTCCCCATCTTCCATGCCATGTTGGTCCTGCATGTTGTTTTGTTAAGTATGTTTCCTTTTTGGTATACCCCTTGTATACGGCCAAGATGACCTGGTTATTATCGGTGAAATCTTTTACTTGATCAAATACTTAAGTATGCACATGCTACTGTTAATTTACAAAAAATCTTTTTCCTTTAAGATTCGCTGGTGATTCAGTTGAGGTTGGTATTATACGAGCGGGAGAATTCATGAAAGTTCAAGCAGTTCTAAAGCCACGTGTGCATCTGGTATAAAAAAATGTTACTCCCTCCGTTTCAAAATCAATGATCTACTTTTCTTTTTAATCTGTTTCAAAAAGAATGACCCATTTTCCTTTTTGGCAATACTTTAATTTCAACTTTCCACATGACATGTTTAGGACAACAAGATTAAAGGGTATGTTGGTACATTTAACACAACTTTAATTTAAGGCCACAAGATTCAAAAGTCTTCTTTATTTTCTTAAACTTTGTGTCAAGTCAAAGTAGGTCGTTCTTTTTTAAACGGAGGGAGTAGCTGTTTTTCTGTTGACACCACCACTTGAATTTTAGTTTAATTTCTATCGATCTGTTTGCTTTCATCTGAAGGTTCCTTATCACATAGAAGGTGGTCAGCCTTCATACCTAGTAGTTGCAGGCTTGGTGTTTACACCACTATCCATACCACTAATACAGTAAGATTTTCCATAATACCTCGTATTGTTTGGAGGTAGCAATTTGCTAGTTTTCAAGTATGTATTAGTACAAGAGTTCTCTCTCTGATAACAACACATTCATATTTTATTTGGCAGGGAAGAACGCTGTTGCATTGGGGTAAGTCTTGACAAAATGATGATTGCGCACAATGATTAGAGCTTCTTTTTTGTTTAGTTTTGATAAGTAAATTATTAGAAATACTCTATTGAATTGATTGTTTTCTTTTAATTTTATTAGCAAAAACTATTGACCAAGGCTCGACACTCTTCGGCCAAGTTTGAAGGGGAGCAGATTGTTGTACTATCCCAGGTATGTATGGAGTAAGTTTTGGCCTTTGTAAATCAGCTCACAGATACAGCGACTAAAAGATTTATCCTTTCTTCTGTTCATTAATGGACTCGAGAATAGGACATACCCATCCCTGGGCCATGGCAGAGGAACAAGACAGTGACATTAACCTAAGGGTGATGATGGAAGTGGAAGAATGGTTACATGCATTTTAGCCTGCCCATTTATCACCCTTGGGGTTCTAGTCTGCCTTATCACTTGCTCACCCATTTTGTCACCTCTAAATGATTCTGAGGGGTTAATTTACCAAAATAATGCTACATTTCAATGGTTTATTTTGCTTGTAGGTCTTAGCAAATGAAGTAAATATTGGATATGAGGACATGAGCTATGAGCAGGTAAGTTATTTATATTCACTTTGATGTTATAATTACCACCAGTTGATTTATAAACAATAATTAGGGTGAACATCAAACTTCAAATTTAATTACATGTTTTTTCAGTCACATGCCAACTAGCTTGGAATTGAGGCATAGTTGCTGTATGATTCTTCTATGAAGTCTCAAGTTTTTATATACTTGGCAGGTCTTGAAGTTGAATGGCACCCGAATTAAACATTCACCATTTGGCTCATCTAGTGGATTGTAAGTGTAACGTATATAGCTGAGTTCTCTTTTCTCTTTAGCTGATCAATTACAGATTTTTCTGTTTGTGCAGCATCCAAGGGCCAATTTTTAGTGTTTGAATTTGAAGGCAATAATTTGGTTGTTGTGGAAAGGGAGGAAGCCCTGTCTGCCTCAGCTAGTATTCTCAAAGATTACGGCATTCCAGCTGAAAGATCATCAGATCTTTCTGACCATATATTGATTCCATAGAACAAAGTGAAGCAACCAATCATGGTGATAGTCCAGTTTCTAATCAGAAGGGAAAAAAACGTTCAGCTGAAATCAACGTGCTGATGGCTATTGGCTGTAGGTGAAATGGAAGTTTCTGGCTCTGCACATGAAGTATGTAGCATTTCTGAGGTTTATTTTTACAGGTGTAGGGGATGTAATTATCAATTTGTAGGAAATTTTGGGAGTTGAAGTGATCTGAAGATTTTGTTACCATTCACATAATTCAGTTTTCCTTTTAGTTTTCCCTCTCCACTCCCCGGCCTCTCACCGTGAAACTATATTCTTTGGTCTGAGACCTGTTAAAGGTCAGGAGCATATTCTAAATCATTTTTGTATATTACTGTATGTGTTACTTCTTTTTGACAGCAGTAAACAAAGTTATGTAATGTGTCGATAGTATTTATTTTATTTTATAAAAGAAAAATGGAAGGGTAGATAAGTGTGTTGGTTCATTTTTCTCAACTGTACGTGGGCCATATTACATCTCTATGAGCTCGAAAGGTCATGGACTGTTCTGGCAGCAAACTGTAGAGTGGACCTACCATACAGCAACCCGCATAAGATTCCAAAGTCCTAAACGTGCTTTGCTTATAGACTTCAAAATACACAATCACCTGCATAATAATTCACATATTAAATGAAATTGACCAGGCAAATATCTGTAGTCAGTTTGTAGCAAGGTAGTTTCCCTATTTTCGAGGTACTTTATACCATCAGCTTATATAGATAGATTAAACCATGTCAAGGATTTCTTTTTGTTTTACAGGAGAAGAAGTGTAGAGTCCTAACTAATCAACTATCAAGGGTGGGAAGAATGGTGGAGGTGCCAGATAGAATGGTTTTGTCAGATAGAGAAAATTCCATAGAGTAGGAATGGCAAGAAAAGGCCAGTGAGGAAAAGGACAAACAAGCTCATGTGATTTCTCAACAATTACCATTCACCAATCTTGTCCCATTGCCAATACATTCCAAGCTGTCTTCTTACTAAATACTAGCACATTCTTCTTCTTCATAATCTATCTACCCTTCAATTATAATACCAACTCTGTCATTCATAATTCCAATACCTTTACTATTTCTGTGCCAAGAAAGATTTGTCCACTGATGGCTGCTTCTGCTTCCACTTCCACAAAGCCATTCTTCATTCCACTCATGATTTTCTTGATTTCCCAATCTCTTTCTTCTTCTTCTTCTTCACTAGCTAGCATGCCACCAGCTTCAAGTATTTCAGCTGCACCTGCATTGCTGCCAAATCCACCAACATCTTCACCTCCACTCTCTGCACTTTCTCCGGATATAACTCCTCTGTTTCCTTCACCTGGTGGCTCAGACCTTGCTCCTAGTGATTCTTCAATACCCACTATTCCTTCAAGTCTCAGCCCACCAAACCCAGATGCTATGGTTGCTCCTGGACCCCTCATGCCATTTCAGCCTTCTGCCTCATTCCCAATTCACTCTGCGATTCCTCCGGCATCACTTCTTACTGCAATTCTGGTCTTTGCTGTGTAATGCCTGCTGCATTGCTGGTTCATACTGGACTCAGGGTATAGTTTATTGGTTTCACCACACCTCGTTTGTCTAGCACGTGCTACAGATTTATTTATTTTAATTATTTTGCTAATCAGAGTAAATAATCACTAGTGCGATATTAGGCATCATTACTAAGTTGATTGAGATGTACTGCCATTCTTGTATCAGATCAGAAAGGGGATTATAAATTCAGTTGTCAAAATGATATACTGACATACGCTCTATTCTACATGACCATTTTTGAGGTACAGTACTACCCTAGCAAATGAGGTACAGCACTATTGGTTTTAGTATTTAGGAGATGTGCTGAAGGGCTCTTGAGAAAGCCCTTCTTTGATGAATTTTTTTTGTTTTTTTCCTTCTTGGAGAGGCCTTAGCAACAACACTCATCCTCAGCCCTGCTGTTTTCCTCCCTCGGCAAATCCAAAGCGATATAATTATCTGATTAATTATGTTGAGTATTTCATCATCCAGCTCTGCAACAATAGAATTGGAAAGATAACGTGAAGAAAGTTTTGCCATAACAGTAAGGCAATATAAATATTACGTACTAATGAATCGAATCATTTTCGAATTCTGAAAAGGTAAAGTATAGCCTCAAAGCAAAAAAGGGTACTATTCCTATCCCTTCATTTCCTCTTCTGGTCGATTACATTGCCCTGTGGGAGGAGCAAAAAGTGGAGTCTTGGTCGAAGCAAGAGGCCCTATTCTACCTACTCCTAACATAATTATTGGGAGAAGCTCATCCAACATTAGACCTAGAGATATTATATATATATATATATATACCACGCGATAGTAGGTTAAATGGACTTTACCGTATAGTTAGGCAATCAATTTTTCATTACAGATTAAAGCAAGATAACAAAAGTATATTGTGGATGGCTATCAAAATCAGTACGATGCTCTTCCTACTTGACTATAGAAACAAAAAAAGAAATTCAATTTTTCATAATTGATCACTCACTACCTTTAAACGAGCATCGAAAATGATCATATTCCCAAAGTATGACATCAGGGTAAATTTGATCTCAAAGTATGACGAAGGGTATATTTAATCAATTTTTCAAAGTAAAGGGATAAATTTGACCCCAAACTATGACGGCGAGGGTAAATTTGACCCAAAAATATGTCGAAGGATATATTTCACCAATTTTTTAAAGTGGAGGGGTAAATTTGACCCTTTACTTGAGTTTTAATAAGTTTTGTGTAGTACATGGTATGACGCTTGTGATGAGTTGTTGTAGGAGTCCATTGGATCTGCTTTAGGTGATAAATGAAGCCATAAATGAGCCACAATGGGTGAAGAAACAAAGAGAAAACCTGATGTGGACAATGGATTTGAAAGGGTACAAATGAAGCTCTAAAAGCTAGAGAATGTGAGGATTGAAGTCAAAAACTCATCGAGCTTGAGATATGTGATGCACTAAAGTCAAGGCTCAACGTCAAAGATCATGTCTGGAAGAGTTGGACCAGTAAAATAGTAGCTTACCGTGATCTGAAAGTGCCACGGAGTCAAGGAATAGAAGAAGAAACAAAGTTGGAACGAGTTTAGTCGGCCGCATTAGCAGCGTGGCACAGAGGCTTGGCTCCATTTTATTGAAGAGGCATAGGTGCCGTGATATCAAAGTGTCATGGAGCTTAGGCTCCGCGATTACAAGGTGTCGCGGACTTGATATTTTCAAGAACAACTTGTCCTACACTATAAATAGGAACTTCGCATCTATTCTAATCATTTGTGGATGACTTGGGACTGAAAAATACACAAGGAAGTCTCCAAATAGAGTTTTTTTTCTTCTCTTTTCACTACTTAATTCTTGTATGAGCTACATTAATTTCGTGATTGTAAAGTAGATTATGAGTGATTATTCAAGTTGGTTAATGTTAATTATCGTATTTGGTGGTTCTTATATTATTGTACTCACTATTTAATTGATTTGTGACCTTTAAAATATATTTATATTTCTTTTGCGAGCCCGAAAGGAGGAACATTAGATTAGATCATGGAACATAAGGAATGGGTTCTTGCCTTTAGATGAATTGATTCGCAGTAAGGATAGGAATATGCCTAATTTGCCCCAATTAGTTCAAATACTGGATGAATATAAATGCGTTTGAATTAGCTTTCACATCCACACTCAACGATATAGTTGTGAAGCTAAATTAGATAGACGATTAGAGGCTCGAAAGATCATAATCATGATACTAACCCCGTGAATTAACAACTAAGATAAATAACTTCATCAACGAGATTGTATTGCTTTGCATGAATGTTCAAGATGCCTTGACCCTGGAACTCTCCAAATTATTGGTTACAACTCATTGTTCCGTTTAGCTTGATAAAAACTTAAAACTCTCTTTTGATTACGCAGCGCACTTGCTCAACTTAAATAGTAATACTAGAATTGAATTGCTTGCTAAACGTCACGTTCCTGTGGGATAAATTTGACTCGAAAGAGCCACTTTATTACTTGTACGATCACGTACACTAGCTTGTGCGATTGAATGATTGGATGCAACAGATAACATGAAAAATCTCATTATGTGTAACAACCGATTTGGATGTCTTAGGTCATGACTTTTTTTCTTCTTATTTTGTCTCTGCTTATTATTTACTAATCTTATTTCCTTGATTTATTCTCTTCCTTTTACTGATTTACCTTGTATTTATTAGGTAAACGACATCAGTCCGTTATTTATAGGGACAGACTGTGGTTCTTACAGACTCCCCACACTTACATTTAGAATCCCAGTTCTCTTGGACACACACTCTTTTCACACATTTTTCCTCTCTAGTTTATATATTAAAAGCTTTCACATTGTGTTGTTCAAAGAAGTTGGGGAAACAAGAAGGAAATCTTGTTAATTTTCATACCAAGAAAGAGGACATAAGCTTCCAACTAATTTTCATGTGAGATGGCATTGGGGCTACAAACCGGAGGAGATCTGGTTTTGAGCTATAATCTGCATTTAAACAGTTTCGACTGTGAAGCTCGATAAATTTGGCAATATTTGGGAGCACAAGCTCCCTAGAATGCAGATGTAATAAAGGGACCTTAGACAAGACACTTCCTTTCTGAACATCCAAACCTTCCGGCCTCTTTAATCTATACGGTTTCCCTGTTGTCGGCTCAACATCTACTCTTGGCATCTGCTTCCATTTGCGATGGACAAACCAACCATACTTATAGTCGCCCACAATTGGGGTTCCAAGGGCTTCAGCACAATGAACTCGAAGCTGCAAAGTAACAGAAAACACAATCATTTTTCCCATTCCCCTCCCTTACCAAAAAACTAACCACCAGAAATGAAAAATTAGGGCTTCTCAGTTGCAGTTGATCAACCCATGAAATTCATCATTAAATTGGGCATCCAAGGCTGGATAGGCACACAAAATATTACCAGCAGTAAAGCAACATCTTACTCACACTTAATGCTGCCGTTTGTACTGGCATCGTCACTAGTTGAGATGCTTATTATAGAGGAAAAACCTCGCATGCTAGAAATATTACTCATCGTAATACTGATTTATGGAAGCATCTTCATAAGTTCCTCTTTATCCTTTTTGGGTTCATCAAGCAAGTTTTTCTGCTTGGACCTACTAAATGTCCTAACTTAAAATTCAGAAAAAAGCTTTATGCATCTCTTACAGAACCACAACTTAGAAGAACCACCGCTTTTCACAGGGACCACAACTAAAATATTGAAATGCATCTTTCCACAATTTAAAAAATGAACCCTTTTTATAAAAGAAAAGGGAGCAGGAACCTGATGTTTTCTACTTGTATGAGGGCGCAACTCAATCCATGAGCATCCATTGATCATTGGACCAAGCAGCCGATATTCGGTAACAGCATCCTCAGAAGCTTCTAATCCTGAGTGTTGAGCCAACATGACTCTCTCAGTTCTACCATCATCAAGAAGCACCTGCAGTGAATGCACAAGCACAACGGACACTTATTCTACTTGACCAAAACCTGCAAATTAAGCAAGGGAATGGAAAACCTTTGTAAGTGGTGCAGAGATCACGCCTTCCTTCTCCTTGGGGGAACCTATTACCAACGCCCAATACCTCTGATATGTTGACCCACATGCATCATTCCATGCCTGAATGCATAATCAGAGCTTTATGCATCACGAAGACTTAACCAGTGAAGTCAAAACAGGTATTCTCACCCACAACAAAATACCAACCCTTCTCCCTTGAAGAAAGAACGGAAGAAAAGCCAAAAGAAAAAAAAAAGGAAAGAAAAGACAAAAGAAGATGGTGCATAGGTTGAAGACTAAGTACCTTAGACAGGGACTTGGACCTTTTTGTGTTGCTGAACAACAAATGAAGATGGGAAATACTTTCTTCTGTTCTTCCCATTAAATGAAGGCCACTGCTCTCTCTATCAAGACGATGTACCTTGACAAAATATGCAGCAAACTGAACTTAATTCCAAATTGACATCAAAAGCTTAAATCTCCACACACCCCACAATTGCTTCTTCACCAGCAAAAGTAACTCCTATTTTTTTACTAGAGGCACCAGGATATCTTCGGAAATATTAAAAGTAAATAGATCTTTGAAGTTTAATTAATTGCACTTTCGCAATGCTTAGTTACCAGCCTAGGTCCCTCATCATATTCATAAGACAATGCTGCGGCTGCCAAGGCGTCCATGCTATTATGCACAGGAAGGTTTCCCTGTAATCAGTCAAATAATAATCAGAAATGAAGGCAAAGGGCTGAAGAATGTGGTAGTCGAGATCGCACTATAAAGAGCACCTAAAAACAAACCTTCACAGGCAACTTTGGGGGCTTGTTTAAAACAAGTATGGCGGGGTCCTACAATTTGAACAATTAATAAGTTACAGGAAACAAGAATACCCTTGGTGCATAGTTCCACCCGACAACTATATCAAATGAAATTAAGAAGCAGGAAAAGTAACCACAGTAGTTGTGTCATCTCTAACCACCAGAAATAGTGGAAATCAAATGTAAAACTTGCAGAGAAGAAAACAGATAAACAAAGGCATACCTTGTAAAATACAAGCCTTTGCAAGTATGCTATTTCATCAGCATTAGGATACAAAGTGCCACTAGGTATAACATCATATCGTTTTGAGATTCTTGCTTCGGCAACAGATATGGACACATGAACTCTTGCGCCAACTTCCATGACCTCTAAATGATTAATCTGTAGATTCAGTGTGAAATTGTAAAACAGGGGAATCCATTGGGAGTGTAGCACAGGGTCCAAAACAAATTGAAGAAGCCCCGTAGCTATTGATATTTGTATTTTCAACATCAGAATAAAGCTTATACTGCTAGGACTCTTGCAAGTATCACCACCTTTCTTAAAAATCTGGTTTGTCCTTCCTTGCTTGTAAATGACTCATTACACTCTAACTGCACCTATAAATTAAAAAAAATAAGATAACTGTCGGAAAATTCATTTTCATTACAACAAACTAAAGAAAATATAGCCATTAAACCCTTCAAAAGGGTAAGATAAAGGTCATATTCTAAATGTAGGAGAAGAGGTGCAAAACAATGTACATTTAACAGATTTACTCTACCTGATGAAATAAAATTTCTCTTCTGGACGTTGTGATAAAATGAAATAGTATCCAAGCATTAGAGTAGATAATTTAGCTATGAGGTCTGAACTAGCCAACAACATATATAAAGACTAAGAACAAAAAAATTGCAAGTTAACATAATATAGGATGATGAATAATATGTCATTTATCAACGTTCAAATAAACTTGTCATTTGTTATCCATAACACTGTCCCTTGTGACTTGCATGTTAGAGTGTCTCTACATAATACTTCGTCACAAGCTGTTTGCCAACATTAAACATGTAGCAAATTTTTAATAAAGATGGTCTCTGAGCCAGTTTCCACGCCTTGACTGTTTCTATCTGATATCTGTTATCTCCCACCAGCACAAGTACCGATTAATTCCAGCCAACCAAAACTTGTGATTTCAAGGTGCTTTCTTTTTCATCAAGTGTTCAAATCACCTAGTGCTTTTGTCTTGGTTGGGATTTGAACCCTTACTAGTTGTACAAGGAATCCCTAGGAGAGGAATGTAATTTACTAAAGATAGAAAAACATAAGTACCATGCATTGACTAGGTGGGATTTAATAGAAAAAAATAACATAACAATTCACATAGGAGCAGGAATAGATATAAGAATACTTACGAGGCCCTTAGTAAAATGGGATTGGATAACCGAGCCCGGTATCTCATCAAAGTAGTATTTGATCCAGCTAATGGCAGTAACATGACAAGATGGTTGATCCGGACCGGTGGGTGCTTTCTTTCCTGGCAAAGGATGGCCGGGAAATGGGGGCAAAGATAATAGCTGACTAGGTTTTGCACCCTCTTTTTGACGGCCCAAATGTGCTATATTGTTGGACACTCGAATCACAGGTTGACAACGATTTGCTAGTGCAGAACGGCCCACAGATCTGGAATAGCGCCTCACCAGAAATAGTAAGCAACGACTCACATCTTTGTTCCACCTCATCACATCTTAATACCTTAGCATCTGGATTTTAGAAACATTGAGTTAATCCCAGACAAGAGGATGTAGAGCAGACCCATCCAAAACAATAGGATGATACAACAGAAACGAGACACACAATTATCATGGTTAATCACTGAGAAGGACAGCCAATTCAATACATAATAAAGTTGGGGGTCACACCAAGTATTTAAAAACAATTGTCCAACTATGCTATAAATCTAAAAACACTTTAGTGGGATTTATTAGCTTTTTCCACCTTGCAACTCCATGCCTTTAAGAGTTTTACTGGTAGAAGCAGGTCATAGCTATAGGGCGTCCCAATTTTCTCTACGTGCTTAACAAGACAAACGGACAACACAACGGAGAGCAACTATCTTATACCCAAGAAAAATGTCAAATACTATATTTGCTACATTCTCTAGTTAATTCTCTCCCTCACGAGCTCCGTACCTCCTCCTGCCAAAACAATTTTTAAAAAAAAGTTAAAGCATAATCATGCTCCTGTAGACTAGTTGCTCGGACTCGGGTACAGATGTCCAATATGGGTCCGGATATACAAGTCAGATCCTTCACGGTATCAACTTAAAGATTAGAGGATATGGATCCCTTAGGCATGCTTTCTGAGGATGATCGTAGACGAGATGAGAGTGACAGCTGATATCCTACTGACGGTAGCAACTATTGGTCATCATTCAGACTTGAGAGCAATAATTGCTGCTATGTGTTTAGACAAGATAGGAAGACTTTAACAGATTCCATAGACTTTAACTTCTATATAATCGTAACCTATAGGCATGTTTTCAACTAGCAATCCAAGTACTAATGACTTGGACGTGATAGAAAAAATTGCAAACAGATTTAAGAGTTTGAAAACTCCTTAGAAACAAACACATTATAGATGTTGGAGACGGGATACTAATTAGTCGCGGATCTTGCTTCACATTTTCAAGTCATGAATTCACATTTTAAATGACAACACTAAACCATTTTCAAGTCACTAATTCACATTTCAAGTGACTACACTTAACCATTTTCAAGTCTCTAATTCACCTTTCAAGTAACTACACATAACCATTTTCAAGTAACTAATTCACATTTCAAAATACTATTTTTAACCATTTACAAGTAACTAATTCACATTTGAAAACACCATACTTAACCATTTTCAAGCCACTATTACAATATTTCAAGTGACTACACTTCACCATTTTCATTTCATTAGTTCACATTTCAAGTTACTACACTCAATCATTTTCAAGTCACTACTTCAATATTTAACGTGACTACACTAAACCATTTTCAAGTCACTAATTCGCATTTAAAGTCACTACATTTGCATCATTTACATAACACAAGTTCACATTTTCAAGTTACTACACTTAAACATTTTCAAAACACAAGTTCACATTCTCAAGTCACTACACATAACCATTTTCAAGTAAATAATTCACATTTCAAGTCATTAGTACACATTTCAAGTCACTATTCACAACCATTCTCAAGTCCCTAATTCGTATTTCAAGTTACTAAACTTGACTATTTTCAAAACACAAGTTCACATTCTCAAGTCACTACCCATAACTATTTTCATGTCACTATTACACATTCCAATTGACTATACTTAACCATTTTCAAGTAACTAATTCACATTTCAAGTGACTACACTTAACCATTTTCAAGTGACTAATTCACATTTCAAGTGACTACACTTAACCATTTTCAAGTAACTAATTCACATTTCTAGTGACTACACTTAACCATTTTCAAGTCACTAATTCACATTTAAGTCACTATCCTTAAAGTAACTAAACTTAATCATTTTCAAAACACAAGTTCACATTTTAAAGTAACTAATTCATAATTCAAGTAACTAATTCACATTTCACATTACCAACATCACAACTCAAAATAAAATCATTAAACTTTTGTTTATACTATAAATCAAACAATTCAACAGATTTAATAAAGCAAATAAGTAGAGGCGTCCTCTCACACCATATAATCATCACAACCAACATTACATTTCAAAATAAAATTATTAAACTTTAATTTATAGTGTCCACTAACAATTCAATAAATTTAATAAAGCAAATAAACAGAGGCGTCACATGTCCCTCTCGCACCATAAAATCATCACAAAACCTATGAATTTAAAGCCTTCTACAACAAATAATCCCACATTAACACTACATCAAAAGACTTCAATACAATAAAATAGAGAGAAATCAACTTACCTTTGCTTGGCCTAAGTTGAAGACAAAGAGACAAGCGGTCACCGGAAAATAGCAAAGCAACCCTTTTCCTAAGTTCGGGCTCTGTCAAAAAGCAATATCAAATTATTTGCTACTTCACATCAAGCAATAACACCAACCTCTTCAAAAAAGCAACTACATTTAACCATTTTCTAGTAACCAATTCACACCTCAAGTGACTATACTTAACCATTTTCAAGTTACTGGTTCAATATTTCAAGTCATTAAAGTTAAACCATTTTCAAAACACAAGTTCACATTCTCAAGTTACTACACTTAATCATTTCCAAGTAACTAATTCACATTTCAAATGACTACACCTAACCATTTTCGAGTCACTATACTTAATCATTTTCAAGTCACTAATTTACATTTTCAAATATAATATAAGTCAAACAATTCAACAAGTATGTACATACATCTCTAATCTCTCCAGGTATTACTTCAAAAATCAGACATAGATAAACACACTAGCAGCTTAACGGCGATAACAAACAAACCTTAATAGAATCTGCATTAATTTAGCATACTTGAAAACTATATAAAGATGCAATAATCACAGCTTTTTGAAAAATAATAATACTAAAAAAGTTTGCCTCCCTAATCATAATAATAGCAGAAGCTAGAGTAAAAAGGAATAAAGTCCCACTGTAACAGAAAGTAGTCTGAATGGTTTCATCTCGTGTTAATTAAGATTCCAAGTATATAAGTGCAAAAAATCTTTAAATTGAACCTCAAAGAATACTAGTTCAGAATTCAGTTAAATGAACACGCGTACTAAGGGCCAAATATCTTCAACAAAATATGACACTTAAAAACAAAAGAGTAAAAAGTAACAAAACCGATTGAGCCCTTACTCACCGGTCGGTCACCTCAAAGTTCACTTCAATGGCAGAGGTCATTCTCAAATTACCGGACCTCCGCTTCCACGTTAACTGTAGTTTCTCCACTTCCGCCAACAAAGTCAAAAAATTGAACAAGAGCAACAACTAACAATAGCAGTGTAATAATTAACCAAAGGGGTAATGTAATCAAGATGGGCTGGGTCGGGTCATGACTGGGTTGAGCTGGGTATTATTAAAAAACAAAAAATTGAAAAAATCAACCACAAATAGTTGATTTATTTTTTTAAAAATAATTATTTGAAAAACATCACTTGTTGACAATTTTTATTAAAAAAATTATAAATTATATAATGTTTGTAATAGCATCCAAATAATTTAATGTAATGTGTATAGAAACTAGATAATTAGTTATTTTATCATCACATTAACAAGAGTAGTATATTTCCTCAATCATATAATAATATAAATGCATTTGTACATACGATATTATATACCACGTAATACAGAGTATTAATCAGATGAATTATCGATTAATTAGCTTACGTTATTATAACTTCAACAATATATCCTAGTCTACATTAACACGTGTTGTATATTTCCTCAATAGTATGAATTATTATATTAGTCAAAATACTTCAATATATAAATTCAGTTAACTAGCTTTTAATTACTAAGTACATCACGATGCGATATATACATATATTCTATTTACAATCTGATTCGAAATACGTATTATATACATCACATACACGAGTATATTATTCCATAATACAACGTATTTCACATATACTCAGATGAATTATCGGTTAGTTTATCTTACGTTATTATACCTTCAACGGTATATTATTACCTCGATCGATCGTATTACATCAGTGTATTCAATATATAACGTGATACATTTAGTTAGCTTTTGACTATGTACTACGTACATCACTAGATGAAATATACATACATATATATAAATGTAAGCTTTTGACTACGTAATACATACATCACTGCATAATATATACATATATATGTATATACACACACGCTACCTACTATCAAATTCTAATACAAACTCTATACATCACATACACAAGTGTATTACCGCCGTAATGCAGCGTATTTAATACATACTTTGATGAGTTATCGATTAATTTGATTAGCTTACATTAATATAACTTCAACGTACAATTTATTATTACTTCAATTGTTTCAAATCAAAGTATTCAATATATACTTAGATACATCTAGTTAGCTTTTGACTTTTTGCAATACACGAGACACCCACACACATACTTACTATCGACTATCAGGTTCTAAATACGTACAATATACATCACGTATACATGAGTATATATCGACTATCAGGTTCTAAATACGATTTATCTGTTTCCTTCACCTGGTGCCTTAGACCTTGCTCCCAGTGATTCTTCAATACCCACTATTCCTTCAAGTCTCAGCCCACCAAACCCAGATGCTATGGTTGCTTTCAGCCTTCTGCCTCATTCCCAATTCACTCTGCAATTCCTCTAGCAACGCTTCTTAGTGCAATTCTGGTCTTTGTTGTGTAATGCCTGCTGCATTGCTGGTTCATACTAGATTCTGGGAATAATCTATTGGTTTTACCACACCTCGTTTGTCTATCATGTACTACAGATTTATATTTTTAATTAGTCACTGGTGCGATATTGGCATCATTACTAAGTTAATTGAGATGTATTACCATTCTTGTATCAAATGAGAAGGGATAAAACAATGACTCCTCTTTGTCTAAAAAATTCAAGCTTTGTCATTCTATGTTTGAGGGATTATAAATTCAGTTGTCAAAATGATACTGGCATACGCTATTCTACATGATCATTTTTTCTATACTAAAAAGAATATCAAGAATCATTTTTGAGGTATAGCAAATGAAGTAGTAGTATAATGTTTGAGTATGTCATTCTCACATGCTAGAGAAATTACTATTGGTTTTAGTATTTATGAGATCTGGTGAAGAGCCTCTTCAGAAACCCCTTCTTTGATGCCTTGAGCTCAATGGAAAATTCCCTTTTTGGAGAGGCCTTAGCAGCACTCATCCTCAGCCTCTTGTTTTCCTCTCCCAGCAAATCCAAAGCTATACAAAGCTGTCTGATTGCCTCTTTTTTCTCTTCATCTTTCTGCATTAGAAGCTCTTGATGAACTCGGCTCTCTTCCTTCAGTCCCTCGATTTCTTCATTCAACTTTAGTACCTCATCAGTTTTAAGGCTAAGGCCACCTGATGCTTCTGGTTTGGATTTGGATTTCCTCTTCGTCATTATCAGGATCCTCGATCTCTGATAGATCACAATTAGACTCGGACTCGGGGTCAAAGGATTCTGAATAGCTGTCATAGGATTTCTCCAGTATCTCCTCTGAATATTTTGTTAAAGGTAATGCAGTCGTCCATGCTGCCAAAATGCGCGTCCTGGACGCACACTTGATTTGATCACATCCCTCAGCTAACAACCGATGGGAACGATAAATTCCCTCAACCAACCATGTTAACGAGCTGTGGTCGTTTCTTGAAATACATCTCTGCTCTTTGAGCAAACGTATCTGCATCTTCATTAATTATCTTGAGTATTTCATTTGTCTTCTCATCTAGCTCTGCAACAATACAATTGTACAAGCTTTCAAGTTCTTTAACGTGAAGAAAGTTTCGCCATAACAGTAAGGCATGAGAAAGCAATATAAATATTCCTAAGGTAAATTACGTTTCAGGAAATTTATATGCTCTGTGGGAAGAGCAAAAAGTGGAGTCTTGGTCAAAGCAAGTGGGCCTATTCTACTACTACATAATTGGAAGAAGATCATCCAAGACCAGAGCTAGAGACATGGTGTGTGTATATATATACCACGCGGTAGTAGGCAAAATGGACTTTATTAGACAATCAATTTTTCATTACCGATTAAAGCAAGATAACAAAAGTATATGATGGCGATCAAAATCAGTACGATTCTTTTCCTAGTTGACAATATACACACACACACAAAAGAAAAAGAAAAAGAAAAAGAAAAAAAAGATTCAATTTTTCATAATTGATCACACTACCTTTAAATGAGCATCGAATAAGGGAAAAAGCAGGCAAAACATGTCAATGAAAAAGTGAAAATGGTCAGCTATATATATATTCTCACCAGCTAGAGTTGATTGAAGCCATGGCGAGCCATTTTGGATGCTATTCTGGCCATTGTTAGAGCAGCACCGGTATGTTGATAGCTTGTCTGTTGCCACTCCCATTTATATTTGGCTTTTGAACAATCTAACTTTAAAATAAATAAAAAGATAAATAGAGAACGAAGTGAAAGGTGGATTAAGAATGTTTGAAAGAGCCTCAATTTTAGGCAGTTGGTTTTTGAGGAGTGAAAGAAGGGAATTTATACTATAGGTAGTAGGAGCTTAATCCCGCTCCTCTGAATATATGGTTGGGTTGGGCCGGGCCCTAACCATATAACCATTAATTTGGAGCGTCTTTCACTCAGTTTATTTATTAAAAAAAATAAATACTCCACTATGAAGCAGCGGGGTCCAAAAATAATAGTACTGTACTTATTATCTGCTACTCCTTTCTCTCTCAAAAAAAAAAATAGCTGTTTCCCACATATGATGCCGAAATTTAAAAGATCCTATGTACACTCTTTTAACTTTAGGGACAATCGCATGCCTTGTTGAAAGTAGGCATGCATCCACTGTACACTGCGATGCTCAAAGTTAATTTAGATAGGACAAGATATCTTATCCAAAAAAAAAAAAAAAAAAAAAAAGGAAAAAGTGATCACAATTTAGAAGGTGCTTACAGGAAATAAAAAAAGACGTGACACATCTGTTCAAGGGTTTAACGAGTAGCGTCAGTTCTTGATTTAATTTCATATAACGTGTTTCACTAGCATGAAATTAATAAAAATTATTATTCCATTCATTTTTGTTTCATGGGTTTTAATTTAATTTTAATTGCAGGCGAAGTATTAAAGTAGGAGCTGATATAAGATGTGTGGGTGAGCTACGCTAAAAGCTTGTACACTTAGGGGTCGTTTGATAGAGGGTAGAAGATCAATGTAAAATATAGTGTATTAGTAATACTTGCATTATTTATCCTTCTATTAGTTATGCATGTATTATTTCTTATACATTGTTTGATTTGATGTATAAGAAATAATACATCTTACATAATTTCTATAAAAGAAATGTTTGTTACAAAAATACCCTTATTTGATTTTGAACACTTTTTTTGCAACAAAAATTTTTTGTCATCTCAAATATAATTAGTATTGTTGAACTAGTATATAGAGGTTTCGGATTGATTGCAAGACCTTCGTCTTTGCGCATGAAATATTTTGCCAACGGATTAACATAGTTGAAACAAAAATAAAATATAAGACGTAAAATTAAGAAATCGCCTCAATTTTTTTTTTAGCTTTTTAAAGACCCTCGAATCAAAGCAAAAATATGTTACAATTATTTAAATTAATTATTCATTGTTGTAGATTAAAATGGGGGGGGGGGGGGGGAGGGGGGATTGTGAAATGTTTTAAAAAGATTCACCATTGCAAATTAAAATAGCGGGAAAAAAATGGTGAAATATTTTGAGAGGAAAATTGATGGGTATTAAGGTCATTTAATAAGTTATGCATGTATTAAAGACTTTGCATTATTAATACATAGAAAATATGTGGTATTAGTAATACACTCTTCAATACACAATAGAGTGTAAATCTAATGCAAGCATTAGTTATACATAAGCTAAAAAAATATACCAAACAAGGTACTAGTAGTGCATACTATTAATACACATTTCAATACACAATAGAGTGTATAACTAATACATTGACTGAAAATTGTACCAAACAAGGTATTCATAATACACATTAATTAATACATGCATTATTTTTGCCAATACATTCTACCAAACGACTCCTTAGGGGTCGTTTGGTGTAAGGTATAAAGAATAAGTAATCAATATATATATATATAGAGAGAGAGATAGATAGATATATATATAAAGGAGAATGTTAATCAATCCTATGTGCCATTCTTGAAAGGCCTCTAATGCTATTTATTTATTTTGTGTTTTTTGGGGCTATTTTTAGCATATTTCTTTCATTTATATGCAATATAAAATGTCTCCAAAAGACACAATAAATTCTCTTTAATTTGACTTTCATAAACATCACATAATTACAAATTAGTTATTATCTCTTCACCTTTCAGTCTCTTTTCATATTCCCATAAAGTTTTCAATTTTTTTTAATAGTTTCTCATTCACTTTTAAAAATAATCAATCAACCAATCTCTCTCTATATAAAGGAGACTTATAGGCATGCTTATGTGGCATTCCTAATAGGCCAAGAAAAATATTTATCTTTTTTCTCCTTTTTAAAATTTTTTCCCTTCATTCTTTTATTAATTTATTAATTTAAAAATTATATCATATTTACTACACCTAATTATAGCTCATGAGTTATAAAAAAAAACCTATCTATTGTATTCTCACTTAATAACATGTATTTTCAATTTTTTTTACCTATTCTTAGGATTTGATCAATGTATAAATAACAATAATTTATAAAGTTGTCGGATGTTCATTTCCATTTCTCCTTCTTCTTTTTCTATTAGTATATATCTTTTTCTCCTTTTCAATTTTTTTCACATTATGTTCAGCAATCATGTGTTCAATAACTTAAAGAGGGAACATTAAAGATGTAATTTGCAATATGGCTACTATGATGAAGAGCATAGACATATTATTCAAAATTTCTTCTTGTGTCATAAGAACCAAACACAAGTTCACCAAGATGAAGAAGCTAAGACGCTTGATGGCGGCATAAGATTCATCAAAGAGAAAATGACCAAATTAATTTCGTATAAGTTCATCGTCAAGACGAAGATGAATCTATAATGCATCAAGAGAGATGGTCATATTAGTTCAGGAAAGTAGAAATTTTCGAATGATTGATTAATAAATATAGATATCCTGATTGTTGGTTATTTTAGTATTTTTAATTAACTATGCCACCAAATATAAGATATGGACTCTCCAATAATAAGATTTGATTACAAAATTTTACACTTTGTGTATACTATTATTTTACTGCTAACATAAAATTTAATTATTATATTATCTTTAAACATACAATCTTTATTTATATATAATTGTGGCATATTAGAATGTATATAGTTCTTTGATTAAAAAATTATTTTTTGTTTGTTTTTTTCCTCCCTTTCTATTTATTTTAAAAAAATTATCTTATGAAATTTTATTCTATTTAATTTGTGTTTAATTGCAAATTTCAAAAACTACTTTGTCAATCCTCTTAATTACACCTCGTCTTTTCCTCTTCTCATTATTAATCTTTTTAATAGTAATTTTCTATGATCATAATAATAATCATCTTAACAATAATTTTTTATCATCGTACATTTAAGGTAAAAAAAAAGAGAAAGAGGGAAGAAAAAATTCTACCAATGAATTTTATGAATTTGTGGCAAAAAAGTTTAATATTGTACTTTTTAAAAAAAAAAAAAAAATTTAGACTTAGATTTTAAATAAAATAAAAGTTATGAAAGTATTAACAAATTAAAGTTAAATACTTGTAAATATCTATAAATAAGGTGATGTAGCATTTTTTTATCACCTAAAAAAATCATATATTTAATTTACGGATTTTTGGGCTATTTTTATCATATTTCTTTCATTTATATGCTATATAAAATACCTCCAAAAGACACACAATAAATTCTCTTTAATTTGACTTTCTTAAACATCACATAATTACAAATTAGTTATTATCTCTTCACCTTTTAGTCTCTTTTCATATTCCCATAAAGTTTTCATTTTTTTTTTATTAATTTCTCATTCACTTTAAAAAATAATCAATCAACCAATCTCTCTCTCTCTATATATAAAGGAGACTTATAGGCATGCTTGTGTGGCATTCCTAATAGGCCAAGATTTTTTTTTTTAATCTTTTTTCTCCTTTTTAATTTTTTTTTCCTTCATTCTTTTATTAATTAATTAATTTATTAATTAAAAAATTATATCATATTTACTACACCTAATTATAACTCATGAATTATAAAAAACCTCTATCTATTTGTATTCTCACTTAATAACACGGCTTTTTAATTTTTTCTACCTATTCTTAAGATTTGATCAATCTATAAATAACAATAATTTATAGAGTTGTCGGATGTTCATTTCCATTTCTCCTTCTTCTTTTTCTATTAGTATATATCTTTTTCTCCTTTTCAAATTTTTTCACATTATGTTCAGCAATCATGTGTTCAATAGCTTAAAGAGGGAACATTGAAGATGTAATTTGCAATATGGCTACTATGATAAAGAGCATAGACATATTATTCAAAAAAAATTCTCGTATCATAAGAACCAAACACAAGTTCACCAAGATAAAGAAGGAAGCTTGATGGCGGCATAAGATTCATCAAAGAGAAAATGACCAAATTAATTTCGTATAAGTTCATCGTCAAGACGTAGATGAATCTATAATGCATCAAGAGAGATGATCATATTAGTTCAGAAAAGTAGAATTTTTCGAATGACTTATTAATAAATATAAATGTCCTTATTGTTGCTTATTTTAGTATTTTTAATTAACTATGCCACCAAATACAATATATGTACTCTCCAATAACAAGATTTGATTTCAAAGTTTTACACTTTTTGTATACTATTATTTTACTGCTAACATAAAATTTAATTATTATATTATCTTTAAATATACAATCTCTATTTATATATAATTGTGGTATATTAGAATGTATATAGATCTTTGATTAATTATTTTTTTTCCCTCCCTTTCTATATTTTTAAAAAATTATCTTATGAAATTTTATTCTATTTCATTTGCGTTTCATTGCAAATTTCAAAAATTACTTTGTTAATCCTCTTAATTACACCGCATCTTTTCCTCTTCTCGTTATTAATCCTTTTAATAGTAATTTTCTACGATCATAATAATAATCATATTAACAACAATTTTCTATCATCATATATTTAAGGTAAAGAAAAAAAAGAAAAAGAGGGAAGAAAAAATTCTACCAATGGATTTTATGAATTTGTGTCAAAAAAAATAAAAATATTGTACTTTTAAAAAAAATATATTTTTTAGACTTAGATTTTAAATAAAATAAAAGTTATGAAAGTATTAACAAATTAAAGTTAAATACTTATAAATATCTATAAATAAGGTGATGTAGCATTTTTTTTATCACATAAAAAAATCATATATTTAATTTACGGCACATCTTTTATTATGTATATAGCCATTTGCCAGTGATGAAAATAAGTTCAATAATATTATTTCTTGCACTAATTAAATGAGACTCTTAAATCTTAATAAGTTTAAATTTCTCAAATTACTTGAAGATTACTCCACTAGAATTTCTTGGAATTGGATGTCTCTCTTCATTTTACTAAATAATAATAATATAATATTCTACTAACTAATTAAATTAAAAAATACATCATCTTAATACATTTAATTAAGTAAAAAGTATTGTAACCATTGTGACTTGTGATAATTCAGCTGATGAAAATTTAGATTACAATAATAACTGTTGTGATAACTCAACTAATAAAAACATAAGTTACAACTCTAGAATATAAAAAAATAGTAATGGTTCATTAAAGTTGCAAATGTTAAATTAAAATAATTAGAAGCAGTAATACTAATTGTCTTTTTCTTCATAATCCATCTTTCTCCCCTTTGAAATTGCAAAGGTTGAATTGATAGTTCTCAATTCTTTTGATTTTCTTTTTGGTTATTAGTTCACTGTTTTGATTGAGATTACTATTAAATTTCAATTTCAATTATGACATTCAACAAAACTGTATTCATTGAATTTTTGTTATTGCTAAAGAAATTTGAGTATTCAAGATTTATTTTTACTATTAAAGATATGTGTTCATTTTATCTTTGAAAGAAAATTAAAAAAGTTTTTGAATGTCACAAAAAAATAAATTTAATGAATATGTGATTTCTCCTTCTCTCTCATGTCTATGGTAACTTCTTCCTTAAATTAAAAAGTTAAGACATATCAATTATTGTATGTATTTAACTATCCAAAAGTGATTAAAATATTTTACATGAAAGCACCTTAATATTTTCATGTAAAAAAAAAACCTTAAATGTGTTTAACTTTTAAATTTGATTAAATATTAAAAAAGCAAATCATAAATTAAACGAATCTTTCATGACCGCATGCATGAGACAGGACAATTTCATGACCGCACGGCCAACTTTACTAGTTTCGAAGTAAAATAAAAGATTATTTTATCCCATATTTTGTTGGAGGGATTAATTAATATCATGATAACTTCTTCCACCATTTACACCACAGTGATGAGATAACTCATCCCATATGCATGATGGGATAATTTATCCTGAATAATTCTAAAATTAGTTATCTCGGAATAATAATTTCTCAATCAAACGATCTAATTATTAGTGGAAATTCCGAATTACTTGACAGATGACCCATATTATCCAGAACAGGAGATGGATGTGCACCGACAGTCGACAACAAAACTTAACACTGGTTAATGTTTATTCATGTCCGAAGCTCCTAACTCTGGTTAACTTAACTATCCATTTCCTCACACCATTCAACAATAAATAAATCCAAGTAAATCCGAGTCTCCATTATCCCACTCTTGTGGTTCTTCTTCTTCTTCTCGAAAAGTGTACGAAGATCGAATGGCGTCGGCCTCATTCCCAGAACAAGTGTTGAAGCACCTCTTCTCTTTCTTAACCTCAGACAAAGACCGCAACTGTGTCTCCTTAGTCTGTAAATTGTGGTACGAGGTGGAGAGGCGATGCAGGAGGAGTGTCTTCATCGGAAACTGCTACGCCGTTACCCCTGATATTATGATCAGACGTTTCCCTCAACTCACCTCTCTCACTCTCAAAGGAAAGCCCCATTTTGCTGACTTTAATCTCGTCCCTGACGGCTGGGGTGCCTATGTTGAGCCTTGGATTGCTGCCATGTCCCAATCTTATCCTTTTTGCCTTGAGGAGATTAGACTTAAGCGCATGGTTGTTACTGATGAGTCTTTGGAGTTGATATCCACCTCTTTTCACAATTTCAAGGTCTTGATCTTGTTGTCTTGTGAAGGCTTTACTACTGATGGACTTGCTGCCATTGCTGCTAACTGCAGGTCACATTAATTTCCCCCCTTTTTTGCTATTCTCCATAGCTCCACCATTAGTATTCCTTTCTTGCTGCACACTAATTTTACTTCTCACTCGGAGAAGAAAGTTTTCGTCTTTGTGTCTTTCGTAGTTTTAATCCTTCTGGTATTGTGTTGCCTTTTACTACTTTAGTTTGTGTTACTATTTCTTATTATTTGATTTCTGTGACTACTTTGTGATCGTTAAACTTTACCAAACAAAGCTTATTTCTCAAAAAACGTTACTTGATTAGATCCTCTGGAAACCGAAAAACATACTGTTGAAGATTTTATTTATTTTTGGTTTAGGTCAAAGACTTGCATTATTTACACATTCCTTAAATTTTATGGATCTGACTTTCTTTACTTTGAAGTTAAATCTTTTGTTTGTTTCGTTAGAATTGTTAGGGTCCAAGTCCGTTGTCGTTACGTACCTAGGATTTAGTTGAGCATAGAATCCAAATAGGTCTTTCATTTTCCCTTTCTAAATTACCCTTTTGCATCTCAGTGATCAGTAGATTTGGGAAGCTTTGTTATGGAAATTTCAAGCTAGTTGATTTCTTAAAACGCATATAAGGATGGACTTGCTTTTACTTTGTATTTCTTGTTGCACACCATGTGAGAACTACTTTCCCAATAATGTGGTTTCATTTCTGGTTATTGGGTAGATTCCGATCACTTTGATTAACCATGCAGTTCAGATTTGAAGAAAATATGATCTCTTAGTTAGCTTCTTTTACATATTTTCTTGAATGTGATCTTAAAACCTCTTTGAAGGAATTGTAATGAAATTTATATCTGGTGCTTTGGTTGGAGACATTGTGTTATATCTGGTGGGGGCTTGTAGTGATGTTTATGTGGTGCCTGTTCTTCAAAAGGGTTAAAAATGAACCGTCATTTTTGTTCAATGTTAATGCTTAGTTGGCGAATTTATGAAATGGGAATCAATTAATTGCCGGTACTGGAAATATACTTGTTCCGCAAGCTTAATTCTCCTGTGTCTATAGTTCCCAAAAAGATTCTCCGATGTCTATTGACTTTAAGATTTTATTGTATTACACTTCCCTGAAATTGTTATTCAGATTCTTCGGACATATTTTCTCACACAACTCACGTTATGCTGCAGGAATCTGAGAGAACTAGACTTGGGAGAAAGTGAAGTGGAGGACCTAAGTAGTGATTGGCTCAGTCATTTTCCTGATGGTTGTACTTCACTGGTGTCACTTAACATTTCTTGTTTGGGTTCTGAGATCAACTTCTCGGATCTGGAACGTCTGATTACTTGTTCTCCTAATTTGAAAACACTTCGGCTCAGTCAAGCTGTGCCCCTTGAAAAGCTTCCAGACCTATTGTGCCGTGCTCCCCAATTGGTTGAATTTGGTACAGGTGCCTACTCTTCTGAGGTAGAGTCTGATGTTTTCTCAAACCTTGAAGAAGCTTTTTCAGGCTGCAAGAAACTTGAAGGCTTGTCTGGATTTTGGGATGTCACGCCAGCTTACCTTCCAGCTGTATATCCAGTTTGCTCCAGACTCACCTCATTGAATTTAAGCTATGCTACTATTCAAAACCCTGATCTTAACAAGCTCATAAGCCTGTGTCACAATTTGCAGAGATTGTGGGTATGTTCTAGATTGCTCTTTTACTTTTGTACTTGCCCTTTATTCTCAGTCACAACATTCTAATAACTTATGAGCATGGTATCTAGAGCAAGGGGTTCTTAGAGAAGCACACTAAATTCTACTTGTTTATCGTCTTGTAAATTCTGTTCAGCAACTATATTTAGGATAAAAATCATGATATGCAGGTTAGGAAGATCCAAAGCTCCAGATAGTTTCCACTATTCATAAGGTTGATAAAACAGTTGAAGTTATAGACATTTACATGAGTAGTATCTTGAAAATAGATTCTTCGGTTCTGTAGTTCTCATACACAGCGGTCATATATATGAGAATTATAGACCTTTACATGAGTAGGATCTGGAAGCGAGATCCTTCAGTTCTGTAATTCTCACTCACGTTGGCCATATGACGTATTTATCAATCTGAATTAGATGCTTATATGCTAATGGCCTTTTATCTGTTCTCTTTTCCTCTGACATTAGAAGTATTTCCTGCCAGTGGTTCTTTATTCTTTCTTGCTATAAGCTGGTATTGCTGCTTAGTGTTTAAGACACTTCAATTTGAATGAATGTCACTACAGATACTAGACTACATTGAAGATACCGGTCTCCAGGCACTTGCTGCTTCCTGTAAGGACCTTCAAGAACTTAGGGTGTTTCCTTCTGATCCCTTTGGTCCGGAACCAAATGTTTCCTTGACAGAGCAGGGTCTTGTAGCTGTCTCAGATGGTTGCCCTAAGCTCCAAACTGTTTTATATTTCTGCCGCCAAATGACAAATGCCGCTTTGGTTACTATTGCTAGAAACCGTCCTAACATGATTTGTTTTCGCTTGTGTATTTTGGAACCTCGATCTCCTGATTACTTGACTCTTGAACCGCTTGATACTGGTTTTGGGGCAATAGTGGAACAATGCAAAGAGTTGCGGCGACTTTCTCTTTCTGGCCTTCTTACTGACCGTATATTTGAGTACATTGGGGCCCATGCTAAAAAGTTGGAGATGCTTTCTGTCGCATTTGTTGGGGATAGTGATTTGGGCCTACACCATGTGCTCTCTGGTTGTGAGAGCCTTAGAAAACTAGAGATCAGAGACTGTCCCTTTGGAGACAAGGCTCTTTTGGCTAATGCTGCAAAGCTGGAGACAATGAGATCCCTTTGGATGTCTTCTTGTTCAGTAAGTTTTGGAGCCTGTGAGCTGCTAAGTCAGAAGATGCCTAGGCTTAATATTGAAGTTATAGATGAGATGGGTCCTCCTGACACGCAGTCGGAAAGCTTTCCTGTTGAAAAACTTTACATATACCGGACAGTGGCTGGACCAAGGTTTGACATGCCTGATTTTGTTCGGATAATGAATCCAGATGCCGCACATTAGCAATTGAAATGCATTAGCTTCTGCATGGGTGAAGGACAAGCAATTCACCTTCATGTTATTAATCCTTCCTGTTCGTTTATTCAGGTCTTGTGTAGTGCAGTGCTGGTTGAGGTGTCACATGGTAGCCAGGAAGTGTTACGTACAAGAGCTCATAAGTATACATGTTGACTGAGTTAATTTACTCCAATTTATAAGGAGTTTAAGCTCTGTGGGGTTGTTGACTGAGTATTCATTTGGAGTAAGAATTACTAGTATTTTGTTTTGGTGGAAGACTCGGGTGTGTGTGTGTTCAGATTTGGACTTTGTGTATTGTTATGCAGCTAATTTTATAATTCAGAGCTTCTATGTTTTATGAAACCTCTTTAGAAAATTTCAGAACATGTCGAACAACCCCCCATATGCCAATCGAACTGTGAGATGTGGATGGAAATTGGATTCTTCTATTGCATGTGAAATTTACTAATCTTTTAATATAACATTTGAACTCATAATTTCAAGTATGATGCGGTCAATGGTAAAGGCTCTACAGGATGGATTCATCAAAAGTTAAAATTCTAAATCCACCTTGACAATTCAAGAGATTTTAAATAAGTGTCCTCCAAACCCATGCTAAAAAGAGCATAATTGGTATTGGTACTCCTTAATAAGAAAGCAAAAGATAGAATACGTGAGTGTCTGCCAAAAGATAACAGAGTGATTTGTATACAGTATAGTACTCCACTGTTCAATGGGTAAGCGAATGTGAAGTTCAAGGGAATCCCCATCCTTTCTGCCTATGAATAAAGATCAAATTCACAAATCACACCTAACAAGGTGGATCTATCCATGTCTGAAGAGGGTTACTGAAAATAAGTCGGGAGCATAAGATTTTTATTGGACAAGACAGACGATAAACGCAGAATTTTTCCTTGATTTCAAAACTTAACAGAACTCTTTTACATCCATACAAGCTCTTCTACTTGATTTGTAGGCTGTTTTTTGATTCTCCCGGTGTACTATGATGGTCTTCTTTTGACCCTTCAAGTGTTTCCAAAATATGTTGTATTCTATACTTCATGACTGGTTGGCCAGACCTGGTTTTCTTCAACATTTTCCCCCTTAGCTCTTTCCTTCGAGCTTCAGCTCCGTGTCTTTCCTCTTTCCTTGCTTGAATAGCGGCCTCTGTCTCCATCCTCGCCTTGTCGTCCTCCTCCCGTTTTCTCTCATATATTTCTCTTAGGCTTACACCACTTCTCTTCTTATTTTTTGTATCCACCTCCTTATCAGCAGCAGCTCTTTCAATATCTTGTTCATCCTGAAATGGCAATTGGAAATTCGAATAAACACCTACTACCGAATACTACCAATAATGCAGCATAAAAGTAGAGATGTCCTAGGGCAAAAGCAAGGTAGGATTGTAAATCAGCTTTAGTCTAATTCCACAATTACATTTTTTTGTGCAGTAGCAAACAAGAAACTGAGTGATGGATAGATAATAAGAAACCTCTAGTTGTCTTGCGCCCTCAGAAGGTTCTCCATGCTGCTTCATTATCCTCTTATATTTACTCATATATTTGGCATTCTTATAGAACTCCCTTTGCTTCTCTGCACAATTTTTTTTAAAAGAAAGAAGAAAGAAGAAAGAAGAAAGAAGAAAGAAGAAAGAAGAAAGAAGAAAGAAGAAAGAATGAGCATATTACACTTAAATGACAATGGCAGACACCATGAACTTGACCGCAACAAGCACAACAGATCAAAATTTCGGGTAAACATGCATAAAATAACAAAAGAAAACAAAATGTATTTGCAATTACAGGCAGAGCATGTTTCTCATGTTACTAGAAGGAACATAGATTAGAAAAACACGGGACCAACAAATTATTTACTTATGACGGCAGGGTTGTAAGTGTTGGTCTTGGTTTTGGCGTTTGCAAATGCTTCCAGTGATAAGCCGCCTCTTCCTCCTCCTCCTCCTCCTAATCTCTGCATATTATTCTTTTTTCCTGTCTTCTTACTTTTCCGATCCCCATTTTTCTTCCTAACATTCATTGCTCTCTCCACACCGCACAAAACCCTAATTTTCGAATCGAATGAAGAAAAAGAGGATGATTTGGTGGTTTACCTATTGAGGCCCAAAAGGCTACAAACTACTCGGGCAAGCCCAATTCTTTTTTTTTTCAAGTTCTATGGACACGTGCGGAAATATGTGCTCCTCCGTTTCAATCTGTTTTACCTAGAGAAAATTTGGTTATGAAGCCTTTTCAATTAGCAAAATGACCTACTTCTATTTTCTTATTTGCCGAATTGATAATCGATGTGTCTATATATATATATATAGGTCGGATCGATAATCGATCTCGTTTTTAAATCTTGTAGTTTTAGATATATATCATGTGAAAATGCAAAAAGTTAAAAAGAAAAGTAGGCCAAAGTCAAACAAATTGACCTAACAATGCTATTCCAATTTTAAGACGTAACAACAAAATCTATACGAAATCTTACTTAAAAAATTAGAGATTTTTGAGAGTATCTTTTTCTCTTTTATTATACTCTCTTCCTGCAAATCCAACCGTTGTTCTTCTACCAATTCGCTGTCACTGGAGGTCCCCGGCCCAAACCCAAATCTGAAAGAGCTAGACAGTCGGTGACTTGAAGGTGTGTGTTTTAATAGAGATGAAAATTGGTTGAAACCGAAGGTTGTGAAATGCTTCTGTTAAATGGTAGAGAAGATTGTGACTCATGCATATGTCATTGAATAGATTGAACTTACCAATATCAAGCATGTCATTGCCCCAACATATCATTGAGATAATTGAAGGTAAAAAACACCAAGTAGGGGTTAAAAAAATTCACAGTAACGTCTGTGGCGATGCCAGGCTCCATTCTTGTCTATACGAGTGATAGTGACGCTTCTTTTATCCACGATTGGATGCTTGCTGCTTTTAATAATGCCAAGTTAGCGTCTGGACAACTCAAGGGATAGCATTGAGCTTACATAGAGTAAAGACATCACAATCCAAACTAGATACTTGGACAACCAAAGACATACATCCACTTTGAACCTGACCTACCAGGAGCCATTTCTTTTTAGTTTAGTTTTACAGAGTCTGCTACTTTCGGGAAGTTTTCAAATCAAAAAGGAAGAAGAAGAACAAGGCAGAGGCAGCTGTTTGCCTAATGTGAAGAAAAAAAAAAAAAAAAACACCACTTTAATCAAGCTGAGCATCTAGCGTCCATGACCATGTCATTGGGGATCTTCACCAGTACCAATCATGCGGGTGTTGTATGAATTACATTGCTTGCATTTGTGGCCAAGTATGTGAAAAAATGCTTTACCAGTACTATTGCAATCGTTGCAGAGAATTGGAACCTGCAAAATATAAAAAGTGCAACCTCGTTTCTACTTTCCTGCTTAAGAACATCATCATACAACAACATAGCCAGTAAAATCCCACAAGTGAAACTTGTTAAAACATCATCCCAACAAAAAATTTCCTTCTAGAAAAGAAGTGACATAAAACATTTAAAACACGACGCCGAACTGTAGGTTAAAGCAGCATCTCTCACTCTCTATTCTCTTAATCGGTACCTCGGATCCCTCCACTCTCCTTACCAACATCCGTCAGCAAGGTTCCAGGCTAAACCATAAAAAATCCTCCACTCCTGCTAATTAGTCATTCCATAGATATAACTCCCCCACCACACACACACACACATTCACCCCTCCCTGGCCGTTCAAAAGAACTGGGGCAGGAAAAGTAGGTTTAAAAAAGTAAATAGGGTTTCCAAGATCACGATTCAACATGTTGTCGCAATTAAGTTTTTTTCTTAATTAAGAAGTTGCAAAGTTTTACAGAATAGTTAGACCAGCTATGTTGCATGGAGCAGAGTGTTGGTCAGTCAAGAATTCGTACCCCCAAAAGATGAAGGTGACAGATATGAAAATGCTTCGATGGATGTGTGGATTTACTAGGAAAGATAAGATTAGAAATGAGGTTATTCGAGATAAGGTGCGAGTGACTTCGATGGAAGTCAAGATGCAGGAAGCAAGGTTGACATGGTTCGGGCATGAGATGAGGAGGTGCCCGGATGCCCCAGTGCGGGATGGATTTAAGCGAGGTAGAAGTAGACCGAAGAAATATTGGAGAAAGGTGATTAGACATGACATGGAGCAGCTTCAGCCTATCGAGGACATGATCCTAGATAGGAAGGTTTGGAGGAAGCAAATTATGGTAGAAGGTTGGTACGAAGGAGTGCATCCTTCCTAGTGGGTAGGAGGTCTTTGATTTGTTATCCGTGCTAGTTGCCAGAGTCTAGTCTTGTTTCAAAATATGTTCGTTTGTCGTATTACTTGGTGATAGTCTTGTTTATGTTATTATGTGGTGTGTTAATACTTATTATTCTTGTTTCTTTACTCTCTTTTCTAGAGTGTTTTTGTCTTGAATCGGGGGTCTATCGGAAATAACCTCTTTATCTCATCTCTGAGGTAGTGACATGGACGGCATACACTTACTCTCCCCAGACCCCACTTTGTGAGAATATACTGGGTATGTTGTAAGAAGTTGCAAAATCTAATGTCTTGTGGTCGACTTTCTTCTAATTCCATAGAAAAGGAAACATGGGAATCTAAAATGAACAAGCAGCATATAAAAACAAAATTAGTAAGACAACATACTGAAACATACTTTTTCCTCTTATTAGGTACTCCATGGAAGCAATTACAAGCATCATAAAACAAGAAAGAGCAACATACCTCATAGCGATATTCTTCAGGCATGGCTGTAGCTTCAATCTATACCAAAGAAACTTCATCATCAATAAACAATCATAATGTCATAATGCACTATGGTTTACATCATGCACTGAGATAAGCTATAACTCTTGAGCGACAAACACACGAAGATCATATTGACTCAAATATACATATACAAATAAACCATGTGAAATCTCTGCTTTCTGCCCCAACCCGATTTTAAAAAAAAATTGGAATCGGCGAATCCTCCAGCTCCGCAAAATGCAGTGTACAGCGAGTTGTGTGTATCTCATATAGCAGTTACAACTAAGCTGCAATATGGTTAGAGCCTGAAGTAACAAAAAGTCGCATCTCCCTCTACTCCTAAGCAAATAAAACAAAAGGGACAAAAAGGGCATCCATCAAAAAACCTTATTCTCATTATAACATGAGACAGCATTCTTGGAGATTGGTGCACCAGATTACATTCCAATCAGCTCTCAACAGCCCTAGACCACTTGCATCTAATATATCATATCCATACAACTATACTTGATTCTTCTCAAATCATATCATTTCACATCTTTACAAGTTGTGATCAGTCTGACTTGAAGGCATGGGTTTGTCCCCCACATAAGTTTACTGAATTTCAATCAGCTCGCAACAGCCATACACCACTTGCATCTAATAGATCATATCCATACAACTATACTTGATTCTTCTCCAATAATATCATTTCACATGTTTACAAGTTGTGGCCAGTCTGACTTGAAGACATGGATTTGTCCCCTACATAAGTTTACTGAATTTCTGCAGTTGAGGCACCTCAGTGTCTTTCATTTAACATCATGTACATCTATCCCTAGCTACTACTCACCTGAACTTGGTCAGAAAACTTCCCAGTTCATATCTTCAGTTAACCTTGAATCTAACTTTTTATTAATATCAGATCTCAAAACTAATTTGACCCCTTGTTAGCAAATCAACTGTCCAGTTTTAACAGGTTTGAAGAGTGATGTCAAATTCTTCCACCAAGATGTATGTGTCATTGCCAATTGAAATAGGATTCCACAAATTATAACTCAATCTCAAATATACGATCACCAAACAACAACAACAACAACATACCCACCTAGGGGGGTCTGGGGTGGGGAGGGTAGAGTGTACGCAGACCATACCACTACCTCAGGAGAAGTAGAGAGGTTGTTTCCGATAGACCCCTGGCTTAGGACCGATAACAGTATAACAAACACAAAAGATAAGTGCATATAAACTAGTATGGTACGCAAGACAAACTAACAGTATAACAAACACAAAAGATAAGTGCATATAAACTAGTACGGTATGCAAAATAAACTAACACTGCTAGCAACGAACAAGAAAATCCAGACACAGAGGAGCGCTCCCCTACTATTACTGACGCACTCCCACCCCCTAACCCTCTACCCTAATCCGCGTCCTCCACACCTTCCTATCAAGGGTCATGTCCTCCATAAGCTGTAACTGCTTCATATCATGCCTAATCACTTCCCACCAATATTTCTTCGGTCTACCTCTACCCCGCCTAAAACCATCCATATTCATTGTCTCACACCTTCGCACTGGAGCATCAGAGCCCCTCCTCATCACGTGCCCGAACCAACATAACCTTACTTCTCGCATCTTGTCCTCCACCAAGGAAACTCCCACCTTCTCCCGAATAATTTCATTCCTCACCCTATCTTTCCTGGTATGTCTACACATCCATCGCAACATTCTCATCTTCGTCACCTTCAACTTTTGGATGTGGGAGTTCTTAACTGGCCAACACTTCGCTCCATACAACATAGCCGGCCGGACTACCACTCTGTAGAACTTACCTTTAAGCTTCGAGGATATATGATCACCAACACACAGTAATATATACTCCCACAAGAAACAATTCTAAACCATGATAACTTAATTTTTTTAGAACGGAGATTCAAAAGTCAAACCAAATTTTAAAAGATCTAAACAATGCATCAGACGCAAAAGGCACAAACAAATGAAAAAGAACCTACATTAATGCTTCAGCCCCACATCCCACTCTAAAGTTTCTGGCTCTCCATTCTCTCAGTGACGAAACACCTACTTCTAGACAGCTCGTTAATTTTCCCAGAGACATTTCCAAATGATGTGATTTGTGCCACTATCTCCACTTCCCAATCAGTTCAAAGGAAAAAAGAGAGAAAATTCTCATTTCATTTACAGGGGAGAAGAGGAAAGTAAGCACTCAAGGTGAAGAAAAGGAAGCATCCATGGAAAAGATGTCTGGGGCAGATATAGTCTATATGTTATGGGTTCATTCGATCCAGTAGCTTTGGTCCAGAGCTTGTATATGTGTAAAATATTTACTAAATAAGCAAAATGAGAGATTTCAAACCCAGTAAAATCAAATGGGCATGGTAGAACTCCAAAGGCAAACCCATAAAGTTCAATTGCTGCATTCGCCTCAGTGACTAATTTTGGTATGATGGAAAATATTTTCCATGGAAAATGTTTTCTTGGAAAATGTTTTCCTGGAAAATAAGTTGGTTTTCTACTTATTTTCTCATGTTTGGTTGGTGAATGAAAAATATTTTATGGTGTTTCGTTGGTGAGTAGAGAATATTTTTTAGAAAAATATTTTCTAGCGTTCGATTGATGAGTGAAAAAATATTTTTTAGAAAATACTACTATCTGTTAACTAGTATATCAGTGCCTCTAGCAACTCAACAATTTGTAAGAACTAATTTAAGCATAACAAATAATATCAATATCGAATACTAAAATATTACAATCACTAAATTTAAGCAACTATTAATTAACAAATATAGGAGACACTTTTCAACATTTTGTTAGGACAATCTCAAGATACTACAATTAATAGAAATATAACAGAACGACAAACTTATTCAACCTCGTAAAACAAGTTACATCGATAACAAAATGAAATATGCAATTAACAAATGTAACATAAGTAAGTTTTCCTCTATGCATATGAAAATAACAATATATTCAACGAATTGAAAATGGAAAAAATTCGGGCTTCATTATTTTTTATTTCAAACAGTGAAAAATTGAAGCAAAGCAAAGTGAAAAACATTTCCGAGTAATGTAAATTTTTGAGAAATGTAAATTTTTTGAGTCATGTGAATATAAGTGTTGTTGGGGTGGGAAAAGGGGTGAGGGTGAGGTCATAAGTCACATTTGTCATTTTCTGGAAAATGACTTCCCTTGGCCCATGAGGGAAGTCATTTTCTATCAAATGGTGGAAAATAAGTTGTCTTGGAAAATATTTTCCTAAACTTTTGTTGCAACCAAACAAGGGAAAACCGGAAAACATTTTCTGGAAAATATTTTCCATCATACCAAACACACCCTTAAAGAAAAAAAAATTAAAATCGTTGTATCTATATTTCTCGTTTCTCTAATATTATTTCCTTAAAATAAAGCTTTGCGCTTCCAAAATTGAGGCAAAACCAGCAAGGCAAAAGATTGTCAGAGAGAAATCACTCCAGAAAAATGCTAAGGAGAAAAAAGATTAGACTTAAATTTCTCTCTCTGTCCTTTCAACCTTTTATCAGTTTACGCTACCTTTTATCAGTTTATGCTATATCAGCACTGGATTGGAGGATAACTCACATGCTGTGAGCTCCTCATTCTTCATCATGCGGTGAGCCCTCCCTAAAATAAATAACTATTTTAAATTATACACATATCAGCATATACCCATTTGTTCGACGGGATGTATGTATGGTTGATATTGCTTGTAGCAAAGTACAAAAGAAAATTATGGAAGAACTTTGTAGGGACTAACTGAAAAGTAAAATAACTTCATACCTCCAGATCTAACCTTTGCCAAGTTCCGGACATGTTGAGAACAGACTTAGAGCATATAGGACAGCGATACCTATACAGAAAGGGAAGACGAGTACAGCATGTAGGTTAATTGTTATCTTAAAACCAGACAGGCTTTGGTATGAAGAAAGAGAAACATAATAAACATGTTAATTGATAGAGCTTTACTGGTTCTGATGGATCATCTCAGTGTAGCATTCCATATGCATTGTATGTCCACACTTCATAATTGTTGTGCCTTTCACCGAGTCAAAAAGAAACTGGACCGAACCATAAGTTACTATTAGGGTATAGTTCCAAATGAACCCATATGAGCAAGTTAAGGCAGTAAAGCCAAAGGGAGTGTAGACTCGAACCTCATAACAGATCGGACAATGGTTCTTCATTGAGTTCTCCACACATAAGTGATTATCACGCAGCTCCACTGAATAGCAGGATCCTGTTGCAAAAACATCATGAAAGTAGCTAAAAGAGAAGTACTCCTAAAGCTTAACGCATCAGAAATATAAGGAGACTATGCGCATATGGATTCAACGTTAATTCAATCATATGTCTTCTTTTTAAAGAAAACATTCATTCTAATGTATTGAAATCCAGCATACTATGCAGGGATATGTTTGAAATGTTTCCATCATAAGTTTCTTGAACTTAAACAAGTGACATGGAGAAGAGACGGGGTTGAATAAAGGTCAGATGCACAGAAAGGGGAAAGAAGTTGTCCAAATTAAACAAAAGATTATGATGGCTTACTGAAATACGAAAGAACACTTCCCAAGACAAGGATGAGTTCGTCTTCAGGTTTTTGCCTTATTATGACCAAGTTTATTAACAGCTGAACTTTATCACAGATTTACAACCAAAATTTGTCTTAGCCAACACGAAAAAAATTTAGCATCCTCGGAACCTGTCTTCCCATCTCAAAAGGATTGCAGGACATATTGACATGAGACCTTCTGAGTTGGACATACTTAATGTACTTATTATTCTTTATCCTTTACAAAGACTTGCCTGACTAGAACAAACCACAACAACTGTTATACAGATTTGGAAGTTAAAAGAAACTTGAACTCAACTCAGATCATCAATAAGCTTCTCCCGAACTAGAGAGAGAGAGAGAGAGAGAGAGAGAGAGAGAGAGAGAGAGAGGATTTAACCATATACAGCGACAGGTTTCCTCATTATTCTGTTAGGATGAGCAGTTACAGCTATTTGACTTCCATTTTCCTTATTGGTTCTACGTTTTTACTTCATTGATATAGAGGTGAATGAAACCAGTAGTGAGTAGTCAGCTGTGAGATGGTAGGTGTACATAGCAGTAAAGTAGAAGATGTACAAGATTGACCTTCCAAGTTCCACGGATATCCCTTTATTGCCATATACAATATGCTATTCAAGACTTCAATGGAAAGGGGATTTGAACAGTAAATTCCAGAAAAGAACTGACAAAAAGAGAAAAGTTCACTTCACAATACCCTTTCAGTCTTTCAGACCAAGCTAGCTGAAAAGAATCAATAGTTGAGATATAACCTACAACTTTTTCTTTTTAAGGTAAAGGTTGAGATATAATATACAATACTAAAATTAAAGAATAAAATCCATCCATTCTGATACAAGGAAATCCGCAACACTAGTCAAACAAAAAGGAGGAACAGATGCCTTACCACACTTGTTGCAGTGGAAGAAGTTTTCTCGACCACCTACCCTATGTAACCAATCGTATATAAGTATAACAGATGATAGATATAAGTTGTTTAGATAGTTGGAATAAGTAAGAGAAGTGTAAGGGCAGAATGGAGGTTGAATACAATATTATCTAGCTCATTCACCTGCAAATTCCACAGTCATCACAGTGAAACTGGTCCTTCGTTGTCTGCAAGAAAAGTAAGTACTTATATATAAATGCATCAAATGAATTAAATATTTATTTGATTACTCTGGCGTCGAAATAGAACAATCCAATTTTAAGAGACAAATAAAATAGTAGCATTACATCGTCATCGTAAAATCTACAAATTTCACAATAGTACTCCCCAAATTTGACACCACACTCTGAACAGATCCCAGCAACCTATTCAACACAGTCAAGAAATAATTATCACGGACTACAACGGTTGAAAATTCCATGAACTTGAGACACTCAAATGATAGATAAGTGTAGCAACATAGCTTAACAAACCTGCTGTTCAGTGTCGCATACAGCACAAACAACCTGTAGCAAAAAATAAAAATCCAACTTCAATCCACATAAAAATTCAGACTATTCACGAACTAAAAACTTACTCATCTGAGGAAATGAATAAAATGAGCTTATAGTCGTACTTGCTTAACATTGTGGCGTACAATTTCGTGCCGTTCCTTGGGATTGCTCAAAGCACTCTGATTCCAACAAACGCAAGCTTTAGTAAAAACCCATACAACACAGAGTATGTAAAGCAATGGATGACAAGGAAGGTTGGTTTAATGTTGTATAGTTTGAAATATGGAACTGAAAAATAGTAATAGCACCTCAACGTTAAGGAAACTGACAACAAAAGTTTAGTATATATGTTGGATCCCACGACAAGTGAGTGTTTAAGTGTTTGCCATCCATTAAAATAATTCTCTTGATAACTGGAAATTGATTTACGGATATGATGGATGGATTTGGCCCTGCTACTTAATTGTTTTTTACTTGAAACAGCTAGCTAATTAGCAGCACGAGATATATGTAAAGACTAACTAAGTCGATTTTGTTGTAATCACAGAGAAACTGGAGAAGGCACCTTGGCCTCGTTGTGGCAGTGACGGCAAGTGAAAATTTGATTGCAACAAGGGGCTCGGAGTTTACAGCGTCGGCGATAATGTTCACATCTATTTTAAGGACAGCAAAATCATGAGATTAAGACAAAAGTGGCGGTGTTAGGTGTATATATGCCTATATTTATTTATGTAGGTACCCGTAAAGCATCTTTCCGAAATTTTGTCTATCGAGCTCAGCACTATTATGATCATCCCCTTCGATCGCCGGTTGATCAACCACAAAATTGTCGCCGTCTTCCATGTAAGAAGGAAGAGTGTATTTTGTTACGTGTGGGCAAGAAAGATAAATAAATAAAATTCGTATATATGATGAAGCAAATCAATAATTTGTGTGAGCAAGGGAAGGCTTTGTCAGTGCGTGGGTGGGGTTCAGCACAGATCCCAAGGGAAGGCTTTGTCAGTGCGTGGGTGGGGTTCAACACAGATCCCAAGGGAAGGCTTTGGGGTTCAACACAGATCCACTACTAATGGATCCATACTCGGCCCATTAACATTATACTCTACTCTACTCTATTCTTTGTTTCAATGCTTTTCCTTTCCCTAACTCATACAAATCTGCTATAACTGCTTTTAGTAGTATTTTTTATGGAAACTTTTAAAACCTTGATACATATCGCTGGAATACATTTTAAACTAATTACTTAGTTAAACAAGGAAATAATATAATTACGTTTATTTAGAAAAGTAAATCATCAAAAAAAAAAACTTTAAAATAGAAGAAAAATTCAAATTTAAAACTTTCCATCAAATTATTATTTGCAATTTTAAATTTGAGGAGTAAAATCATCGAAGAGAATTTATGTGTGTGTCTATATATATATATATATATATATATATATATATATAACATTGATTTTATTTGGTAGATATGTATGATACATATACTAATCCGATTATACGCGCCTCGCGCGTGTACCTTACTTCAAAGAGTTCAGTTTTATAAAATTACTTTGATATGTTATTTAGTAATTGTCTATAAAAAAAATATATATGATAATTTATTTTTGTAAACGTACTAAAATTTTAGAAAACTTATATCAAATCATAGGAAAAACTATCTCTGCAATGATAAATACCGTAAATATTTCACTAAAAACTTCTTAATCAACAATTGTGTATCATGAATTCATGATAATTTATTATTATAAACTTCAAAAATATACTAAAATTTTAGAAAACTTACCTCAAATTAGAAGCAAATTTATTTTTTTATTCACGGATATTATCAAGATTGTAAACATTATGAACTAAAATTTTAGAAAGTTTACCTCAAGTCATAAGTAAATTTGTGAACAACGATAGCAAAGAAAAATCTAATTTGAGAACTACATTGTGGACGTATTATTGTAGAAAGGAAGAATTCTCAATTTAAAAGTAATGTTAGGTTTAGTTTTATTTTCTTTCTCCCGATATTTTTAATGTTCTTTGTCGATTTAAATTTGTATTTATTTGATTTAATAAATTAGCCTTTGTGATATTTTTTATTTTTAGGTTTAATTTTTTTTTTGCATCCTTTTTTAATTCAAAATATTATTTACTTTTATTTAATTTAACAAATTATATGTAAGGTAAAATTTTAATTGATTTAGAACTATTAAATATTATGATTTCTTTCCTAACTTAAATAAGGACTTTAATTAATTTCGGAGTCCTATTGACAATAATTTGAGAAAAATAGCGAAAAGACGATTTTGTCTAAAGGAGAAACTTTTAATGAAGGACAAAAAATTCGAATCACTTTTAATTTCTAAGAGTCTTTCCACTTTTAGATTAGAGATTATATATATTATAGATTATATATACTACAGATTAGAGATTAAAAACACATATTAGAGATTAGAGATAATACCATAAACAATCTCTCATGTGTAGTCAAGTATAAATTTGATCACGCGAAGATGATTTAAATCACAATCAAAAGGGAAAAAAACATTAAAATGCCATAAACATTAAGTAATTTACGAATTTAGGCTAAAAAAGAATAATATATTCACCTTGTCATCTTTCAAAGATCATAAACTCATATAGCAATAAATAATTAAGACATAAATGATACGAAAATTCACATTATCATACAACTTCACATAACAACATATTAAATTCCATCCAAATATTTTTTTAAAAAAATAATGAATAAAGAATGAGAAAAAAGTACCTCAATAACACTGACATTGTTGGTGAAGACTTCATCGATTTTTGTTTCCGCAGACAACTTAAATCAAAATTAAAATAAAAAGAAAACTCATATAGCAATAAACAACTAAAAATAAATTATCAGAAAATTCACATTATCATACAACTCCATATAACAATATAAAAAATCCCATCTAAACTCTTTTTAAAAAATACTAATGAACAAAGAATGAGAGGAAAGTACCTCAATGATAAGGAGATTGTTGGTGAAGAGTTTATCGACTTTTCATTTTTGAAGACTACTTAAATCAAAATAAAAATAAAATTTTTTAAAAAAAGAGGTTAAAACCTCATAAACATTAAACAATTTAGGAATTTTTAGGCACAAAAGAAGTGTGACAAATTCACCTTATCATATTTCAATGAACATAAATTCAATAGCAATAAACAACTAAGATATAAATTAAAAATTAACGTTATCATACAACTCCATATAATAATACATAGAACTTCATCCAAACTCTTTTAAGAAAATACTAATAAATAACGAATGAAAAGAAAGTACCACAATGATACTCAAATTAATGGTGAATTTCTTATAGAGAGTTCAGACTTTCTATTTTCAAAATAACTATTTTTATAAAAATATATTTATAAATCAAAACGAATTTGATATTAGGACGCCTATGATTGGTACTACATATAAATTATTTATATTATATTGGGATACAGCTGAATGTTGCAACATTAATTTTTTTTTCCTAAGAAAAACTATGTTGGAAAAATAAGGGAATTTGAAAGTTTTTGTAATTTTTCAAAAATAAAGTTCTGTGCTTTCCAAAGATGTACGACCCTTCTATTTTTCCAAAAAAAAAATAAAAAAATACTCCTCACTTTATTTCTTCGTCTCTTTTGCTAATTCTCCAATTTTAGGATTTGTTTTCCCGTTCTAATTAAATCTTTCCTTTTTTAATTAAAAACATGAAAATACAATTAATTTTTTCCTATATATTTTAGGACACTAGTTAATATTAAATATAATAATATAATAATAAAAAAAGAAGAAAAAAGATGATTTTATCTATTGCGAAATTTTTTAATGAAGGGCAAAAAGTTCAAATCACTTTTCTAAGGGTCTTCACATTTTTAATATATTACTAGTTTAAGAATAAACGTAATAAAAAATATATTAGTTGTACTATGTTATTTTATTAAGTAGAAAAAAATAATAAAACAACGTTAAATTTTAAGATAAAAAGTGTAGTTGATTAAAGGAGAATTTAGTCATTATACTTATTTTCTATTTTCTAAAAAAAGTTATTTTTGTGAAAAGTTATTTTTATTTTTAGAATTCTATATATTTGTACTTTATGTAAAATGTAATTATGTTTGAAACAATTTACATACCTATACTATTTTCATCGTCATTCTCAGAACTTCACTTTCCATATATATATTTTTTTCGTTGTTGTATTTCCATTGTTTCTATTATATGGGAGATTTTTTTTTTTTTTTACTAAATACCCAATGAATTAATAAAGAGCATTTTTATACACTCATAATAACTGAAAAAGTATATTTCATATTTATATGTTTATTCTATAAAAATTCATATATACATTTCTGTAATTAGTAATAATAAAAAAAATTATTTCACCCATAATGAAATAATTTATAATAACAGAAAACACATAATTTAATTTAGAATATAAATCGTACAAATTAATTTAAAATTTTGAACACATTTAAAAATACTTTATATAAATTGATAAGTGAGAGTAAAATTTGTAACCAACTTTAATTTTTTTTGATATACATAAACCTGCTTATTAAAAAGTTAAATTGTAATGGATGATCCAAACGCTATCATTAAAAATAAAAAATAAAAAAATAAATTAGAAAAGTAAACCAATACTATCTGTACTTTGCAAGAAAAAGGAGAATTCCAGAAGCTTTAGTTTCTTCTCACTAAACTCTCTGTTTCCCTAAAATATTTTCTTTTTATTACTGATGCTATACATATTATTATGCGATGAATAAACTGAAATCATCAAGGTCGAAGTTAAACTTTGGTAGACCAAATTTTAAAGATTATCTTTCTACTGTAATTCCCTGTTTTTTCTCCTTTTTCTTCGTTTTTTATACTTAACACATTTGAAGATTTGAATTTCTTTAACCATTTTTGCTTTACATTTTCTATGTGTTGAATTTCTTAAAATCACTTTTGCTTTATGATTTTTTGTTACTCCTTTTGTTCTGCATGTTCCATGATTTATTTTTTAAAATCCATTTTGATTTAATTTCTTGTTTCAGGTGTAATTTGCTTGATATTTACATATGATATATGTTAGGTATGCTTAATCTTGTCAATTTTAATGTCTTGATGTTTGCATGTCAGCTGAGATACTTGAATTTGAGGTATGGAATAGAAATAGAAGTAGCTAGAAGGTTGTTAGAGGAAAAATTGTCTAGATACAAGTTAGATGTGTTCAAAAGGGGCTTATGGTGAAATTTCACATTGGAGTATTTTCACTCTAGGGATAGACAAGTCATGGAGAGAAATCCATTGTAATGTAAGATTCTTCCCTGCTAAGAATTGTGTTCATATTGATGGGGTCATTTACTCTCTGTAAACCTTTATGAAGACAATAACATAGCTGCACTCAATGTTGAAGAAGAGAATTTTAGATTAATCTCATTTCCTCCTGGTGTAGAATCAAGTCCGAGTGTATATTTTTTACCCACTATGACATGGTGCATAACTCTTTATATAATGTCTATAAACATTTGATTCAGTCAAATCTATATAGATGTTGATTTTATGTCTAATGGCACCTCTCTTAATTTTACTCCTAGGAAATTTGCTATCGTTACTGGATTGAATTGTGTCTCTAATAGTTACGACTTTATTTTTGACGAGAATGTACCAAACAAGATTGTTGAGAAGTATTTCAATGATGCAAAATTTATACAGAAAAGGCAACTATTTCTTTTTTTTTTTTTTTTTTTTTTTTTTATAATGTATCCTATTTCTCTTTCATAGTAAGGGAAAGTAGCATAATATTGCAAACGCCAGTCCGGTGCATTTTAAAGATCTTGGTATGCGTGAATTTTGGGAAGGGTAGGACGACAAGGGTCTATTTTTAGGTTACCAATATTTTACGATAAACTGATGAACACTTCAATCCCAGATTAGTCTATGATAAGAAAATTTAGTTATTCACAATAAACCAGCTTTGTTGGCTTTTCGTTTCTGCTATGTTGCTCCGACTCTCCAAAAGTGTTGTCGCACTCGTGTCGGATCCTCCAAAAATGCACTGCTTTTGGGGGATCCGTGCACCCAGTGGCATTTTTGAAAGTCTGTGCAACATAGAATTTCTGTCGAGTATCTGGTTCAAACTTCATCTACTTCTAAATGACAGGCAGTAGTCGCCACAACTGCCGCCGTTGTCTTGGAAAGGTATTTTACTTCTTTTCTATTTTCCCTCTAAAGGAAGTCATACGTGAATTACAACTTCGGAGAAAACATTGTAGAGTTACAATTAATTCTATTTTCTTGAATAGTTGCTTTTCTCTAACTATGAGTGACATGCTATTAGTGTCATAATTGCAGGGGTTTCTCTGATTCGATTTTCGATTTTAGAAGTGGTTTACGCCAGCCTTGTGATGTATGATGCACAGGTATGTGTTTGAAACCTAGTGCATCCCTCCTCTTTTTTCCAGCTTCACTTCGAAAAATATTTGCTTTAAGAGTTTGGAGGTTGTTTGACCCACACATTGCAGTATGAGAAAATGCTAGAATTCTTCTTGTGCTAAGATTCAGAGGCAAATTCGAGATATTAAGTTTATATGTTCTGAATTTCTATATTGCTCGGATCCTCTAAAAATGCAGCGACACCCGTGTCGGATCCTTCAAAATATACTACTTTTGGAGGATCCGACACGCATCCAGTGGCATCTTGAAGAGTCCAAGCAACAGACCTGAATTCTAGGACAAGACTGTTTTCTTTGTTTGGAACAGATAACTTATACTTTTAAAATATAAATTTTTAGCACAAATACATAATTTAAGCTATAGCCGAACCTATTAAAAAATCTTCTATCATTTGTATGCAACTCATGGTACTATTTGTACTTTGTCTGAACTCCATGTTGCTTGAATTTATCTTAAGAGAGTATGATCGTGTGTGCATATATATTGTTTTCCTTCCAAAAGTTTTAGCAGTCCAGGGGGTGATTGACGATAGGGGTCTTAAGAAAGACGAATACATAGGGACAAGATTGTAATTGAATTCCTGATTATGTATGACTGCTGCTCATTTTAGTGATTCTTGATTAAGAAAGACGAATACATAGGGACAAGATTGTAATTGAATTCCTGATTATGTATGACTGCTGCTCATTTTAGTGATTCTTGATTAAGAAAGACGAATACATAGGGACAAGATTATGTAATTGAATTCGTGCTATGGTATAGTTGCTATTGATAAAAACTCAAATATAAGATGGTGGTTTAAATTATGTCGTTCTTGGCCGATTTTTCTTCTTCTAATTTTTTCCTTAATTTTATGTACGTTAGGAAGGATTATTTTTATTCTGAAAAAATATTTTGATATTTTAAATAATTATAACTGTGTAACATATTAAGTGACGTTTGTGTTGATAAGAAGAATTTTTTTTCACGTATTTAAAATATATATATAAGTTACAAAATATTAAAAATATATATATTTATAGAACATTTGGTCAGTGCATACGGAATAAGATGTTGGTGTAGATTCTCCTGTCTTGTATTCTTTGAAATTCATCTTCTTTAATCGAAGTTTTTTTCATGTAAGATCTGTCCAATGTAGACGTGTATGAAGCGTTAATTAAGAATAAATGTATACAAAATTAAAGATATATTAATATGTTAGTTGTGCGTATGTTATTTTAGTAAGTACAATTTTTTTTAAAAAATATAACTTTAAATTTTCAATATAAACAGTGTAGTTGATTAAACATGAATTAAGTCATTATACTTATTTTCTTAAATGTAAAAGTTTGATCTGTTTTTACCGAGAAGGTCTACAGTTCAAGTTCGTATAGCCCTATATAATAAAAATGAATATTTTTTTTTTGTATAATTTTCATTTCGTCATTATCATTTCTTGCTTGTAACTAAGTGAAATTCAATTATTCCTATAAGTTTATTCAAGCATAAATCGTAACAATTAGTTTTAAAAATTTATATAGATTTAAAACACTTCATATAAGTTGATAAGTAGAGAATAAAATTTAGGGGAGAGGATAGAAACGACATTTTAAATTAAATTATTTTCATGAAATTGGCCATGAAATTTAAATTTCACTTTATAGCCATTTCAATTTACTGGCTTGTTCTATACCGTTTTTACACACATTCTATACATATCTTATACATATAAATATTCTATACGAAAATTATACAGTTTTGATACAGAATTTATATAATAACTATACATTTTTTTACACGTTTTATACAACAATTATATAATTTTCATACACTTTCTATATATTTTTTATATATATTTTATACATATACATATTTGATAGAACTATACAATTTGTATATATATAGATACATATTTTATTTAACAATTATATCATTTTTATATAATTTATTTATTATTTCTAAACAATTAAAAATGTAGACTATTTGATCAGTTAAAAAATTTATAGCCAAAAAAAATTGAAATATTTTTAAAAGGGCTGAATTGCCCAAGTTGAATACTATATCAGTATTGTATATGGACTGTATATGAAATACGTAGGCCAAAATTACCCAAATTAGAAAATGACTATAAAATGGTAATAGTATATCCAACTGACCGCTTTTTGAAAAGTTTTTAAAATTGGACTATTTGTTTTAAAAAGAGCTATAGAATATCCTTTTTCCTAAAATTTATATTAAATTTCAAATATATAAACATGTATTTTGAAAAGAAAAATAATAAGTAAATATGGCCTAAACCTGTCGGCCCAATAACTTAAGCAGATAAAAAAAACACAAATAGAAAAGTAAACAAATGAAATTCGTATTTTGTCTGAAGTACTCCAGAAGCTCCTTTTGTTACTCTTCTTTTTCTTCCTTACAAAGCAAAGAATTTCCACTACACTTTATCCATACAAAAAAAAAATTCCGTGCAAATTCTGCATAGCTTTACCCTTCCACAATTTTCGTTCTTTCATATTAAATTTTAAAAACTTTCTTGAACCAATATATATAATTTTTTTTTTAATATTTATCCTTTTTTTCTAAGCTTAAAATCACGAAGGTTTATCCTCATTTCTGGGCACCAACACGAGTTGAGAGTGAAAAGGGTACAGTCATAATCCTTCTCATTTTCCTCCAATGCTCACCATAAATAGTAAAAACCATATCTTGACCTTTTCCAGTAAAGATATCAAAAACAACACTTCTTGTTCTTGATCCAAATTCAATTCTTTGTGTGTGTAAAACTTCTTTAGCTAATTCAGGGGATGACAGAACAACCAAGTTTATCAAACCGTCATTTTGCTATATTGGAGCTCTTGTCCTGACGGATGAAAGAAATAAGTCATTTTGGGTTTAAGATCTTCAATTTCTCAGTGAGATTTAACATTTATTCACTGTGAGCTTTCTTTTTCTTCAACCTCGATTTGTTCTAATTAACTGCGATTAGGGTAAAAAAGGCGTTGATTTCTTTTTGTGTAGTTGTTTATATCTGTTTTGTGAGCTTGTATTGGTGTGTAGTGTGTACATAAGAATCTTGGTTTGGAGATTTTGGATTAGTTTTAAGTACTTCATGAATGTGTTGATGTTTGCATGTCATTTTAGAAATTGTTTTTTGAAATGTCTCGACATTTATTTATGCATGTACTGCTTTGTTTGGTGTTACCAGCAAACAGGTAATTAACTTGTGTTTAGATGAATAGATTTATTTTTCTAAGTTTGTGTAGTATATTGTATAACATGATTCTGTGGCTGTTTTTTTTTTTTTTTTTTTTTTTCTATTGAGGTGTTATTCCATTTTTGTTTATTGGTTTTGTGTTTTTCTTATTTGTCTTGAGTCGGAGTATGTCGAAAAAAACCTTTCTACTTCATTTGAGGTAGTGGTATGGATTGTGTGCACTTTATTGAGTATGTTGTCATTGTAATTTGTATAGTATTTGTGTTTGTCCAAGCCAAAATTTGCTCACATAAAAATTGGTGGTGGTGGTGGTGGTGGTGGGGGGGGGGGGAGTTGCTAGATTGAGAAAGTTTTGATTTGTGCATGCAGTCAAATGGGTGATGTTGTTCCCAATTAGCCTGAAGGGCGTGGTTACATTCTTCGAGACAATTAGGTTGGCATCACCAATTATAGGAGTTGGTACTAATTCTTCGAAATGCATTCAATCTCAAGTATTCGTGCGCTTATATTAAATAGTATGGCATGCCTCGGTATGATAGTCCAATGTTTACTGCCAATTATTACGATTTTTCTAAGCATTCACTTGCCTTTTATTTTCTGAGTCTTTCCATTGCCTATTTTATTTTTTCTGCATTGTATAAGGACATTGACTCTATTTTTGCTAATAGAGTTAATTAGCAATAGAAGAACATTTCCTTTTTATGTTGTAAATGTATCTCCGAGTTATAGCTGATTTAGGTGGTTTTGACTTATGTAGTATTAGAGAATGCATATGGACACTTTTGTATAATGTACATAGCCTAGCCTATCTTTAGGGATGGGTAGAGTTTCTCTTTTGATTATTCTGTAATAAGCATAGCAGTAAACGTATAAGTGTCTCTCACATTATGGAATAGATGACAAGGAACTATTCCACATTCTTGGTTGCTTATCCACTTATGTTATGCCTTATGTAACATCGTTTTAGTCTTTCATACAATACAAGTTTGAGTTTTGGAATGGAAGCTTTAATAGGTTTAGATGGAACCTTGCTGCTAGAAGAGATTGTCTAAGCAAAAGAGGTTCCAGTCTTTGATCCAATTTATTAGTTCATAGAACAATTAAGTTCTCTAAAGACTGCATAAACTTGTTCAGTAGAAAAACAAAGGGACATTAGGTTATTTAACCAAGCCAGTTCCATTACCGAGCTCTTCTTTAATTCAAGATGAACTCATATTATAATGGTTAACGACTATTAATTGCCAAGTTGGTAGATGTCTACAAACATCAGTATGGTGGTAAAAAAATAGTTACATTTGAGATTCTTCATTTTGTTTGAGAACTTATTTTCTTTTGTATATCGCTCAATTACTTTAATTTTTATACCATATTCCTTCGATCGACAATGGTGTAGTGAGCATATTTTTTAAGTGCCTTATTTGTATTTCATGTCCTAAGATTTTTATCTGTGCATATTCAATGTCGTTGTTTGATAAACTATCTTGGACAGGTGGCGCTCGGGAACAAATGTGGGTGAATTTGATGGTCATTCGAGGAGATTTTTGAGTTATTCATTTAAGCCCACAAGACCATTTCACATAGCCACATGCGGAGAAGACTTTTTGGTGAACTTTTATGAAGGACCCCATTTAAATTCAAGTTGTCTCACAGGTTCCTTATCCTTTCTGTTATGTCGAATTACAACAAGTGTCCCCTATTCTCTTTTTAGTATAAATATCAACATATTATTATTCTCTTTCTCCAATTTTTAGAAAGCTGTCTATTGATGACATGGTCTCCTCATATAGGAAGACACAGAAAAGGGCAATATTCTTGGACTATGATGACACTGTGTCTGTAGTACCTATCATTGATTAAAGCTCCAAGTGCTGAAGCTATTACGTTGTTAATTTCTTTAAGCAATGATCTTAAAAACACAGTGTATATTGTTAGTGGAAGAGGAAAGAGTTCAGTAAGTGAATGGATTGTACCATGTGAAAGGCTCGGAATAGCTGCTGAACATGGGTATTTCATAAGGTATGGATATTTTATGTAAACATGACGCAGTCTTTTCTGTATCTTGATATTTTGGTTTTATTTCTTTCTTCCTGCAACCCTTCTCCGAATAACTTCTCTTTCATGCTGAGGATCGATCGAAACTGTCACGCCTCAAATCCTATTGGGGCGGACTGGCACCCGTAATCGAGGAGGCCCGGGAGAACCAGCTCATAACCTTATACTTCCCATGCATACCTCTATGACAACCCGAAATTAGGACAGCATCATGACGCATATAAAAGGAAATAATCACCTGTATAAGCTCGAGCACACATATATATGTATATACAATACTTGGCCGTTGGAGCCATCACGTCTACTAACAAAACACCACCTTGACTGTACATTAGGTCTACAAAGCCTCTAACAATACACAGAGTTTAACTAAGGTCGGGACACACCCCGCCATATAACTAACTTCTATACAATACCAAAAGTGACTGGATATGACACGGAAAGCCCCGAAGCAAACTGGAGCTCACCAAAAGCAGCTGGATATCCTGGCTCCTACTTGTGCGGTGTATGAGCTGAGGTACCTGTGCCTGCAGCATGAAATGCAGGTCCCCCGTGGGGGACGTCAGTACTAAATATGTACTGAGTATGTAAAGCTGTAGATAATCACATATGATATAGGAGCTCAATAGAAATCAGAAACAAGTGAATAAATCGTAATAGAAGTGGACCACACTTACTAGAACTTGTGACAACCTGTACATTGTATTTATTCAATCACTTTACCTTCGTTCTTATCATTTTGTAATCATTACTGTACTGTTCTGTGACCATTAGGCTGCCTCCAGTACATATCAACTGGGATCGACCCATGATAGGCTTATGCCCCTGGAATACCACCCATAAACACATAAATAGGGATCGACCCATGATAGGCTTATGCCCCTGGAATACCACCCGATAAGAGAGAACTTCCATCACTTAGTTCAATTAATCTTTGAGATTATTATTTCGGTTGCCACCGCATTTTTGATACTTTGAAACAATGATACATCAATAAGAGACATATAAATAGACCATCAATGCAATAACAATGAAGTAAGAACTCATTGGCACATCAATAAAGTGTTTTGGAGTCATCAATGCCATAACAATGAAATAGGAACTTATTGGTATATCAATGAAACGTTTTGGAGTCATTAATAGCACATGGATCTTGTTTGAGTAACCGGATACCTTCTGACATACATTAGTGCAATAAACATGTAAGATTTGGAAAACAAGTAAGTATTGAAATGTCTTGACATCTTGTAGGGTGGAAACAAGTTCATTGGTAACGTAGGACATCATACAAAACCATTATGGATCACATGTTACTGAATAACTTTGGAAACTTTTTTAATAGAACAATTGTTCACTTTCATGCCAAAGATATGGTATAGAGTATGCTTTACATACCTGACTGTCAACTTTCTATACTAGTCCCAAATGGACTTCTCGTCTTTTCGGATTACTTATCTACAATGAACATATATATCAATCTAGTATTAGCGACCAAACGTCACAATTCAATTATTTGAATTCACCAAACTAGTGGTTAAGTAGTAAGCCTTAATTACACCATAAAGGGTGTCACTTTAACCCTCTTATACTCCAATTACATTCACATGCCATGCATATTCATACAACATCCTCCAATATCAAGTTTGGATTCATTTATCCTTCCAATCAATCCATTAAACCAAATTGAGTCATATACATAAATAATCATCAATTCAATAGTATATCACCATATCCACCTTCCATAACTCAATTACCATATCCACCTTCCACAATTCAATACAATCAAACCATGCAAAATAGTCCATAACCCTATTTTCATCACCTTTCAATAACAACCAATACATATAATCCTCTATCACACATATACATATGGAAGAGAACAAAGGCAAACAATATTCATACCTTAGAATTCACCTCTTGATTATGCAATCCTATTTGCACAAATAATAGGTGCCGTTCGAAGCTCTCGAGATGACAAACGCAGTTATCGGATTACTTTGGAATTTCTACGGTTGAATCAAAAGTAATTTAAAGGTCAAATTTGGCTAGGGTTTGTTCTTTCTCAATGATTGATGATGAAAATGAGTTTTTGAACTCATATACATGTATATATACACATATTCCCGTCCATAATATAATAGGGAATGACCAAAATGCCTTTAAAATTTAAATAATGTCAAATTTGTCCTTTGGTGGACTGTTTTGATAAGCTAAAGTAGATCGACCATAACTCTTTTCTCCGATATCGGATTTGGGTGAAATTGGTATAGTTGGAAATATAACTCAAAGGTATTTCATTTCATATAAATTAGGCCACCCAGTTCGTCCTGTACAAGGAGTTATGGTCGTTTGAAGTTGACCCTAAAAATCTGTTTTGATAGGCTGTAGTAAAATGAGTATAACTCCTTACTCAGATGTTGGATTTGGATGAAACCAATTGCATTGGAAAGAAAACTCAAAGATCTTTCTTTTCATAGGTCGCAGATCTCCCAGTTCATTATATTAAGGGAGTTATGATCATTCGATGTTGACCCAAAAATTTGGCTAGCCTCAGTAGTTTGTGTGCAGGAAATTTTCCTGCACATTTACTATTCCCAAATATCCCGGCCACCGTTTTATAGTTTCGAACGTGCTCGATTATATCTGAAACCTATCCATTTTTGGAAATCTTTATATCGTTGGAAAGCTTATTCAATAACCTTCGCATGGAACCATCGACGGGCAAATTCCGGTATAAATAAAATAAAAAAATTAATTTCATATAAATAAGACCAATACACGTACTTGAATACGCCAATACATGTACTTGAATATGGGGTGTTACATCCTTCACCCCTTTAGGACATTCGTCCTCGAATGTTAGCGTAGTTATTTGTCACTCCCCAAAATCCCATCGGGCCGGACTGGCACCCGAAGCCGAGAAGGCCCGGGAGAACCCGTTCAAATACCTGTACTTTCACTTACATGTCACCAAAAATTTGGACAGCACTTCGTTGCATATAGAAGAATCTAATTACCTGTATCAGCACAACACGCACAAATATATATATATATATATATAACACTTGGCCGTCGGGGCCACCACATATACAAATATAACATGACTATATAAACTTCCATGACTTTACCCTTCCTTATGTCTACAAAGCCTCTAGGATATACATGACATAACTAGGGTCGGGACAAACCCCCGCCCACACACGACTCCTGTACAATGACAAAACATAAGGAACCGACTCGAAAAGCTCCGAAGCAAACTGGAGCTCACCAACAATAGCTGTATGACCTGGCTCCTATCTATGCTGTGAGTGAGCTGAAGCACCTGTGCCTGCAGCATGAAATGCAGGTCCCCCGTGAGGGACGTCAGTACGAAATACGTACTGAGTATGTAAAGCTGTAAATAATCATATGTGATATGGGGGATCAAGAAAATCACACACAAGTGAATAAATCATAATAGAAGTGAACCACACTTCATAAACACTTTTAGGATCATGTACATTATCATTAATTTGAATTGGGTTCTTGAATTCAAACACATTTGTGGAACGGTATACATTCGTTCATTTCATTCTTTACAATTATCATTTGCCATTACCTCCTCCTCCCGAACCTCCAACCACCTAACAATAATCAATATTGTACCGTACTATGACCATTAGGCTGCCTCCAGTACATATCAACTGGGATCGACCCATGCTAGGCTTATGCCCCTGGGATACCACCCATAAACACATAAATAGGGATCGACCCATGCTAGGCTTATGCCCCTGGGATACCACCCACACGTATATCAAGTAACACACATAAGAGATCTTTCCAATAACTTAGTTCAAAAGCTTTTGAGATTATTACATTAGTGTTCATGCCAATATAGTACCTTTGGAATAATGATACATCAATAGGAATCAAGTAATAGACCTTCTATATAATAACGATGTTATAAAGACTCATTGGTACATCAACAATGTGTTTCAGAATCATCAATATCACAACAATGAAATAGGAGCCTTTTGGTATATCAATGAAACATTTTTACACTTTATAGAATGGAAACAACTTCGTTGGTAATGTAGAACAATACATGTTTTTGGACAACCTCGGAATCTTATTTGATGGAACATTGGTGTTTACATGCCAAAGAACATTGTTAGAGTATGCTTTACATACCTCGTTGTAGATTCGGATACCAATTCAACACAACTTCTCGCCTTTACAAATCACTTATCTACAATGAAATGTTTGGCATCTAGTATTAGCAACCCAACACCACAATTCTCTTCCATAATTCCATACAACCAATATTTGCAAAACATTCCAAAAACCAACTTGAACAATAGGTTTATGTGTATATATATATATATATATAATCATCATTTCAATACCACATCATCACTACCAAATCCCTTCACAATTCAACATAATCCAACCATGCACAAGAATAATCCAACATCATTTCCCAATCATCTTTCAACAACAATCAAATAACATACTTCTTATGCTCACATGCATATATATATATATATACATATCCATATAAATAACACCAACATAATTTACATCCTTACCATAAAATGACCCTTTTGGTTTCGAAGTCCTGTTGGCACAAATAAGGGGTGCTTCTCGAAGCCCTCGAGACGGTGAACACAACTACGGAATCAATTTGGATTTTCTACGGTTGAATCATAAGATAATTGGAGTTGAAATTAGGCTAGGGTTTCTTATTTTCAATAATTTGATGATAATTGATGGATATGAGACTAATTATATGTATATAATGACCAATTTTCGTCCATGAGTTGATGGAAAATGACCATATTGCCCTTAAAAATTTAAGTAAATCCGAATCTGTCCATGGTGGACTGTTTTGACAGGCTAAAGTAAATCGGCCATAACTCTTTGCTCCGATATCGTATTTTGGTGAAATTGGTATTGTTGAATAGATAATTCAAAGGTATTTCATTTCATATAAAGTAGTCCACCCAGTTAGTCCTGTACAAGGAGTTATGATCGTTTGAAGTTGACCCTAAAAAACTGTTTTGAGAGGCTGAAGTAAAACGAGTATAACTCATTACTCAGACGTTGGTTTTGGATGAAACTAATTGCATTGGAAAGAAGACTCAAAGATCTTTCTTTTGATATGTGGTATCTCTCCCAGTTCATTATATTAAGGGAGTTATGATCGTTCAAAAACGATCCAAAAAACTGGCAGGCCTCAGCAGTTTGTGTGCAGGAAATTTTCCTGCACATTTACTATTCACCATATCCCGGCCACCGTTTCATAGTTTTGAACGTGCTCTATTATATCCGAAACTTATCCATTTTTGGAAATCTTTATATCGTTGGAAATCTTATTCAATAACCTTCGTATGGAACCATCGACGGGCAAATTCCGGTATAAATAAAATAAAAAATTAATTCCATATAAATAAGACCAATCACGTACTTGAATACGCCAATACATGTACTTGAATACGGGTACATGAATATGCCAATACATGTACTTGAATACGGGGTGTTACATTATTCAACCGAAACAAGTTCAAGTCCATCATTAACATTCACATCATCACATAAATACTATGCATATATAAAAAAAAAACTTACTTGTTAATGTTCTAACTCCGTTTCTTGTACTGCCTCTTCATCTTTGAACAAATGAGGGTACTTAGATTTCATTGCTTCCTCAGCTTCCCATGTAATCTCTTCCCTTTGACGATTTCTCCAACGTACTTTCACCGATGCTATCTCTTTATTTCTCATCTTCTTAACTTGGCGATCTAGAATAGCAATAGGCACTTCCTCATAGGTAAGATGTTCCGTAACTTGCACATCCTCAGTAGAAGTGATATGTGATGGATCTCCGATGCACTTTCGAAGCATTGACACATGAAATACCGGATGTACTGATGAGAGCTCTTGGGGTAGCTCTAATTCATATGCAACTTGTCCAAACCTTCGAGTGATCTTATACGGGCCTATATAACGTGGACTCAACTTCCCTTTCTTGCCAAATCTCATTACCCCTTTTATTGGTGATACCTTCAAAAATACCCAATCACCTATAGAAAACTCTAGTCCTCTCCTTCTACTATCCGCATATGACTTGTGTCGACTTTGGGCTGTTTTCAGTCGTTGCTGAATTACTTTAACCTTCTCTATGGCTTGATAAATAAGATCCGGTCCGAACAAAAGAGTTTCACCCACTTCGAACCATCCTATTGGTGATCTACACTTCCTTCCATATAAAGCTTCATACGGTGCCATTTTGATACTTGAATGATAGCTATTATTGTAGGGAAACTCAATAAGAGGTAAATGATCATCCCAGTTGCCCTTAAAATCTATTACACAAGCTCGTAGCATATTTTCAAGTGTTTGGATGGTACGTTCTGCTTGTCCGTCTATTTGAGGGTGAAAAGTTTTACTCAACTTCATTTGTGTTCCCAAACACCTCTGAAAAGACTTCCAAAAGTTTGCGGTAAATTGGGTTCCCCGATCTGATATAATAGAGATTGGCACTCCATGTAATCGGACTATCTCTTTAATGTACAGCTTCGCATACTCTTCAACTGTGTAAGTGGTCCTAACTGGTAGGAAATGTGCGGATTTGGTAAGCCTATCAACAATCACCCATATAGAATCAAACTTTCAGGATGTACGAGGCAAACCAATAACGAAATCCATATTGATCATGTCCCACTTCCAGCTTGGAAGATCAATGCATTGCATATAACCTCCGGGTTTTTGGTGCTCAACTTTAACTCTTTGACAATTTGGACATTCAGCTACAAATTCTGCAATGCTCTTCTTCATGTCATTCCACCAATACATATCTTTCAAATCTTGATACATTTTGGTTGATCCTGGATGAATGGAATACCTTGAAAAATGTGCCTCTGTCATAATCTTCTTTCTTAGCCCGTCTACATCCGGCACACACAATCGGTTTTGGCACTGAAGTACTCCATCTCGCGTAAGCTCAAATGCCTTGGTCGCACCACTCTGAACGTTCTCCTTACGCTGTAATAAAATAGGATCTGCATATTGCTTCTCTTTCACTTCAGCTACTAATGAAGATTCCGCAGCATTATGTACGATAAGCTCTTTATTCGGAGTTTCAAGAAGGCGAACTCCCAAACTAGCTAACTGGTGAAGATCGTTAATCATCCCTTACCTTTCTATAGGCGCCATCATAGCCTTACGACTTAACGCATCAGCTACCACATTTGTTTTCCCTGGATGGTACAAGATATCAACATCGTAGTCCTTTAATAGTTCAAGCCATCTCCGCTACCTTAAATTTAGATCCTTCTGATTAAAAATATATTGCAAGCTCTTATGGTCAGTGTATATACCAACATGAACCCCATATAAGTAGTGGCGCCATATCTTTAAAGCAAAAATAACTGCTGCCAGCTCAAGATCGTGTGTAGGATAATTTTTCTCATATGGCCGCAATTGTCTAGAAGCATATGCTATTACCTTACCATGCTGCATCAATACACATCCTAAACAAATTCTGGAAGCATCACAATACACTGTATACCCTTCGGTGCCTTCTGGAAGTACCAACACGGGTGTAGAAATCAATTTGTTCTTTAAATCTTGAAAACTCTTCTCACAGGCATCATTCCATTGGAATTTGGATGCTTTATGGGTTAGCTTGGTTAAGGGTGCTGAAATGGAAGAAAAGCCTTTAACAAACCTTCTATAATAATCGGCCAACCCGAGAAAACTACGAATCTCCGCAGGCGTTGTGGGTCTTGGCCAGTTCTTCACAGCTTCTATCTTTTGAGCATCAACCTTTATCCCTTTACTAGATACAATATGACCCAAAAATGCCACCGACTTTAACCAAAACTCACATTTAGAGAACTTTGCATAAAGCTTACAATCACGAAGAGTCTGCAATGCCTGTCGTAAGTGATTGGCATGGTCCTCTTCTGATCTAGAATAAACTAGAATATCATCTATAAAAACTATCACAAATACATCCAGGAATGGCTTAAACACCCAATTCATCAAATCCATAAAAGCTGCGGGTGCATTTGTTAGCCCAAATGACATAACTAGAAACTCATAATGACCATACCGTGTTCGGAAAGCTGTCTTGGGTATATCCTTCTATTTGACCCTCACTTGGTGGTAACATGACCTCAAATCAATCTTAGAAAAGCACTTGGCGCCCTGTAACTGATCAAATAAATCATCAATTCTTGGGAGAGGATATTTATTCTTAATAGTCACCTTATTCAATTGTCGATAATCAATACACATCCTCAGTGAGCCATCCTTTTTGCGCACAAATAACACTGGTGCTCCCCAGGGGGACATACTAGGCCTTATGAATCCCTTCTCTAGCAAATCTTTCAATTGCTCTTTCAATTCTCATAATTCTGCTGGGGCCATTCTATATGGAGGAATGGAGATTGGTTGGGTGCCTGGTATTACATCAATACCAAACTCTACTTCTCGTTCAGGAGGCAAACCTGGAAGATCTTCAGGAAATACATCAGAAAATTCATTTATCACCGGAACAACGTGAAGAGTTGGTGGCTCCGCTTCTGTATCCCTTACTCTAACTAAATGATATATGTATCCCTTGGAAATCATTCTTCTCGCCTTAAAATAAGAAATAAATCTACCTCTTGGTTCGCTAATTTCACCTTTCCATTCAAGGATGATTCATTTGGAAAATGGAAATATACCTTTTTCGTGCAGCAATCAATTGTGGCATAACAAGACGCCAACCAGTCCATACCCATTATAACATCAAAATCTACCATTTCTAACTCCACAAGATCAGCCATCGTATCACGACCACAAACAGTTACTATGCAGTTTCGATAAACCCTTCTAGTTATAATAGATTCCCCAACCGGTGTGGACACTTCAAATGGCTTAACTAACAGTTCGGGTATTCTTTCGAACTTTCCAGCAACCAATGGAGTAACATAAGATAATGTAGAACCGGGATCAATTAAGGCATATAAATCGAATAAAAAGATAGACAACGTACCCGTAACCACATCTGGGGAAGCCTCTAAATTCTGTCGATCCGCTAGAGCATACGTACGATTTTGAGCCCCGCTAGAACTCGTGGCTCCTCTATCACCTCTAACACGACCCATTGGTTGTGCACTCCTTCCTAAATAAGGCATTGATGATGATGATGCAACAAATGACCCCGTAGGTCGTGCCATACCCCCTATGCCCCTTCATGGGCATTCTCTCATCATATGCCCCGAAATACCGCACCAAAAGCAAACATTGGTCCCCAGCCGACATGTGCCCAAATGATACCTTCCACATTTATTGCATGGCTCTCGAGGAGGTCTCGATTGGCTCATATTCCCTTGCCCTTGGTACCCCACTGTCCGCGAACTCTGACTCTCACTTCTGTGCCCAAATTGATTTTCTCTGGACCCTTGGAACTGTGGTGGGGCACTAGCTGCAGAATAAGAAGATAATGGCCTAGGTGGTCTAGCAGAAAACTGTGGTCTGAACCCTCCTTGGGATGCCATGAACTGCCCAGTAGATCTAGCCCTCTTGGAATATCCTCTTTCTAATTCCTGTGTTCTTCTCCTCTGCCTCTGGTCTTTCATTTTCTGTGCAAAAGCTTAGATCCTCGCTATGTCCATATCTTTGTTCAAAGCGGCAATAGTATAATCTCTAACCAGATATGGATCTAGCCTATCCACATATTGATGAACTCTGTCATCCATAGTAGCTACAACATTAGGAGCATATCTCGACAAGGAATTAAATCGGAGACTGTACTCCTTCACGCTCATATTCCCCTGATGAAGATTTAAAAACTGATCTGCACGGGCCTGACGAATCTAGAATGGAAGATAATGATCAAGAAATGCCTCTTTGAAATCTTTCCAAGTAGCTGGAGGTGCATCAATACCCCTAGATCGTTTCCAGTCCTAGTACCAATATATAGCCTCCCCTTTAAATCTATACGCCGCTAACTCCACTGTCTCTCTACCCGTTATATGCATAATATCTAATGCCCTTTGAATTTGATCAATACAGTCTTGTGGGTCCTCGTTAAGAACTGATCCATTAAAAGTGGGAGGATCCATCTTAAGAAAATCCTGTGTTCGAAGGCTAGCCGCCCTATCTGTACCACTAGGACCCGTGGTAGGAATGGCTTGCCCAGCAACTATACGAGTCAAAAGTTGCACTGCATTTCTAAGATCTTGATCAACAACATTAATAGGTGGCTCTGGGGATATAGTTCTCCTCCCCCTTATTTCTTCCGGAGTGGAAGAAGTTTCTGATGCATGCTCAGCTGGAGCCTCACTTTGATTAGCTGGTATAGTGGGTGACTTACTAGTCCCCTCTCCGGCAGCCACATCTACTTGCTTACCGGTATTCTTGTTTCTGGTAACCGGCATCATTTCTATAATAAGAGAAACAAACGGATTTTGTGGTCAACTATGACTTCATATACAATATAGGCTCTATCGCACGATCTAAGACATGAAGAAAAGAAATAATTCCTAAATGTCCATAGCCTCCTGTTTATAGATGCGGTGCACGACACACCGATAAACAAGACTCTACGTAGACACGGCTTTGTAGACTCACTAGGACGAACTTCTCTGATACCACTTTTGTCACGCCTCAAATCCTATTGGGGCGGACTGGCACCCGTAATCAAGGAGGCCCGGGAAAACCAGCTCATAACCTTATACTTCCCATGCATACCTCTATGACAACCCAAAATTCGGACAGCATCATGTCGCATATAAAAGGAAATAATCACCTGTATAAGCTCGAGCACACATATATATGTATATACAATACTTGGCCGTTGGAGCCATCACGTCTACCAACAAAACACCACCTTGACTGTACATTAGGTCTACAAAGCCTCTAAACAATACACAGAGTTTAACTAAGGTCGGGACACACCCCGCCATATAACTAACTTCTATACAATACCAAAAGTGACTGGATATGACACGGAAAGCCCCACAGCAAACTAGAGCTCACCTAAAGCAGCTGGATATCCTGGCTCCTACTTGTGCGGTGTATGAGCTGAGGTACCTGTGACTGCAGCATGAAATGCAGGTCCCCCGTGGGGGACGTCAGTACGAAATATGTACTGAGTATGTAAAGTTGTAGATAATCACATATGATATAGGAGCTCAATAGAAATCAGAAACAAGTGAATAAATCGTAATAGGAGTGGACCACACTTACTAGAACTTGTGACAACCTGTACATTGTATTTATTCAATCACTTTACCTTCGTTCTTATCATTTTGTAATCATTATTGTACTGTACTGTGACCATTAGGCTGCCTCCAGTACATATCAACTGGGATCGACCCATGATAGGCTTATGCCCCTGGGATACCACCCATAAACACATAAATAGGGATCGACCCATGATAGGATTATGCCCCTAGGATACCACCCGATAAGAGAGAACTTTCATCACTTAGTTCAATTAATCTTTGAGATTGTTATTTCGGTTGCCACCGCATTTTTGATACTTTGAAACAATGATACATCAATAAGAGATATATAAATAGACCATCAATGCAATAACAATGAAGTAAGAACTCATTGGCACATCAATAAAGTGTTTTGGAGTCATCAATGCCATAACAATGAAGTAGGAACTTATTGGTATATCAATGAAATGTTTTGGAGTCATTAATAGCACATGGATCTTGTTTGAGTAACCGGATACCTTCTGACATACATTAGTGTAATAAACATGTAAGATTTGGAAAACAAGTAAGTATTGGAATGTCTTGACATCTTGTAGGGTGGAAACAAGTTCATTGGTAACGTAGGACATCATACAAAACCATTATGGATCACATGTTACTGAATAACTTTGGAAACTTTCTTAATAGAACAATTGTTCACTTTCATGCCAAAGATATGGTATAGAGTATGCTTTACATACCTGACTGTCAACCTTCTATACTACTCCTAAATGGACTTCTCGTCTTTTCGGATTACTTATCTACAATGAACATATATAGCAATCTAGTATTAGCGACCAAACGTCACAATTCAATTATTTGAAATCACCAAACTAGTGGTTAAGTAGTAAGCCTTAATTACACCATAAAGGGTGTCACTTTAACCCTCTTATACTCCAATTACATTCACATGCCATGCATATTCATATAACATCCTCCAATATCAAGTTTGGATTCATTTATCCTTCCAACCAATCCATTAAACCAAATTGAGCCATAGACATAAATAATCATCAATTCAATAGTATATCACCATATCCACCTTCCATAACTCAATTACCATATCCACCTTCCACAATTCAATACAACCAAACCATGCAAAATAGTCCATAACCCTATTTTCGTCACCTTTCAATAACAACCAATACATATAATCCCCTATCACACATATACATATGGAAGAGAACAAAGGCAAACAATATTCATACCTTAGAATTCACCTCTTGATTATGCAATCCTGTTTGCACAAATAATAGGTGCCGTTCGAAGCTCTCGAGATGACAAACGCAGTTATCGGATTACTTTGGAATTTCTACGGTTGAATCAAAAGTAATTTAAAGGTCAAATTTGGCTAGGGTTTGTTCTTTCTCAATGATTGAAGATGAAAATGAGTTTTTGAACTCATATACATGTATATATACACATATTCCCGTCCATAATATAATAGGGAATGACCAAAATGCCTTTAAAATTTAAATAATGTCAAATTTGTCCTTTGGTGGACTGTTTTGATAAGCTAAAGTAGATCGACCATAACTCTTTGCTCCGATATCGGATTTGGGTGAAATTGGTATAGTTGGAAAGATAACTCAAAGTTCTTTCATTTCATATAAAGTAGGCCACCCAGTTCGTCCTGTACAAGGAGTTATGGTCGTTTGAAGTTGACCCTAAAAATCTGCTTTGATAGGCTGAAGTAAAATGAGTAACTCCTTACTCAGACGTTGGATTTGGATGAAACCAATTGCATTGGAAAGAAAACTCAAACATATTTCTTTTCATAGGTCGCATATCTCCCAGTTCATTATATTAAGGGAGTTATGATCATTCGAAGTTGAGCAGGAAATTTTCCTGCACATTTACTATTCCCAAATATCCCGGCCACCGTTTTATAGTTTCGAACGTGCTCGATTATATCTGAAACCTATCCGTTTTTGGAAATCTTTTGATATTCGTTTACCTTTTAATTTTGCATACTTTATTTTGTATATAATTATTTGCTACAGCTAAATGAGATTTGAAAGTCAAATATCAGTATATATATATATATATATATACACAAACATAACAACGCCTCTCTATAGCAGATGTGAAATTTTCAAACAAACGCTACGGCCGGAGGTTTGGCTGTACCGTACGGAATGGGTTTAATTAAATACTTTTTTCTTTTTTTTTTGGTAAATAGGATATATATTATGTATATAGACTAAGTGGCATTACAAAACAAAAAGGAACTCTTGTTAGAGGCCTCACAGTAGCTGGAATACAACCAGAGATCATAGCAGAATTACAGTCAAAATTAGTAATACTAGTAGGCTTAGCATTAGAACTATTTACATATGAGGACAATTAAATACTTAAAAGGGACTACAAATTTAAACTTGTGTAGAAGCAAACTTAACATAAAGGGACCAGAAGTGGAGATTTTTTTTCTTTTCTATTTGAAGCAGATGGTAATAAATCAAGGGGAACGACGATGTAATAAAGCAACTTTATATCTTTGAGGAAACAAATTAAAATAACATCGCCGTTTGCAGTGTATGAAACGATATAATTTGTCCGGGGGACAAATAATTAGAAGTAATGAAGCTGCAATCTGCATGCATATATGATTCAGTGAGGACGAAGATCGACTATAATACGTAACACCTGAAACAACATAATCTCATCACAAACATACATATATAAAACCATAATTAATTAAGGTACAAGATTACTAAAGATGATATATCTATATATATGTTGATCGATCTCCAAAAACTGGTGGTGTGCATGGGCCAAGTTTATTTAATTTGGTGTTGTTGTTGTTGTTAAGTAGTAAGTAAAGGAAGGTTACGTACGTTGGGTTCAAATTAAAGGTGATCAGAGGAGATATATGGGTTGAGGAGTTGAAGGAGAGAGCCTTTAAGGTGAAGAGACATGATTTCATTGGTTCCACCGATGAGTTTGCCTCCAATGAAAAGTGCTGGTACCGATGGATTGCAACCCATTTTGATAAGTGCCTTGTCCATTTCCTTCCCCTCCGAATCATGGTCCAGTTCATGTACGTATGCATTCGCACCCACCTCTCTCAACAGAATGCTCACTGCGTAGCATAAACAGCAACTGCTTTTGCTGAACACCATTACTCCATTCTCTGATGCCAGCTTCTTTACTTTCTCCATATATATATATATATATTTCCCTTCAAGATTTTATTTTATTACTGATCGATCACCTACGTACTGCCGATGATCTATCACTAGTACTCTTTTAATTTACACTCACTGCCTAGTTACATTGTTGAGGTTGGGACCTATTTATAAGAAAGGAAAAAAAAAAAAGGAATAATATACATATGAATTGGGGGTGATGAAAGTGCATCGTCACTTTAATTCAAACCAGAAAGCAAGGAACAATATATATATATATATTCAGAAAGATAATGAGCTTTATTTAGATGCGCTGACTCCATATTCCAAGAGCTGGACTGGATGCTACTGCAGATCACGATATTATTATTCCAGCAAACTTTTCAATATTACAATCTACACAATTGGCAATCTGTGGTTAATTAATTAGTCCATTTGTTTCTGTTTATGTAAAGCCTAGTGTCACTGAGGAAAAAAAGACTAAAATTTGTTGTCATAAAGTACTCGCATGCATGCGTGTCATATATCATGGTTTGTATGGCCATAAGATACATATCATAATATATATATATTTATATGACTGCCACAAGCATGTATAAACAGTGTTGTCATAAAGTACTCGCATGCATGCGTGTCATACATCATGGTTTGTATGGCCATAAGATCCATATCATAATATATATATTTATATGACTGCCACAAGCATGTATAAATAGTGTTGTCATAAAGTACTCGCATGCATGCGTGTCATACATCATGGTTTGTATGGCCATAAGATACATATCATAATATATATATTTATATGACTGCCACAAGCATGTCATGAATAAGAATAAAATGAAAAATTTGTGTCAAATTTAAAAGTACCATGTCATTCTTTTTTTGAAAAGGATCGGATCAATGAAGGAATAATATAATGTCATGTATAAAATGGGAAGGTGGAGTACTTTTGATAGGAAAGGCATATATGCAAACTCCTCGATCATCGGTCTCCATCGGTGTATTAGATTTGGTGAAGTATGCTCCAATTTTTTACCCAAACTAACCGCAAATTATTAAAGAAATTTAATTTATATACTTAGTACACTTATATTGGTCAGTTAAGAGCCCCCCACAACTAAAATAAAAGTTGAAAGTGGTGGAGATGAGAATGTTGAGATGGATGTGTGGACTTACTAGAAGGATAGAGTTAGAAATGTAATTATTCGACATAAGGTGGGAGTGGCTTCGGTGAAAGGCAAGATGCGAGAAATGAGGTTGAGATAGTTCGGGCATGTGATGAGGAGGTGCACGGATGTCCCAGTACGAAGGTGTGAGAGGCTGACTAAGGATGGTCTCAGACGGGATATATAGAGGTAGGCTGAAGAAATATTGGGAGTTGATTAGGCATGACATAGAACAGTTTACAGCTTATGAAGGACATGAACCTTAATAGGAAGGTGCGGAGGACGCAAATTAGGGTAGGGGGTTAGTGGGTAGGAGTGCATCCTTACTAGTAGGGAGGAGCGTTTTATTTGTAGTTGTGCCTGCAGACATAGTGTTATGCATGTGTCTTGTAGTTTCTGATCCTTGCTGATGTTTGTGTTTTCGAATAGATAGTTCATAGTATTACTCTGTGGGTGTCTTGTTTCTCTTGATATCTAATGATGTGTTAACCAAGGTTGTTGTTTGTTTTATGTTTTTGCTTGTTATACTGTTATTTGTCCTTAATCGGAGGTCTATCAAAAACAACCTCTCCACTTTATTTGAGGTAGTAATATAGACCGCGTACATTTTACCCCCAAATCCCACTTTGTGGGAATACAGTGAGTCTATTATATTGTTGTTGTAGCACACTTATGATGTACTCCCTTTACTTATGAGTGTCACTTTAGCCCCCCAAAATAAATGCCACCTTAATTAGAAATTCTAAGACAAAAAATTGTATGTTTTTCCAACTATATTCCACAAGAAACATTTACTAAATATGGATAGTTTAGTAAAACAAATTGTGTTTATTGGTTTCTTGATAGACATGTCTTTTTTTTTTTGCTAAAAATCACGACAGAGGGAGTAATTTTTTTTCAGTATCATAGAAGGCTTGTAATGTATATAATTAATTTCACTTTGAAGTAATGAGTTTGAGCTGAGCTGAGGTGGAGAAATTAGAGCCATAGAAGAGTAGAAACAAAATAAGCTCGTGTAGGAAGGAGAGTGAGGAGAGTGAATTGAATGAATGGAATGGAGATTCTTGTCCCAAGCTCGTGTAATTTTCATTTGATTCTCCCCCTCCGTCCCAATCCAAAAAGCAATCGCCAATTCATTCGATTCCATCGTTGGCTTGTGCCTTTTATAATGCCTTAATTACTCACACGTGATTATTGTTCCATAATTGCTTGATTGACGCTAGCTCTTTCGACTATGCTTTTTTAGGTCTAATTTAACTTTTTTAACATACAAGAAGATATATATAAGAATCACACTCATGTTTTTTTTTTTAAAATATATATATATATATATATATATATGTTATGTTATTCAGATTTTTGAATTCCAATTCTAAAAGATCTAGTGTCAAATAAAGCCTCACATTAATTGATGACAGAAACGATCTCTTCGCGTCGCGACTCTTCTAAATGGAAATTTTGAATTTGTCATATATAGTTGATCACTCTTCTCCAATTGGATGTGGATGTGGATGTGGATGTGGATGTGGATGTGCAGGGTAATAATAACGTTCCCTGCGTGTGATATTCCTGGCTATATATATATAATATATGGACCATTTGGTGGATAATATGTAAGGTGTATTTTATGATCGGGTTGAGCCTTTGATTTATTTCTCTTTAATTAAGATTCTAATACAGAATATATATCCAGTAGCATTTCGATCGGTAATATATCGGAGTACTAGATTGGATTTCCAGTTATTACACATCCGTGCCATCGATTCACAAAGCCGACCAACTTTCTTAATTTAGCTATAGCTTAAATAAAAATATCCTCAATATATATATATGCAGGCCCCCCGTACTGTTTTCTGTTCTTGGAGTCTTATATCATAAGAAAGTGTCTCCTCGACTTAAAGGCAAGCACTATAGAGTGACGGTTAGACCACCAACAATGTTGTATGGGGTGTGAGTGTTGGTCGGCCAGTTAAGAACTCCCACATTCAAAAGATATGAAGAACGCAGAGATGAGGATATTGTGATGGATGTGTGAGTTTACTAGGATGGATAGGATCAGAAATGAGGTCATTATATGTGACAAATTGGGGTTTACTAGGATCGGTAGTGGTATGAACTGCGTACATCCTACCCTCTCCAGACCCCATTATGTAAAAAATGTCGTTGTTGATAGCTAACTCTAGTTGTCATATTAATGTGGATAATCATTACCACCCACCACATTCAACCCTAAGGTTGTTGCTTGTTAGTTCGAGTCACCAAAGAAGAGAAAAAGGGTAAGAACTTCTAGAGAGGAAAAAAAAACAGCATAATAAGTTAAGATTAGGAGGAGGATAAACTAATGAATTAATTAGCACGTAGGGGTGGCAATAGGGCGGTGTGGTGTGGATTTTTTCTAAATCCGCAAATTTAAAAACCGTCCCGCACCACTTCCTATCACCTTTAAATCCGCATAAATCCACCCCACATTCATACCCGTGCATACCCTCACCGCACCGGCCACCCCACGTTTTTTTTGTTTTTTTTTTCTTTAAAAAATTTATAACTCCATTGAAAATCACAATATTTTCAAATATGCAATTAGAAATTAGTAACAACCAATTTCTATTATATCACTTTTCACTAAAAAAAATTGTTAGAGAAGTATCAGGTGTACAAGCAATGATCAAATATAAGATTTTCATTAATATGATGAATCAAGAAATTAAAATTAGAGATCAATGAGTTTATCTGATTATTTAAGTCCTTGTTATAGATAAACTAAATAAGTTATGCGCGGCAAATTGATTTAGTAAGAAAAAACATTTAAACTTTTGTTTGATATTTTGATTTATAAAATTATTTTACCAGTTTCAAGAAGAAAAAAAAAAGTTATGATTTGTTTATTCGTAGTGTTAAATAGTACTATGTTGTTTTAAGAATGATAAAATTTTAAGTAAAGAATATATATAATTTTATGTAGATCCATGAAAATAATACTAAATTTTAATATTTTTTTTAATTTAAACTCGTATATACCTGCAATTCATCCCGCCCCATAATTAAAAAAAATTAGTCCAACCCACCCCGCACCCACATAGCTAAAAATCCACATCGGCCTGCATAACCTAAAATTCGCACATCCCCACTAGCACGCCTTGTGAATGGACCCAAAACTCCCCTACTTAACGTACCAAATGTAATTCTCATCTCAGGTCTAAAGATGGTATTTGGTGGAGACTGCAAAATATCTATTGCACGCACCTTTGAATTTTTTTTGTTTCACTTTTTTCCCTTCCCTGCGTCTAAAATACTTGTCATGTTTTACTTTTTAAAAGTCAATTACATAAATTTGATTAATACTTTAACTAGTATACTTTTTTAATCATATTGATTTGAGAAAAATTGCAATGTATAATTTTCAAATATCTGAAATTTAATAAAAAATATTGAGTTAATTTAACTCTAAATTTTAGTGAGATTAAATGTCGAAAAGCAAAAATATGATTGAGTGCGTAACATTTTGAGACGAAGGCCGTATATGTGTGTGTGGTTTATAAATTGAATTTTTGGTCCCCTTTCTAAAGTGATTGGTGCTGGAATATATATGTTGCAATGCAAGTAGGGTGATGGCATATATGTGTGTTAATGGTTATGACTTATGGTGAAGGGATAAGTTCTTGGGAGAAGTAACCTATAGCTTTGATGATAAGTTCTTACGGCTATTTCTTAATATTCTTTTCTTTATAAATCACTGAGCAAAGATAAGATTCTTTTGGGATATAGGGAAAAAAAAAAAAAAAGGAGGGGGGTGGGGTGGGGTGGGGTTCCTTTTGAATCCCATTTAATTTATTTGAGAACCTTTGACTTGCCCATTTACACAACTAATTATCAACTTGTACATAATCAGGTCTTTGAAATAGGGCATGCAATGGTACGTACTTGTGCTGTACTGGGTTCTGTTTATCATCTTCGTATCAAACAAAAGAAATACTTAATTAATTGCTTGAAATCATTGGACCGCTGAAAATATTTCTTCCTTCATTCACTATTCCGTCCATCCGTTCCAATGTATTTAATAATGGAAGAGAGAAGCTCTTTTAATACGAAAACTTGTGCTCTAAAATAAGTGTACTCACATAATAACAAGTTTAAAATTAAATTGTTTCTATAAAGACGGAAAGATGTATCGCGTAAATTTATAAATACAAAAGAGAAATTGCATGCAAAGGTTTTCGGAGTCGAAGCAAGAAGATTGTTGTTTCAACATTTCCTAGAATGGTAAATGAAAAAAATCAGACATATCCTGTGAGATCAATGTATTTCTGCAAGCAGATGTTATAGTCAGTAGATTCTTAGTTAGCTTACCTCACATTCATCCGCATTCAAATTAAATGCCCAAACTGATGTTAGAGAAATACATATTGTGTGTGTATCAAATAAATAAAATTTCTATATTCCACACAAGGAAGAAACAGGGCGGGCGAGCGGACTAATGGCTATACAGTACTACTCTTAATTCACACACACGTACACTCAGAGAGTAGTAGTACATCATCAAGAAACTGAATGATTCCTTTTCCTTTGAAAGTTAGGAAACCGAGTTTCTGAACTTGCTTTTCCCGCTAATGCCTGCTGCTTTGAATGGAACATCGCACTGAGCTTGCTCAATTTCTTCGTGATGGACTTGAATAACCTATTGGCAGGATAATGTGATTTCACTAGCCCCTGTTTCACAGACGCGTGATCTTTTTCTAAATCCGTAAGCCTCATTCTCATTCTTGCTACCTCAAGCTTCAATTCTCTATTTTCTCTCCTCACCGATGCATAATTATCTCTAGGAGAGATGCATCCGCTTCCGCCTCCACTGCCTGAACGATGAGGAAACTGACCCCCAAAGAATAACTGATTTTGGCATTGGCCCCCATTCATTGCATTTCTCAGTCTGATTTGTTCGAAATACAGCACTTGAACTGCCATTTGCACTGGCAACCGCTCGTTTTGTGCAGCATGACTGCACCCTTCTTGTGATAATTTCTGCCAATCAATAGTTTTGGACAGTCTATACCGTTCACAGTCCTTAATGTTCGGATGAACCTGCACCCAAAATTTTTACGTGGCAACCTGATTCATGTATATATGTTTATAGGGGGGACAACAAGTTAATTTCACATTACCTTGAGGAAAATATCTACAGCTCGATACAGTCCATCATCAACTAGACGAGCATGTTCTGGAAGCAACTCTGCCAGTGCTGTAAACTTAGATGGTGTTAGATTTGAATCTAGTGCAATTTCTGCCAGATAATTGTCCAGTAATTTTGAAACCTTAAGAATTGAGCTCTGTTTGGGAGATCCGGGGCTGTCAAAGTCATAAACCATTCCATTTTCATCTATTAGTTGGTTATCTTCTGCATCATCCTCGTCCAAATTTAAGAAAAAGGAAAAGATTCTTAATATTGCATCAGTGTCATACAGAGGACTATGGTTGTTTCCATTCCCATTTCCAGGTATGAGAATGTCCTCGAGAATCGCCTGATGTAGTTGCAGACCAATTCGCCTTTCTAGATCACATCTGCAAGATGTAGATGCTGATGCCACTATTGCAGATTTTAACAAACTTGAAAGAAAGGCCATTGGAACTGTACTTTTCCTCGACGGTGTTGGCAGCAAGCCAACAATGGTTTCGACAGTGACCCTTTGTTTCTTTTGTAAATCCAACTCTGAGAAACTTCCTTTGACTAAATGTGGATCCTTAACAATGAACCCCTGAAGAGAATTTTGTGCATAGTTAATCAAAATTCTACTTATAATGTCTTGTTTCAGACCCTTTGTCTTAAATGCTGATAAAACCCTCTGAAACAATTCCAGATTCAGCACAATTAGTGATTTTCCCCACCAGTCCGACGTTGTCTCTATATCAATGCTTTGAATAGGTTTAGATGGGAAATTATGCTCCAGCCTCAAAAGACCAGATGTCAGTTGCTCTTTACAAGCATTATTTGCAATAGCATTGATTAACCTGCTAACAAGGTTGACTTCTTCTGATACTGGCAGTAGTTTCTCACAGCTGTGGAGAACAGACACTGAGTTGCATATGCTTGGGAATACTGTTTCCTTTAAGAACACCTCGGTTCGTACTTCCAGGTTCTTATTGGTGATGTCTTCTGTCATTTCCAGGAAACTGGCCGCACATCTTAGCATTGCAACATTTGTTATGGTAATCTCAACGTTCACGCCATAACAAAATTTCACAGCGAGTTCAAATGCTTCGGATCCACCAGGAAGACCAGAAAGATTCAGTCTTGACATCTTTGTATCTTTTGCATCCAGCAGCAGCTTTCTAAATCTTCCACTTCGAGAAACCAGAGGAAACTGCAAAAAGAGTCTAAACACATTAGAAACACCTCCAAGTGGATAATGGCATGCTCTAGTTTCTGCTGTTTTTCTTTTATGACGGTATGCCACAAATTGATTTCGTCTAACCAGGAAGGTAATTATGTGGAACTTTTGGCACTGATTTTTAAGCTACCTGTAGAGTGTAGACTAAACCATTCACTGGCATGACTACTGCTTTAGCTAGCTTGAGTAGTTCAGTAACTTACGAAGGGATCAATAGATCAGAGATAAAAGAGCACAGAATATTTAGGTACTACATTATTCATACCTTGTGAAGAGAAAAACTGGCCGCTCCTACTTCTATTGTAACATCACTAGAAACATCAGAAATCGGCCTGCCACAGGAAATTTGATTAATACTGGAAAGTTGTAAGAGAAGTTATGAAATAATGCATACATTGTCCTAATAAGAAAGAAGAAGACAATCAGCTTACATCTGAAGAATAAAAGACCGGACTAGGAATCTGAAAGTTATCTATATTCTGGCAGATCACAAGGATGTAAAAGATCTGAAGGAGCGCACAAAAGGCCAAGCCAAAGCTTGAGAGCAAGGCGGAGCCAAAATTTTCACTAACGTGAAATAAAATATAAAGAAGTAAATACAGGAAGAACTTTCAGGAGATTCACATCTGCTATATATACATCAGAAAAACAATGTAGACTTTGTATATACAGAATAATTTGGATGAATCCCTTAACTCGGGCCCTGCTTAAGAGGCAACAGAACATAAACTAAGCTACAACGCTGTATGTAAGATTTAATGTAGCAAGTGGCATACAACCTTTCTAAATATATTCGAAGAAAGCTGTGTGTGATGGTAAGGTGTATATCATAGTGTAACAGCTAGCTAATAATCATGGTATAGGACTCATCTGAAGTTGCTAAGGGCCCTCTAAGGATGAAAATTAATGAAATAGCTATAGCTATAGCTGTCCCCATACCTTTAACACCATACTATGTTGAAACAAGAAAACAATCAGCATGGCGGAATTGAATGCAGCCTTTGGTCAATGGGTTCAATTCAACTGGCCAATATTTCAACAATAAGGTGAGTACGTGTGTGGAAAAACTAGCAAAATTTCAACAAAATATTAGATTTACTAGAATAAATTAAGGAGTAAATCTTAAAGTTAAACCCTTTGTATATATCTTGTACTAGTATTTGATGATCTTAATGTTGGTGATGTTCATATCCAAATTTAAAATGATTAGGAAGATGAGTAAGTAATTAAGAAGATGGAGATTGAGAAAGTAATTAAGAGTAGCTAGTAAGTACCATTGGGGTGTACAAGTGGGACGAAAGGATCTGCTCTTCACAGATATGTTAGTCTTCAATTCAGCAACTCCCATCCTTTCTCAGTGCAGTGTTCAAATTAGCAGCATCCCTCCATCACAAATTAATACTTACCTAATTAATTAAAGTTGTAGACTATCTACTCCTAAACTAATTAAGCTTTATTTGCTGGCCTGCCTCTTGTATATCAAAAGTCAAATTTAATAATAATACTAATAATAATGAGGAGGAGGAGGAGGAGGAGGAGGGAAGAAACAGACTCTCTTGAGTCTTGAGTGAGGAGAAAGTATCATCAACCCAATGCAAAAGGATTGCGATTCAACAAAATATATTTATGCTATCAGTGTAGTGTAGGATATATACTAATTGGGTTAATTACTAACTGTACCTCTCTCTCTCTCTCAAGATATTAATATTTGCTGTAATTATTTTTTAAGTGAGCTGATGATTAAGTTGAACTTAACTGAGTAAATGTCACACAAAAACTTAGTAATGGTAGGTAGCACTACCCTACTTTACGGTGGAAAAGTAGTGGGGGACTTTTTCGTTTTCACCATGCATGTTTTGTTTGATTATTCAAAAGAGATGAGTAAATTCTTGAATGCTTTGCAGTGCTCTTAGGGTTTGTAATCATGACTAGTTGTGAAAGCTAACACCTCTTAAACAAACAACTTCATTATGGATGAAAATCAATAAAGTTGAAACAAAACATCACTTTGCATAGCAATAGAATTGTGCTTTTATAGCAGTGCACTGAGGTAAGTAGAAACTAAATTTATGTTAATTTCTCAATAACAACAACAACAACATACATACCCACTCTATTCTTACAAAGTGGGGATTTGGGAAGAACAAAGTATACGCAGTCCATACCACTACGTAGAGAGGTTATTTCCAATAGACTTCAGAACATATAACAGTATAACAAATAAAAAACATAAAAATAAACAACAAAATGAGATTACACACCGCAAGATAATAAAAGAAATAAGATACCGACAAAATAATACTATCAACTATCTATTCGAGATCACAGATATTGTCAGCACTCCTCCCTACTATTGTGGTCGCACTCCTACCCACTAACTTTCTGCCCTAATTCACGTCCTCGATCCAAACCTTCCTATCGTGGGTCATGTCCGCCGTAAGGTGTAACCGCTTCATGTCATGCATAATTACCTCCCCCTTCAATATTTCTTCGGGGTACCTCTACCCCACCTAAAATCATTCATAATCAGTCTCTCACACCTTCGTACTGGAGCATCCGTGCACCTCCTCATCACATGCCCGAACCATCGCAATCTCACTTCCGACATAACCTCATTTCTAACCTTATCTCTCCTAGTAAGTCCATGCATTATCCATCTCAACGTCCTCATCTTCGTCACCTTCAACTTTTGGATGTGGGAGTTTTTGAGAGAGTGGCCTTAGGGATGTAGTAGTGTATACCAAAAAATTAATACTATCATCCAAGTGATGAGAAGCTTTAAACCCTATATAACAAATATCTGAGCCACACAAACTCCTTTCTTTTGCCACTAGATATAGGCTGCACTACCTTTAAAAGGTAAAAGGGAAGTCACTAATTAATAGAGTAAAATTAGACGTAACATTTTTTTACGAAAGGGGTCTTTTAATAAATTAGTAAAAAGTGATAAACCATGTTAAATTACAGCATTAATTATAGTAGTGTGTTGGGATGAATGATGAAGTGGTCCAAGTCAACACTGGGGTGTTGTGGGAGCAATAATTGAAATGACCCAATTAATTTTCCCAAACTCATATTTGGATTTGGGGCTGGCAATGGCTGTGATCTGCAAACAGTACATACGTTTGAGGAATTGCATTGCATACAATAGTGGACTCGCTTTTCATTTGACAATGAAACATACCCCTACAGTTCGTCCAGGCACAGCAAACAAACCAAGCTAGCTTTCAACTTCTTAGAAAATTAGTCACTTTTTTATGAATCACTATATTCTGCGATGATAACACAATTGTACATTTAAAGATCTCACACCTGGGTACTTACTTCCATAATCTTACTCGATGATACATAACCTCCTTCCTAACCAGCAACAAAACGAAATCAAAGAAAATGGAGTAATAATAATATACTTGGACGTAGAGTCCTATAGAAAGTTCATTCCATTTGCACATGGAACCACTAGTTCTCCAAAGTATATTTTCCGGCACAACTGATCTTGCTTTACCTCGTTCGCAAGACAAATTTCAGTCCTACGCTAAAAAAAAAAAGTCTAACCATATTACAAGAGCAGAGCCAAAAGGTATTTGTCGTGACAGTAGAATTTTAACAAATTCACCCACGCTTTATCGTATAATGCTCTAATCTGGACAGGTCTGGTCCAACTTAAAGAGAGTTAACCTGGGTGGCTTGATCTTAATCAGCTCCAAGAGATAAATGCATATGCATATACAAATTACAAACGCAGATGTGTGCGAGTCTTGGTCAGTGGATTCTCTGGTGCCTCAAATTTTAACTAGAGGCTTTGAGTAAGAGATCCTTTAAACAGTGCATTGATACACATTCATCGGGTAAACACTAGAAACTCGGCAAGTTGAAGAAATGATAATATTCACTTCAGCAGGAAACTACACACGACACAAACAGGCCAAGATATTCGTGTCCATCCATACTGAACCATTTATAATCCAGGGGTAGCGTATTGCACGGACATAGAGAAACACCAAAGCATAAGATTTACAAAGAGATGTGGTTGAGTCACAATCAGGAATATCGGGGGAAACAGTGCACGGCTGAAATATATACTGCAAGTAATTCAAGTGCCACCAACTTCTGAAAAAAGGTGGTGATATACTAACAACTGCACAAGTTGCCTAACTCGGGCAAGGTCAAAAAAATTCACTGCTATTGTCCTTAGCTAACAATCAAATCCAGCTGTACTCGCTTCAATGTAGTGCCAATAGAAGTCAATATCACCAAGGTATCAGCTTGTTGCCTCAGGCCAAGTACTTGAACAAGTTTGGGTTCTCTTTGTCTCTTTCCAAGTAGTCCCGAGTAATAAGATCCTCAATCCTCTTTTTGATTGCTTTGAAATCAGGCTACACATAAATGTTTATTATTTTAGGATAGGTATAACAGAAAATTCACCAATTAGAATAGACAAGCTAACACATCTTCCCAACTACAATCTAAAAATGTTTTTCAGGATAAAATTACTTTGAAGGCAGAGAAGACAATTGAAAAGGGAAGATGATATCTATATTGGCAATTTTGGGTTACAAGGATGACACCTCAAAGCACAGAATTTCCAGCACTCTGCATATCCTACGCTTTATATATCTAGGGCTCAGTGTCTGACTGTTTTCTACTATAAGTTATATATGTATACCTCCTCTTAGTTTTGAGGTGATCACAAATTCATCGAACTAAGAGAGTGTGTGCGTGTGTGCGTGCGCGCGCATGTAACATCCCAGAGGTCATGGAGAAAAACGAAAATTTCAGTATTTCCTCCCCTGAACCTTGCGATGGAGGGTAAGCGGTTAATACTACATCCCAGAGGTCATGGAGAAAAGCGAAAATTTCAGTATTTCCTCCCCAGACACTTGTGATGGAGGGTAAGCGGTTAATACTTACTTTCCCTCAAAGGTTGCTCCATTTTGGATTGAAACGACTCATTTCAAATTTTGACGAAGACGAGAAAGTGGAAAAATAAAAAATATAGCCGGATAAAAAAAGAATACTGTTACCCGTCAACCGTCATCATCACTTTTCCATCTACTTTTTTGAATAGTCAGAACTAGGAGAAGCAAAACAAGTGATGACAGTCTAAGATATTCCATCAGCAAACCAACCCCTAGGACTTTGATTGCTTGTTTTAAAGAAAAAGAAAAAAGTTTCAAGGCGAAGAAAATGATATGTCCGGCGTGGAGCAACAACATTCCTCCATTTTCAAAAGGAATATCGTGGTTATTTAGGCAGGCGAAAATTACATCCGCTTTCCCAAATGGAAGACCCAACCCGAGGAAATCCAAATGGTGAAGGTGTTGCATACCTTAAACATGCGGCTCAATTGCTCAACACATTCCAACACGAGCTGCTGATGAGGAAGCACCTTCCGACTCTTCATTATACGCACAATACAAGCATCAATTGCATAACGTCTGTCCTTGTCAACATCCTCAACAACTTTTTTCCTTTCATCCACCGGAGGCAAAGGGATCTGGATGGTAAAATAAGTCATTGGGAAAAAGTTTCCACGAGCATATACAAAGTAAGTATCACAGCAAAATACAAGTAGCTCTAAACAGTATCTTTACCCTAATCCTCCTCATTCTGTCAGTGAACTTGGAGTTGAATTCAAAATGATCCGTTGGCGAAACAGTTCTATTGCTAGGCTCCTTGGTCAGAATTTTATACTTTGCACATGACAGGGATTGAAGCAATCTGATCAAGTCATCGTCTGCCAAATTTAACTGACTTTTGATATCTGAGTAACTCAATCTATCTGAAGCATTAAACAGTAATAGGGCAGCAGCCTGAAAATGATAACATTATCAGCAACCATATTTGGTAGCCAGACACCGATGCAGCAGCAGAACTATTTCACAAATTGATCACCTGGTAAGTTCCCACAATAAGTTCAATAGTTTTTGATTCAAACTTGCCATTGATATTACATGTACCCAGTGAATAAATCCAGGTCAATTTCCTGTGTTTCGTTTTCGTCTGATAAAATTCCTTGAAGACTTCTACACACTTCACCTGAGATACCAAAAGCGGAAGTAAATCACCCATAAAAAAGCAAAAGGGAGAAGATCAAGGCAGCAGCAGAAATTGAATCATTATATCAGAAGAGAAGCAGCTCTCACCATTTCCGCAGGGAGACTCAGATCAGAAGATTTATAACTAGGCCAAAAGCCAGTTGTAAGTACTGTGACAGTCAAATCAATTCCAGGATTAGCTGCCAAGTTGTTGTTGAGATATTCCTGAAATTGGCTTTGATTTTCCTTCGCCAACGTCAAGTCTGTCACCTGATTTGTTATTTCAAACCATAAGTGTCAACAAGATACTTTGAACAGGGGAAGATAAAATTAGAAGTATAATACACTCTCCTCACCATTCCCTCCATCTTTGACGTAAACTGTCCACCACACTGCTGCTTTAACTTTGTTAAGATAAGCCTTTCATGGTCATCATTGGCACTTTTATCAAAAAGCAATCGACGAGAAAGCTTCTTCCTATAAAATAATGAAGACGGCATACATATTGAATGGTTAGAGATGTAACAAGAAACAAGTTACTGGGTCAAAAAGAAGTATGATGCAGCTTCCAACCTGTAGAACTCAGCAAAAAGGTCTTTGTCACTGATATATGCAAGAAGCTTGACCACCTACATAAAATATGAACAATTATGATCCGATCCAAAAAGTCAATTGACCGCCAGAGAATGAAGCCAGATATAGGTTTAGTACTACCTTATCCAATGTCTCCTCAATAGCATCATCACTGAGTTTTTCACTCCCACCCTTCTTAAGGATATTATCACAATAAGAAGCAAGGAGCTCTGCACTAGAACAGCCAGCAACAACTTTGTTACAGAAGACCTCAAATGCCTCTTTCAAAGCCTATACAAGTTCAGAATTTAAACATCAGAAATGATATCTCAAATTATTCAGGGTAAAACGTATAACCACACAACTGTGAACAGCAAAATATACCTTGTGAAAGAGAGAGTTATTTGCAAAACTTTCCGTCACATATGCCATATATTTGTCATGCAGCTCAATAACCTTCCTAACAAAGACCTGAAGAAACCGATAGTACACGGTTGAATCATCTCCATTCTATACCACAAACATTCAACTCAAGTAGAAATTCAGATAAGTAGATTCACCTGCTCCTGTGAACCACTAGAACTTTCAGCCTGTAGATTTACATAAATATCAGTACTTCAAAATGCAGAGACAATCAGTTGCTACCAAAAGGATAAACGATAGCGCATCTGGATACAACTTCACATATCTGTTATTATTTCTGATTATGCTTTTTAATCCACTCAAAACTCCTTTTTTTTTAGATCACTTGATAATTCTCAAAGATGGGTTGCTTTATGCATTGTCCCCTCCACCTTCATTTGTTTTTTCCTACCCATACACCTATACCTTTTCTCTTCTAGTTCTAGAAGCATGAATACCATAATAGAAAAGGGGGCCAAAAATCATATTGTCAAATGAAGCACATATTTGGCCAACTGACCTTGTTACTTGCCGAGTCTTCAGCCTGTTGCACCAACACCATGCCTTCAGCGGTGACGTGCTGCAACATATGTACCATCACAAAGTATTAACAACTAAACAAAAATTCAACAAAAACCTTTTGGCTGCTCAATAATTACATAGAAGATTGTACCTGCTTAAACATATTTGCCACTGGGTCCAGACCTTTAGTGATTCTGTGGAATAACCTATACATTCTAGATAAATCCTCTACCTGACATAAAGAGGGAGTGGATGAAAAAGAGGGGGGAAACAGAATCTTCAAATAAGAAGTCAAATAGATGCCGACTAATAGACACCTAATATGAGAGGAATTAATACCTTATCATCTCTAAGCAACGCTCGGCATCCAGAATGCTCCTTCTCAAGCAATTGATTGGTATATACAACCAATAGCTCATTTTGCACTTTCTGCAGCACAAGTTTAATCTCAACTGGTAAATGGATGCAACCAGAGGCACTTTTAACATAAATTGTTTCAAAACTAAACAAACTAGGTCAAGAAATATCGTGTAAAGACTTAGAAAGCAATGACCAGATAAAAACAGCATGAAACGAATTTATATGCACCAACTTTGCTTTTCGTTTCTCAGAATAAAATTGAAAACATCATGGACCAACAGCCCTATTTTGTACATTTGGCTCAAAATAAAGAAAATTTGATCCAAGTAAAAGAACGATGAAGAAGGAAATCCAGATATGCATAATCATGGAGAAATACCTCTTACTTAAAGTGGAAATTTTTTGCAATTTCCTGTATATTCTACTCCAAAAGAAAAGCAGATTATCGACCAAAACAGAGCACAAAATTTCACTGATAAAGCTTAGTTGTGAATTAAACGACTCAATCAGAATGCTCTTGGCTATTCAATACACAGATGCATACTTTCTTCCTCCTCCCAGTACTACGAACAAACTAAATTGAAAGGTTCGGAAAGAAGATTTTTTTCCATTTCATAAGTACACGGTTTATTCAAAGAAATCATCCAAGGGGAATGCAGCCAAGCAACCGAGACCAATTAATGGGAACTCCAAGAAACCAACAGAATTAACCGTTTAGAAACGGGTCAAATAACTACTGCAACATTTAACACAAAAACAATCCAATGTTTGTCTTTTTAAGGATTGATTTTCCTTGTCGTAGTTCATATTCATATTCAGGAAAAGTTTCTTTTTTTTCTTCTTATTGTACAAATACAAAACTGATAATTTTGAAGTCCTAATATTTCAATTTTGAAGTGCCTCATTCCAATACTGACCTCCAGAAGTTTCGTCTCGCTGCTTGAGTGTAAATAATGAGAAACTCTATCTTTCTCTTTTTTCAAGCACTCTTCTGCCTGTTTTTGGAATAAAAGGTATCAGTATACATTCTGGGATATGGATACAACCAACTTATGCACTAAATAAAAATTGCAGGCAGGATTTTTACCTTCAACATATAATCTGGACAAGAATCCTCCACAATCCAGTTTGATGCTTTTCGAGAATAATAAGCAGCAGTGTCTTTAAGCATGACATCTTCAAAGTCATTTTCATAGAACTCCATCTCCCCCATTCCAATTTCCACGAATATACCTAGCACATTCTTCAATAAGGCTCTATCAATCTGCTCACCCTCACGTTCTTGGTCAATCTGATAAAAAAGGATTATCAATCAATGAGACCTTTATTCGTGGTGCATAGTATGAATCAAAATTAGATCAAATGAAGAAGGCATGATACTTGCCAGTGCTATAACTGCATCTCTAGCTTTATTTTTCAACTCTTGATAAACCTATCATCAACAATCACAAAAGTAAATATCATGCACAACAACTGCAGGAAGAGTATTTCTCCCAAAAGGTTGAAATATTAAAGATATGCAAGACAATATAACCAATAGGATATCACATAGAAATGCTTAAGTCTAACCAAATCACGGAAGCACGTCAGACCAACTTCATTAAGTGCAGGGAGTGACCTTCGAGCAATAAAATACCGATCGAGATAATGGAAGAACCGTGAAAGCCACCTGACCATGAGTTTATGATTTGCCCATCTTTTCACAAGCTCCATCAGCATAAACTCATCGTGCTTCTCTCTCAGAGAAGGGAGAACCTAAAAAAGAATATAAACACAGATGGGAAACTTGAATAGGAAATGTGACCATGAGAATGCTAGTAATCAGTTCTAACTCGACAAGTATTTTAGAATGATTTGCACCACTTCACTGTTAGTGATCGACATACCTCTACATGTGAGTTTGTGTTGGGAATGAAGTATGAGTTACTTACACTAAATAAATCACCTCAGTTACAGTCATTCATATAGATAACAAATTCTGAATTTTGCGGAAAAAGAATCCATGGCAACATTTAAGCCACTTAGTGCATTATAAGCTGATAAACATTATCAGGTATGCTTATACCATCAACAAAACTTCAACCCTATGAGCTGCATGAGGCTACTTTAAGAACAGAGAGAAACTTATAGACAATGGTTCTTACTGTAGAATTGATGTACTCTTCAAAAGCTTCCTTGTATTTCTCGTATAGCTGCTGAGAGTAATCATGAGGTGGCTTTTGTGTACACATGTTATAGATGGTGCTATTATTCAAATTAAGGAAAAGTCGGAAAGGAATACCAACCAAAAGGATGAAAAGCTCAAAACAGAAAATATGATTTAGAAAAAAAAAAGGAAAGGAACTTATAAGCACAAAAACGTATGGATACGTGTAGAGCATCATGTACTCTTCAGAGCTGAATGATTCTGGATGCCCTTCTAAGATTTTCTTTAGTTTTGTGATTCCCTTCTGCATGAACTCCCATCCTTCCTCCAACTCAATAGTCTTCATCTGGTTCATAGTCATCTCAGATAACTCTTTTTAAACACAAACTGCATATCAGCAATAGAAACCCCAACATTAGATTCTCAATAAAGAAAATGCCACATTACCAAGACACAACAATATATAACTAATTTTGTAAAAGCAGAACCCATGCTGAGCAGCAAACAACTAAAACAACACACCATATTACCGCAAGTGGGTGTTCACAACCATCCAGGCACAGCACACAAACCCAAGGGAAGCAAACACGGAGTAGCATATCCCTATCGCCAATCATAAGCAGCATTATATGAAATCGGGTAATTAAGTATACAATCATAGATTTTCAGATATATCAATTCTTTTCTTTTCTTTTCTTTTCTTTTTTGCTTAAAACACAAACTAGTCTAGATAGCATCAGAAAGTCGAGGAGCGATTATGGAAGGTATAATATTGACATATAATAAATCACAAATAACAACTAATATGTTGGAAGCAAGCAAAATCATTAAATTACAATTCAATAAACTCTGACGAAATCACAGCTAGGGTTAGGGTTAGGGTTAGGGTGAAACTATATTATCATTTTTATTATAATAGATAAGAGGGAAAGGAAAAAAGGGGAGAGGGCTATGGCGGAAAACAGAAACGCACAGCAGCTTGGTTGCGTCAGAGAGCGAGCGAGAGAAAACACGGGGAGATCGCTGCAGAGGAGCAAGGCTAGGTCAGATGAGCGGAGAGGAGAGTAGTAACCCAAACAAATACCCTCTATGTATAGCTAATTAGTTATACGCTATATCGTATATCAGTAATGTAAAAGTTTTACTACATGCATCAACTTATTAAATAATTTTAATACCCTTAATTTTTCTTCAAAATATTTCACCATTCCTTTTCCCGCTATTTTAATTTGCAATAGTGAATTTTTTCAAAGCATTTCATAATTTTGTTTTCCACCATTTTAATCTACAATAATAAATAATTGATTTAAATAATTGTAACATATTTTTTATTTGCTTCAAGGATCTTTAAAAAAATTGAGACTATTTCTTAATTTTACGTCTTATATTTTATTTTTAGTTTCGACTATGTTAAACCGTTGGCGTAATATTTCATGTGCAAAGACGAAGGTCTTGCAATTAATTCGAAATTTCTATATACTAGTTCAACAATACTAATTATGTTTAAGATGACAAAAGAATTTTGTTGCAAAAAAATGTATAAAATCAAAAAAAGGTATTTTTGTAAACAAACATTTCTTTTATAAAAATTATGTAAGATGTATCATTTCTTATAATCAAACCAAACAATGTATAAAAAAAATAATACATGCATAACTAATACAAGTATTATTAATACAAACATTATTAATACACTATATTTTGCATTGTTCTTATACACTCTACCAAACGACCCCTCATTGTTTCTCTTGTTGATTAATAGCCTCCTCTGTGTAAATGTCTCACTTTTTATGCCTACCTTTAGATTTTGACATAAATTTTAGATGTTGTGCAAATATAATAGCATATTCAATGTAATCTCGTAAAATAGAATCGGAGGAAGGTAGAATCTAATACTATAGACCCTCAACTTGAGAATAAGCAATTCAAAGCAATATATAGAGAGAATGAATGAAATGAAATAAAGAAGGACATGGCAAAATACTATAGACAATCTAACAAATCATCTTAAATATTAGTCATAATCAAAGTATGAAAGAGACAAATCGTCTCAAACATTAGTCATAACCAAAGTGTAAAAGAAACCACGTGTAATAATCAAACTCAAAGGACAAGCAACTATAAGGGTAATACTACAACTACTAGTATTGAAAGATAAATGATACAATGCTCAACTATCTAACCATCCTCCTGTTTTAATTTGTATCCTCCACAACTTTTTATTTAAAGTATGTCCTCAATTAGCTAAATTTGGGTCATTCTTTGTCTAATAACCTCTCTCAATTACTTCTTCAACCTACCTTTAACTCTTTTGAAATCATGCATGGTCAACCTCTTACGCCTCTGCACTAGGGCATTTTTGTTTCTCCTTAGCACATGTCCGGACATCTTAGCCTTATTTTTCCGCATCTTTTTCTCTATCGAGGCACTCCTACCTTTGTTCCTAATATCTTAATTTCTAATTTTATCTCTCGTAATATGCTCACACCTCCACCTCAGCATCCTTATTTCCGCAACTTCCATCTTCCGACAGTGAAATTTCTTGAATGGCTAGCACTGCGCTTCATATAACATAGGCTATCTAACCACTGCTTTAGAGAATTTGTCTTTATATTTTGATGACACCTTCTTATCACACAATACTCTAGATGTAAGCCTTCATTTTATCCGTCATGCACCTATACGATTTGTGACACCATCATTAATTTTCCCATTTCCTTGGATATTAATAAAATATTGATTTATCATTTAATATTTGTAAAGCTTTAGAATCATAGATTGTTATATCCTTATATTAAATTTAACTGTTCAAATAAAATCTTTAAATCGTAATCCAAAATGCATAAGTTGCAAAAGAGATAACAGGAAAATTATTTTTTAAACAATTATTCTTAAAAAGGGACAATCCGTGGAAATTTTGAGAAATTATAATTGTTAGTTGTTGTTTTTTTTAGTTTTTTTCAATCAAAAATTGCAAAGACTTTTCACCTTTTTCTTGATTTTTACAATATATATCCCTTTTTAGTTATCTTCAACATAAACACACATCTTTATTTACTTTTTTTCCTTCATCATTTTTTCTTCTTGCAAGTATAATGTTAGAAACAAATAAAGAGCAGAGTGTGATCTATTTTCTTTTTTGGAATATCAAGCATTGCATAAACTAATGAAACAATTCCTAGTCATTTTTTGATTGAGTTATTGAATTAATTTCAATTTTTAAGTATTGCTTTTTTCATAGGTCAAAACCATTGACATCCCTCTAAATTTGACACGATCTTTCGCTTTGACACCTCAAGTGGACGTTGTTCACTTTTAATATCTCAAGTCGTCACACAGTGTGTCACTTTGACACTTTCTACACAATCAACAAAAATATATCATATGTGTGTATTACACGCACGGATGATGTGAAAAGTGGCCAATATTATAATGACATTTGTCATTTTTCTCCAAATTAATTGTTAAAAAACTATTTTCAATTAAAAAAATAATTACAATCAAATACTGACACTTGACATTTTTAACTCAAATAATTTTTTTAAAAAATATAAATTTAATCCCACCCATCTCCATTGTCTTCTCCAGACCCCCACCCCCGTTGCTCCCCTACCCCTTAATTATTTTCTCCAGCCCTTCCCCCTCCCCTTCCCACTTCCCCACCCCTCAATTGGGTAAAGGTAAGTTTGATAGTGATATTTAATTTATTTGTGGTGTAAAAATTGTAGAGGTGAATAATGAAATTAATGGTGGTTGTGAGAAAAATTTGGTTATACTATTTTTAATTTTCTACAACAATCACATTTTTCTCGGGTGAGTAATTGCTATACTCATTGTCAACTTGTCGAATTCGCTGGTAACTGCTAATTGAGATCTACATTTTACTGCGAGAAATTCGAACAAAAAGATTACACTTTACTACGACGAAATTATCGGTACGATTTTTTACGGATCACTATCAATGGCTGATACAATGGTGGCACCTTTTTTTTATGGATAAGGGGAACGAGACGGGGAGGAAAGTTAGCTTTGTTGCATCGAGGGCGTATGTGGAGAAATGGACATGTGATTTTTCTTTTATGTTTTTTTAATTCAAAAAATTGGTGGTAGTTTGGTGGATGATGGTGGTGACGTTGGAAGATAGAGTTGATGAACGGAGAAGAAGAAGGTTTAAAGCTGATGTTGGAAGCTTAGCAATGGTTGTTAATGGTGGTGAAAGGTTGAATTAGTGAAAGAAGAAAGAGGAAGATGAAGAAGTAAAAAAAAAAAATACAAAAATCATAAAATAGAGTTCCTCACACGCCTATAGTGTAGTGCAACACACACAATATGTTGATTCAGCAAAAAGTGTCAAAGTGACACACTTTGTGGCTACTTGAGGCAACGTCCACTTGAAATGTCTAAGTGAAAGATCATGCCAAATTTAGGAGGCCACCGATGAATTTGGCCTTTTTCATATAAACGGCCCCTAACAATTTTTAATCTAGCCAAAAAGATGTAATGAGTCAGCCCAACTAGTGTTCTAACCAAGTTAGCAAAAAATGATATGAACTAAACTATACTTATTCAGTAATTAAAGATCTCTCGTATTATAAATAAAATTTATATTGAACTTATATTAATAAATACGTTCATGCAAATTTTGATAAATTCATAATACAAATTCAACAACGATAGTACAAGCATGACGACATTGTACAATATAGCTAGATAATGATATTATACAGTATAGCTAGATAATGATATTATACAATATAGCTTAATTATTGATTTGAGGTCAACTCCTTAGTTATGCATGTAATTGATTATTCATAACAAGTTTTGATGAAGGTACTAAGCATCGCATACAATTACTCTAATTATTATTATTATAATTTAACACCCCACCCCTTCTTCCCCCACCCCACCCCATCCAACAACTCTCCCAGCAACTCTCCTCCACTCCCCACCCCCATTCAGCACCTCCAACCCCCGTCCAACACCCCCATCAGCATCTCCACCAAGCACCCCCTCCCCCCTCCGTCACCATTCTCTCTTCCCGTTCATTTTTTTTCCAAATCAATTCAAAAAATAGTTTTATGATTGAATTGGGAGTTATATGATTGAATTGAGTTTTAAAGATAGTTAAATGATACGATTTAACTGAAAAATTGAGCTTTGATGATATGATTTTTTTTAAAAAAGCTTTAATGGTGACATTGTGTTGAAGAGGTTAATAGTGTTGAAGAAGATATTGTGTTGAAGAGGAAATGGTAGATAGTTAAATGATATGATTTAGTTGTAAAATGGAGCTTTAATGAATGTTTTTTTAAAAATAAAATAAAAAATCAATGGAAGCTTTAATGGTGAATTGAGTTGAAGAAGAAAGAGTGGTGGTTTGGGGGCGGGGGGCGGAGAGGGGGTAGGGATAATTTTAAAAAATAAATACATATTTTAAAAAAATAAATATAAATTATATATTAAATTATTTTACACGTGACAACTTTTAATTGGTCAAAAAAGTCAAATTCAAACTCTTTCACGCGCCTGTGGTGCGTGTATACACGCAGAGGGTCAAAATGGTGTGTTTGCAACAAAATAAAGAAGAATCGTGGGGTAATAGGTCGAAGTTAAAGTTTAGGTGTCTTTTTGTAAATCTCGGACAATATAAGGGGGTAATTATGTATTTACTCTTAGAAATATTTTTATGTAATATTCTATATGTCATTCTTTTTATATGTAGTCTTTTTTTATTAACGTAAAACACATGCGCAAGCGCACGTACCCAATACTAGTTAAATATAAACATTTTAAGTGCTTAATTTTACCAAGGATCTTGACCAAAATTGCTCATTTGATAGAACTATTTTAAACTAATCGTTGTCATTTTCTCCTTAATTTGGATACAATATTATATATCAACTAAGAGAAAAAACATCTCTAGTTAAAAATAAGTAGATAATATAACCACCCTATCTCCCACCACACTCCACCCCTCCCCCCACCCCCACCCCCACCCCCCAAAAAAAAAGAATGAAGCAAAAGGAAAGGAAATAACAGTTTCTTTTGACGTTCAAATGGTTGGACTTTATTTATATTAAGAAGTGTTAAATTTTTTAAAAGAGATAATACATCTTAACATCCTTGAACTTCTAGCCAAAATTTACTTTAGATCCTAAATTAATCGAATAATTATATATCCCCCTTAATAACATTAAAGTGAATTTTTTACCCCCCCCAAAAAAAATTATACCACTCTCACTGCGGAGAGTGAAGTACCCACGCCCCAATTTGAGCCACGTCAGTGTCACGTCATTGCCAAATCATTGCCACATCAGTACCATGTCATTGCAACATAAGAAATTATAATTTTTTTTTAAAAAAAGTAATTCCACACACATACTATTTTTATATACTTAGAATATATATATATATATATATATATGTAAATATATATATATATATATATATATATATATATATATTTATAAATATATATAGAGAGAGAAAGAGCCCCTTCCCTTTACTCCTTCTTCAGCACCCCCTCCCCAATTTCTCCTTCTTCAACAAACAGCCCCTCTCACCCAGCCCCGCTCGTTTCTCCTTCTTCTTCTTTCTCCTCCCATGAACAACAATTAACCTCCGCTCCAGAAACTTCATTTCCTTTTCTTCTTCTTCCCCCTTCCACGAACAACTGACCTCCGTCGCCGGAATAGAGACAACGACGGTGGACTGCTGCAACTGATTCTGGTTGCTGGTTTCAGCATTTTTTGGCGAAGAATTTCGTCGTCGGTGCTCCGGGGAAGTTCGTCGATCAGATTTTTAGGTTAAATTGAATAAGGTTAAAAATTTGTAGAATTTATTTTTCTACTCAATTCCATGGTTATAATTAGCTTGTAAACTTGGTTGGAGGAATAAGGTTGATAAATATAGTTCCAATGTCTTGATTTGTGAAGAAACTATAGTTTCACTGTGATAAAGCAATAAACATTTAAACAAGTTAGTCATGATGCTATTAATCTCTTCTTTCTCATGTTGTTTAAGTGTAGTGATTTTTGAGATTTGAAAATTTCAAAGGAAAAAAAATAATGGTTACAAATTTAAATGATTTTTTTTTTTTTTGTGATTTGATGCTCTTTGAATTTTTTGGGCGTCGAAATTTAGCAAATTCTTGGAGAATGATACCTTAAAGAATTGATTTTTATGTATTTTTAGGATTTAATTTGCTGATGCTTGATCTTTATAGGAAAGTTTATTTGTTGTATAATTTATATATTTTATTATTGTGTATTTGATTGAAGATTTTGGTGAATAGAAGTGAAAAAAGAAAAAAAATAAAGCAAGAAGAAGAAATGGGGGTGGTGGGGTGTGAGGAAGAATGGGAAAAAAATAATGTTTAAAAATATTAAAGTGGACCCCACTACAATTTTTTTATACTTTTTTTCCACTAAAACACGCCTTTATTTATTTATTGTCACGTCAGCAGCTAATGGAGAAAAATAATACACTTTAAAATTTATAAGGGGATAAATAATTGCTCGATTAGTTTAGAATTTAAAGTAAATTTTGCTAACAAGTTCAGGGGGGTTTGATGTATTATCTCTTTTTTAAAAATATAAATGTAACATCTCTTAATCATCAAATTTAATAATGTGGGAGTTCATAAATATTTAAAGGTCGTAGGGAGCGTAGGTAATAGCTAAAACATTTATTCAAATTGTATGGACAAATAATAACATTATTAGCAAAAAAAAAAATTTAATGCAATGTTATAGAATAATAAAGAAAATACATCGTTGTTTTATTTGTTGTTACATGACGAATCATGCAATTTATTTCATATAATTGCAACAACAATAATATAGCAGTGTTGTCACGTAAATAATTAATAGATTGTTTCGGGTAAATTTTCGACTCTAAAAATAACAATTAGTAATGAAAGTACAAAATCATTAAATAATAACAAAAACAACAAATAGTACAAAATCAGATGTCCGAATCATCTCAACTCCACTACTCGCATTTTGTCATCCACCGAAATCACTACCCGCATCTTGTCAAATGCCTACTTCCTCTTTGATTTTACTATATCACTCTTAATTAATTATTGTATGTCATTTACGTATTAAAAAAAATAATAGAAAAAGTAAAATAGACATTTTAGACATCTCTGCTTCAATTGCTTCAACCGTAATTTTACTATTTCATCCCTAATTAATTATTTAAGTATTAAAAAAATTAATAATATTTAATAAAAAGATTAAAGAAATAAAAAATAAATTAACTAGTGATATTTTAAATTAACTTGATATCTTATACAAGGCCCACTTATTTTTTCACACCTATTTTTATAGTAATTTTGTTATATCACTTCTAATAAGTTATTATGAGTCATTTAAGATATGTGTGCTTCGTTGTTTCAATCGTGATTTTATTAGATCACCCCTAATTAATTATTATGGTCATCTAAACATTTAAAAATTAATACTCCCTCCGTTTCGAAATAAGTGAATTGTTGGGGTATTTATTGATGTTTCAAAATAAGTGAATCATTGATTTTTTTTTTCAAATTTACCCTTATAATTTGACAATCAATTAACTTTTGAAAAGGTACTACAAGATCAGTTTTTTTTTTGGGGGGGGGGGGATAAAAATTGAAAGTTATGTTAAATTTATGTCTTTAATGTTTTTTTCTTAACCTGTGTGCCAAAATTCAACAATTCATTTATTATGAAACTGAGGGATTAATATTTTTTTAAAAAGGTGAAATAGACACAACATGACATGTCAACATAAAAAAATTTAATTGACTATCAAAATTATATTAGTGTCACATAAATTGGGATAAAACAAAACAAGACATAAAGTAAGCAGACAACTGTCGATTGTCATGCTTGCTTGTTTAATGATTTTACTATATTATTCCTAATTAATTATTATATGTCATTTATGTACTAGAAAATTAATAAAACTTCAGTGTGTGTTGGGTATATATGCGTTTGTAATTTATGTTGTTGTTCAGCATGAACTCAATTTGGGTCCTTTTTTATTCTTTTTGGGTCCTAATTAATTGAAGTTGTGCATTTCATGCATATAACACCCGTTGTGGGCAACGGAATTCATTACTAAATTAAAATTTGTACGAAATTTGGATTATATTAAATTCAAAATATATTAGTCTCAAATAAGTATTGCGAATTAATATAATTGAATTAATTATTGGGAAAATGACATAGGCTAGCCACTTTTAAAAAAAATGGTCCATAATTGAAAAGGTGGACAACTTAGGTCAGTCGACCCAATTTAATACCCTTTTTTAGTCATTTGGCCCAATTGGGCACATGCAATCTGTATACTCAATTGATACACTTTTATAACAAATTGATACACTTTTATATTATAGTGATATACTTTTAAAAAAAGAGAAAAAAAATTCTATGCAAGCACATGCAGTCCCTATACCTAATTGACACTCTTTTATACCATATTAATATACTTTTATACTACATTGATACATTTGCAGTGTCCATATACTCAATTAACACTCTCTTATATTAGATTGATACATTTTTAGAATGCATGTAGAAACTATATATAGTCGTATAAAATATGTATTTAAATAATAATTGTAGTTAAAAATTATATAAAATGTGTATAAAAATGCTATAATTATTTATAGAATATGTATATATATAGAAACTGTATCATTATTATAAATATATATCTTTAACAATTGTATTATATTAAAAGTATATGATATTGTATTTTATTGTATAAATAAGTAAAACTAAACAAAACAAATATTATGTTATTTTAATAATGTTGGTGAATGCAAAATAATCTGGAAAAAAAACAAACTACTCAATTGTTTAAAAAGAATAAAAATGAGTAGAATCTTTAAAAAAGAAAAGGAGCCAAAAAATAAAAAATTAATGCAAGTGCTCACATAAAAACAAAAGAAAAGTGAAATTCTCCCTTGATAAAAAAAAAAAAAAAAAAAAAAAAAAATTCAACATGGAATCCTTAAAAAATAAATACACAACATATATTGTGAAGTACCAAAACAATGGCCATTCGGTTGGAATTAGTTTCCCGAGTGGCTGTTTATGGGGGTTTAGAATTTAGGTGCTAGTTTTGCGGAATTATTTTAGTTTTAGGTGTTATTTTTATCTTTTCCCCTTAATTATTCAAGTCTAAACATATATGAGTTTAATTAAAGTCTAATTTTTTATTGAGCTAGCCTATTGATTTGGGCTATAATGAACCCACTTTGCTAAGCCCAAAATTTGTTATATTCGAAAGGCCCAAATGAGCGTCATGTGTCGAATGACGTGACATGCCGAGTCAAGTGAAAGAGGAAATAAGACCATGCCACGTGTCAAAATATTGCAACAGAGCCAATGAAATCAAAAGCCCATGAAAGACGTCATGTCACTTGAATCTGATTGGTCAAAAGAAGTTCATCTTCACCACGACTCTCCTCTTTCCACAACTATAAATAGGGGTCTCATAATTCAGAATAGGAACCAACAACTCTAACAAGATTCAGGAATAGAGACCAACAACTCTAACAAGATTTAAGATCAAAACCGCAATATTCAAGAATAAGTCCAAAAGAAGCCCTTGAATTCAAACATAAGTCAAGATCAATTTCATCAAATCCGCAAATCAAGTTCAAATTCAAACATAAGTCAAGATCAAGTCTATCAAATCCGCAAATCAAGTTTAAATTCAAGATCAAACTTGAAACCCTTGATTTATATTTGAAAAGGCAAATCAAGTTTTAATTCAAGAACAAACTTGAAGTCCTTGATTTATATTTGAAAAGACGAATCAAAGGATTCATAGAGATTGTAACATTCACATTAAAATCAATAAATTGATTGTTGCAATAATTTTTTCTTGTTCAGATTATTTATTTTCCGATCACAATTTTTTTACTGTACAACACCTGTCTATGTGCATTTGGATATCTTTTTCTTTGAAATAACTGGTGTAATTACTAACATGTCACTGTTCAATTTGTGTAAATAATCTCTTATGGTGAACCCCATCCCTAATAGAAGATTTACTTTCTTTAACTGCATTTTTTTGAGTTAATTTTTGCTTGTTTCCTTTTCATTTTGAGCAAAAAATAGTTTTCTTTCAGCTCAAAGTTATAAATTTTTTTGAACTTTGCAGAATTTTGGAACACAAACTTGCTTAGGTGACAAAAACAATAATATATTCACCGGTAGGGGTAAGTTCTTCACATGTTACATGTGTTTAATTATGGCATTCAGAAATTGTGGTTTTTATTTCACATTCTCCGTTGAAATACTTCATGCCAAAGGGGAAACTGAAGCATCACATACATTCATCTATGCCCAAATTAAAATAAGAGAAAAAACATCTTCTCTTCCCTGAATTTGTCCTTCAAACTTATTTTAACACTTAAACTTAATTTTCGTTTATTTACCCCCTTAACATCTTTAAAGTGTATTTGTTTGACTCCTAAAGTTGCCGTGACATTTTTTTTTTTAAAAGGGACGCATTTATTTATTTAAAAAATTAATTTTAATAATCTTATATTTAAAATATAATTAAAAAAATTTTAAAAAATTAAAATAAAAAATGGACACTTTTTTCTACTTTCTTCTTTAAATCATCATCAACAACAACACTCAAACCTCCATTAGCAACCTCAATTTTTTTTCACTTTCCTTCATTAACAACACCACCCAAGAATAACACTTTCCTTTAATTTTTTTCACTTTCCTCCGTTAACAACACCACACAAGAACAACATTTTTCTTTAATTTTTTCCACTTTTCTCCATTAACACCACCACCCAAGAACAACACTTTCCTTTAACTTTTTTCACTTTCCTCCGTTAATACCACCCAAGAACAAACATGAAAACACTTTTAAATAATTTTTTCCATTAAACACCATCTCAACCTTCAATTCAACTCTCTCGAAATTTAGATAAAAATAAAATTGATGATTTTGTTTTTGAATCACTTATCATTAATGAGATTTTTTTTTATTTTTACTTTTGAATTTTTTCGTTAATAGGATAATTTGAAAAAATTAATTTTAACTTGATGAAAGTATTTTTGTGTTTGAATAAGAAAGAAGAGGGTGAGGGTGGGGGGCTGGAAGGGAGAAAGAACGGGGTTTGAGGGGCTGGAAGGGTGGGGTAGGGGCGGGGCTGGAAGGGTGGGGTAGGGGCGGGGCTGAAAGGGGAGAAAGAATGGGGGGGTGGGGGGTGGGGGTGTGGAGGGCTGGAAGGGAAGAAGAGCCGGGGGCCGGGGGAGGGGGGGTGCGGAATGGAGAAAGAGATTGTGGTGGGAGGGGGGCTGAAACTTTTATTTAATATATATATATATATATATATATATATATATATATATATATATATATATATATATATATTTGACTTTCTAAAATAAAAATACATAAAAATAGTATGTGTGTGGCAATGATCCGAGACGCGCGTGTAATCCATTTTTCGTTGTGAGAGTGGTATTCAGTTTTAATGGGTGAAACAAATACATTTTAAAGATGTTAAGAGAAGTAAATAAACAGAAGTTAAGTTTACTGTTAAAGTGAGTTTGGAGGATAAGTATAGATGCCTTTTCTCTTAAAATAATGTATTTAAAGTTTTTACATTATTATGCTACTGTCACAGAATGACAACTTAAGACTGTTATGTTCTCCCATTAATAACTACGTTACTCATGGCTGTTTAACTATAACTACTACATTATTATTGGTCATTTATGTTTCTGTGTGTTAGCAAGTATTAGTTGGAGACTTTCAGTTCCGCTTCTGGTAGAACATTGGTCGGCATGCAGTGTGAAAAAATGAATGAGTTGGGCAATTATGATTAGGACCTACATATCGAATGAAGTTAACATTTCACTTAATTCACAAAAAAATTCATATTGATTTAATTATTTTATATCACATGCTCTTAACTTAAGTTATATTTTTATCTATGTCAAGAAAATCCACTGAACTTTGAAGATTTCGTACTAGAATAATTAAATTATCAAAGTGTGCGAATCACATATCAAGCCAATCAAACAAGAAAATATTGCTTGAAAGATTTACATATCTATTATACATCGTATGTTGACATTTAAGATAACTTGTGCGGTGAAAGTTTTTTTTTTTTTTTTTTTTTTTTTTTTTTATCAAATTAAGGTAGATGTGTCCACTGAATCCGCCGAACTAAGGACTTGTGATAAAAATAATAATCAATCCCGTTCAGCGAAAAAGAATATTGGAATGAAGGTTCGAATATAATTGTAAAATAAATAAGCAGACAATTTTGAATTGAACTTAGTTGAGGTAGGCTAGTAATTCACGTAGGTAAAATGCACATAAATTGGATTAGGAGGTGTTTAGGAAGGGACCAAATTTAAGAGTAGGAATTTTATTTGGAATTGAGAGTGAAGCCCAGGATGGAATTTTGAGGTTGAGAGTTGAGAGACAGGGCCGAAGCCTATAAAACAATGATTCAGCCAAACATGTTGAGCCTCTTTGCCGCATACCTCCCTCCCTCCCTGCTCCTCCTATAAATTCAGCATCCGGCGGAGCTTCATAACTGATACCTCGCAATCATTCACCTTTCTCTCTCTCTCTCTCTCTACACATCCATATATCGATCGGCTTTTACTTCTTTATCTCTCTCTCTCTGTGGATCTGAACATGGTCGAAACCAGAAGAAGCTCCTCGTCTTCCAAACGCCCTCTCTCTTCCCCATCCTCTCCTCTCCCTAATGGCAAGCGCTCCAAGGTTTGCCCTCTCCAATTCCCATTTCATCATCATCATCATCACATCTCTGGATACCACATGTTTGCATGTAGCTCCATAGATGAAAAATTAGTTTCTTTTTTTCTTTCTTTCTTTCTTGTGTTTAATTTATTTGATCGGGTTTATAGGCGGCAGAGGCGGAGGCGTTGTCATCAACTAATGACACCCTAGCAAAGAAAACACAGGGTGCGGTGAATGAATCCGGACAAGAATCTGCTGACCAAGAGGTTCGATCCGCTGATCTGCCTGCTGCTACTCTTTTCAAGTCCTCTGATGCTTCTGTCCCACTTCAATCGACAGATAATCAAGTTAAAGGCCCTTTGCTATCACCCATCACTTTAGGTCCCATTTTATCCTTGCATTTCCTTTCACTTTATCAAAATTTCAATCTTTTTCTTTTGCTTATTTTCTTTCTTTTTTAACTTTTTTGCGATGACTTTTTAGGTCATTCTATGATTGATGTGGAGAAAACCAAGTTAAATGGGTCGTCACTGAATAAGGTGAAAAAGCGGCAGCTGAAATCGAATGTTGGGACTGCATGGGGAAAACTTATTTCCCAGTGCTCTCAAGTAGGTTTTATTTTTATTCTTTCCATGTTAATTTTTTAGTCTTATTCACTGGGAAAAATAATGTGAAAATGACTAAAAATTTAGAAAATATGTAACCTTTAGTCAAAATTTGATATCAAAGTGAACTCTGTTTGCACTGACATAGTCACTCGTAAAATAATTTAAATAATATGTGTATACGATACTGAGCCTGATATAGGAATGCTTGCACTGCCACAGTCACTTGTAAAATAATTTAAATAATATGTGTATACGATACTGAGCATGATATAGGAATGCTTGCACTGCCACAGTCACTCGTAAAATAATTTAAATAATATGTGTATACGATACTGAGCATGATATAGGAATGCTTGCACTGCCACAGTCACTCGTAAAATAATTTGGCATACGATATGAGGAATTCAAAACTTGAAGCATTTAATTTTGCATCCATTCTTGTCTTGCACTTGTGAATCTGGATTTCATAGTTCTCAATTAAAATATGTGATGTTGTTTAATAATGGGAATGCAATTACTCAGTATGTTATGTTTGGTTTTTTAAAAAGAGAACATGGAAAATGATATCGGGAATGCAATTACTCAGTATGTTATGTTTGTTTTGTTAAAAAGAGAACATGGAAAATGATATCTAACATCGGTTGCATGATACTGTAAATACCAACCAAACTGAAAATTTTGGTTCGTTCACCTCAGTCTCTCATATGTTTATCATTTATTTGCCAAAATATCTCCTTATCAAGTTTCACAACTCTTTGTTACCATAATTTTAGACCAGAATAACCCCTCAACCACGATCTGTAGTGAAAATGTACAGTACCCGGGGAATACATTTATAGACGTTTTGTAAGAACCGTAGTCTCCAATCATCTTGAGCATGTCGAATAATTTCAGGGGTACTTGTTACCTTCTACCAACACAAGTGTTGGATAGCTTTGTCCACCGAGGCGAGAGAAGAAGAACTCACCTAGACCTCATGGTTCTCATTTCATTGACCACTAGGTCACACTGGCGGTGCGTTTATAGACGTCATTCGTTGCATCTGGTGATGAAATCCCGAGAATTCGTCAACTCAGCCTCAACGATACAACATATGCTATGCTTAATAACTCCTATGATTTAGGAGAAGCTCTCAAACCAAACATAACTACAATTGAAATCAGCGACCTGTCTAAACGATGTCCTTGGAGGCAATTCATCAACTAGAAACTCCACTCTCAGCGAATAGGTGAAGATAAAACTGTTGTGGTGTTGTGTACCATCTTTCAGTTGAAATTTTGGAAGGGAAAAATAATCCCTGATGGTCCAATGACAAAGCATACATGACGGGCAAGCATACATGATTGGCTACTGCCCTTGAATGTCCTCCAAGTGACCGGTCCTCCAAGTCGGTGACTTCTGTGCATTTTGAGCCTCCATCTAATTTTGATTCTAGGAAGAAGGATCCCAATCATCTAAATTTGCAGGGGTATGATAGGCTAGAGGAGGAAGAGGTGAACTATGGAACTGGAGTAGGACAGTTGTCACTTTTCATATTTCTTTCTTGCCTACTTATAATATATATGTACTTTTTGTCTCTACTGGATGTTGATTTGTTAGTTATTTAATCTGTTGGACTTTCTACATCAAATATTTGTGGAATTGGCCCAATCATCTTCAAGTCTAATGAGCCAAACCGAAAATTTCAGACCTATTTCCGTTTAGTGTTCAGTTTCACTAATTCTTTTTTACATGTTTGACCTGTACGGAGAAAATTATGGCTTCTCTTATCTACATGCACATTCTTTCTATATATACATATATTTATATTTATATGAAGCTCGGTTTGTGCTATGTTGACTTTGTATATCGACTGTTGTTTGTATTCCAAGTCCATTTTAAGCTTGATTGATAAGATTATCGATAGAGGTCTGTGTTTACATATTTAAGTCCATAAAATTTCTTTACCTAGAAGTTTGGAGAATTTAAAGGTAAAATGAAGAAGTTAAAAGTCAATTAACTTGATTTTTCTCTAAACTATACATCTTAATTTTTCTTGGATGTCTATTCAACGGGAAGTGTCCTCTTACTATGGTCTTATTCCACTGTCAAGTGTTCTGATAATTTTTTATCTGCTGGACGCCTGGACATGTGTTTGTATACTAGTAACCTGGGAATCTTTTGAGAAAATAAACTTTTTCCATGATTAGGATGAGCTAAGTCTTGCACTCAACAATTAGATTCATCTTTTTAACATCACCGGTATTGGGATCACTTCGCATGCCTCCATCGAATGTACAACATTGTTTACCTGGGTATTTTTCTCTTTGTGGTTGCTCAATATATCTACGAAATAGAAGGGATTCGGACTTGGGATCTTCAGGTTGTTGCTCTCATGCCTTAACTTCCATCTCCTTGGGACCTCAATAACTAGTCATTCTAGCTTCCTTTCATCTTTTGATCAAGTAATAAATTTTATTGTCATTAGGAAAGAAAATACCTGTACACAAGGTGTGTATTACAAAGTAGAAATCCTTACAAAAAGATATGATTTTCTACAAATGACATTCAATTGCCTATCCTTTAGGAACCTCACGGGTGCAATTGTCTTTGCACCAAGTTCCATTTTTTATCTCCTGTAAAGTGGAAGCTTTGCCTTCAAGTTTTGAAAAGTAATAGAGTTTTTAATTTGGAGGCCCTATATGTTATTCTAGATAAGAAGTACTGTACCACAAACAAACTAACCTCCACAAAAACATAAATATATGAAGGGAGATGTTGCCATGTGTTTTATGGGTGTTTGGATTAGAAGTAAAAATAAAAATCAAGGAAATGATTGGGTGGTGTTGGATACGTGCTGAAGGATGTTGATGTTGGACCAAAGACAACTTATAATTGGTGTCCATGCTTCCTATAAGGTTACTTATCAAACCAAACACTTCTTCCTTTTGGGGAAAATATTCCAAGTCAAGTGCCACCTTGATTTTTAACCACAACAATTGAAATAGGGCCAAATTTTAGAGTCACTTGAATTGGAATATTTCCCCCAAATGGAATAAGTGTTTGGTTTGATAAATAATCTTATATGTGAAGTTGTCTTCAAATTTTGTTAGTGACAGTTTATTAATAATTACGTAGTATTTATTATACAAAACAATCGAAACATAATTTTTTTCTTCCACTTTTTTTAGAAACAAACAGGAGAACTTTCCACCGCCAACATTTTTCCATAGGAAACTAATAGTCTTTCAACAAAAATAAAAATGTAAACCTTTCTCTTGCTTAATTGTTTTCCTTCTATAATGAGCTCACTGATTGACTTCCATTGGTTTTTGCAGAATCCTCATTTTGTCATGCATCGTCCCACTTATTCTGTTGGTCAAGGTCGTCAGTGTGACTTGTGGATAGGAGACCCTTCTGTTAGCAAATCTTTATGTAATCTGAAGCACATTGAGCAAGAGGTGAACTTGACATTTTTTCTAGATACTGTTTTGCTGTTGTTTGAAGTACTTTAACTTAATTCCCTTTCTCTCCCATTTGTAAAGTAAACCCACATTATTCATTCTGTTTATGTTTCTATATCTCTAGAAAGGAGGTTTTATCACTCTACTTGAAATTACTGGCAAGAAAGGTGACGTGCAAGTCAACGGCAAGGTCTACCCAAAAAATTCTACTGTGCCTCTCAATGATGGTGATGAGATGGTTTTTGGCTCATCTGGTGAACATGCTTATGTATCCTTTGCTTCAATGTGTTTTACCCTGTTTTTAGAGTTTATATACATTTAAAAAGTGTGCTTTCCATATTCATGTTAGTACTGGAAGAGTCAATGGTTTCCTTTACTTACTTTTTTAGATATTCGAGAAAATCACCTATGACAATACATCTAGTTTGCCACGTTCAGTTGGCATAGTTGAAGCTCATAGTGGATCAGTCAAGGGATTACATGTTGAGGCAAGGTCAGGGGACCCTTCCACAGTAGCGGTGGCGTCAACCCTTGCATCTTTGTCAAATTTTCAGAAAGAGTCGTCCCTTCTCCCGTCATCATCTCAAAATGGCAAGGATATGAAACAGGGTTCGGAACTGCCAAGACTACCAGCTGCAAATGGAGTGGCAGACAAACATGATTTAGATGCTGAAATGAAGGATGCTTCTGATCATAGTGATTTGCCTGATGTTTCACAGTGTGAAAAGACTGGTGTAATATCTCCTGACACTAGAAATGAGAACGTGAACCTTGATAGTGGTGCACTTGATTCAGTCGATGCAGAGATAGGGAAGATCTCTGGGGTAGCTCAGGAACTGCGACCTCTCCTGCGAGTACTTGCCGGATCTTCTGAGTTTGATTTAAGTGGCAGCATTTCCAAAATTCTTGAAGAGCAGAGGGGAATACGGGAACTACTCAGAGATTTTGACCCGCCAATTTCGACATCATCCAGGCGCCAAGCTTTTAAAGATGCCTTACAACAAGGAATACTCGATTCAAAAAATATTGAGGTCTCGCTTGAAAATTTTCCCTATTATTTGAGGTGAGCGTGTCGATCTCAAGCAATAAAAAGTCTCATTATCATTCCTTTTGTTTTTTCCAAATATTTTGATGCCTTTTCTGGTGCTTTTCCTTTCAAGTGTTTTTGCCACTTCGACTGTTATTCTGAGTGTGATCGGGGTTGATCTTTTACCTGTCAGGAGAAGTATGAATGGGTTTTGATATAACTTAATGTGAAAAGAGTATAAATTGAGTCCTGTGATAGAACCGAGGCCTGATATTACTGATACTGAGAAAAAGTATTGATGGAGTTCTGATTTTACTAATTCTGATAGAGACGGGGGTCTATCGGAAACAACCTCTCTACGTCATTTGAGGTAGTCGTATGGACTGCGTACACTTTACCCTCCCCAGACCCCACTTTGTGGGAATACATTGGGTATGTTGTTGTTGTGTATTTTTATTAATCAGTTGGAGTTATGTGTTTATCATTTTTCTTTCCTAGTTATGATTGACATGCATATGAATGTGTTTTTTAGCATAGACATGTGTCCAATCTGCATTCTATTGCTGTTTCCTCATAGGTAAACAAATAAAAAGAGAATATAACTGCAGTTGGTCCCCACTTTGTGGAAAACACTGGGTATGTTGTTGTTGTTGTTGTAACTGCATTTGGTATATATTGAAATGTTTTTTTTTTTTTTTTTTGAATTTCATTTACTCTTTAGCCAACCTTTTTTTTTTTAATTTCTTTTTTGTAAGTTGAACTTGTTGTAGTGTTCATCGATGCTATGCAGTATGCAGTACTCGTATCTTCTATTAGCTTTATTACTTTGTGTTGCAGCCTGTAGTTTTTCATTTTTGTACGCTGAACTTGCTTTTTGAATTTTCAGATGTAGTTTTTCCTTCTCTTTTTTGGTTGCTGGTGTCTAGTACTAGATGCAGGATGTCCCAAATGTACTGTTGGAATTTATTTTATTGAGTTCTCTTTTTTCATGATCCATGACAGTGAAACCACAAAGAATGTGCTGATTTCTTCCACTTACGTTCATTTGAAGTGTCACAAATTCACAAAATATGTATCCGATCTCCCCACGTTGTGCCCTAGGATTTTGTTGTCAGGTCCAGCAGGTAGTATTTGTTTTCTGCACATATAAGTTTAATAATTTATCTCTATTTGGTATATTCAATTTACCATTTAGTATTACATGTTTGATGCGCTGCTTGCTCACAGGTTCAGAAATCTATCAGGAGACATTGACTAAGGCTCTTGCGAAATACTTCGGTGTCAGGCTACTGATAGTTGATTCTCTTTTATTGCCTGGTGTAAGCCTCTTATTTACCCAACTTGCATTGCTGTTTTTGTATGCTCCATTTCATGAAACATAATAATTTTATTAGCTGCAAGGGACATTTGTGCCAAGCTAATTGATCCTTACAAGAGAAAAAACGGGAATCCTAATTAGTATCTATCTTGTAGGCCAAAAACATCATGGATCTTCACTCAGTTGCAATGCTGATAAGCTTAGTTGAGTCTGTTCATATAACCACGGGCATTTCCTGTTATTACACCCCCCCTTTGGTTCTTGCATTCAACAAAATGTTGTGTCTACGTAAATGCTTGTCATTGACTATTACCTTACTTCTATATATTTCTACCATGTATAATGATTTCAGTCCTGTTTGAAGATTAGATTATGGTAGAAATAACATGATCTATTACTGTTCCTTATACATGTTTGTTCTGCCGATTTCAAAATACATATCTTTGTGTTGCTGCTTGAAACTAATGATCAACTGCCAGTTTTCTTGTTTCTTGATCTTACGAAGGAGAATGTGCGAGATGGCTCAAAAAATCAGAAAGACCGTATAACTATAGGAACTTATGTGACTCAACGAGGAAATAATTTTTTAGAAAAAATGTTGCACGAGACCATTACCTCTATAATTTGAAAATTTCTTGTACCATACTAATCGTACTAATAATCTTGAGTTCAATGCTCAGTTTTTCCAAATGATTAAGTTCTGATATCCTATGAATCATTATCTAACAAGTCTGATATCTTACTAATCATTGATCCGCCATTTATTTCTTTTCCTAGCCTTAGAAGCTGATTTCATATTGCTGTTTTATGGGAGACAAATAACTAGAAAATCACAATCAGTAGCACTTGAAGAATCTTTACTCTTTTCACTTGTCCTGCAGTCAAGTTGGGCATATATTTTGGTGTTAAGTGAAACTGAGAGGGTGGGCACTCAAATATGTATACTTTTTCTGTTCGGGAAGCAGTTTCAGTCACTGAATCCTTCAATTCATTATTTTCTTGAACGTCACGCAGGGGTCAATTGCCAAAGACGTCGACTCTGTAAAGGAAAGTTCAAAGCCTGAGAGAACAAGTGTCTTTGCTAAACGTGCTGCCCAGGTGGCTGCACTACATCTTAATAAGAAGCCAGCTTCAAGTGTTGAGGCGGATATAACTGGTGGTTCTATAAGTTCTCATGCTCAGCCTAAGCAGGAGGCGTCTACTGCATCATCCAAAAACTACACTTTTAAGAAAGGTAATTGGGTGTTCACTGTGAGTTTATTCTTCGAAGATCTTCCCCCCAGTGTGTGTTGTCTGTATGGTGAACCTACCATCTTATGCTTGTTATATGTATATATATATGTTGGATCACGAGTCTCTAACTCTTGCTTCCTCTCACAAATCACAAATTTATAGTTATAATTCTACCCTGAATGTGAGATCTCTAATTTGACAGGTGACAGAGTGAAGTATGTTGGTCCATTACAGTCAGGCTTTTCTCCCTTGCAGACACCTTTGAGGTAACAACTAGAAGTTTGGTTAGAATTTTCTTCATCCTATAAGTTGGTTCAATATTACCTTTTTATGCTCCATTCACATCTGTCTCGGCAGTGCATTTTCAATTGTACGACGACAACATACCTAGTGTAATGGTCTGGGGATGGTAGGATGTGAACATGCTTGCAGGGAGAGAGGTTGTTTCCACCCTTGGCTCAAAAGAAATGTAACCAACGCAGGAAAGTAAAAAAGAAAAAGAAAACAATCTTAGCTTCGCGAAGAAGCTAAGATACATTGTTACTATAGAATCATTCAAAACCTTTGACATTTCCCGTCAGACTATTTCTTTTTTCTTTACAAATGTTAAAGTAAGATTGACTTTAGACTTGATTCTGAAATACTGACTCCTGACATAACATGGCCCTTCATGTAAGAAGTTAAAATAATTCACGACTTTATTTTATAATGTAAATTCATTTGAATTTTAAATTGATTTTTAACTCTATGATCTTACTGAATTGTGGTTGACATACTATATTTTTAAATTTCTTATGAGCTTTAAGAAGACGATGCAAATTTGTATTCATTCAGATGTGGTGTAGACAATGGAAATATAAAGTTCCAATTTCAAGTCATTGAGAGTTTTATTGTTTATTTCAATCTTTTGGGTCACCCAAGCAATCATATGGTATGAAAGGACTTGTATAAGTCAATCAGGAATTGTGCGTGTATGTTGACTTATTTAGATGGAAGTCTTGTTGATCTTTTTCAAGTGGATGCCTGTATTTAGATTTGACTTTTATTTATTTTGCAAATTGTGGCATGTACATACATAATCACAGGGGTCCAACATATGGTTATAGGGGCAAAGTGGTTCTTGCATTTGAAGATAATGAGTCCTCTAAGATTGGCATAAGGTTTGATAAATCAATTCCAGAGGGCAATGATCTTGGTGGTCGCTGCGAGGAAGATCATGGGTTCTTTTGTGCTGGTAGTTTTCTGCTACACTTGTTCGTTTTAAAAAGTTTCATCTGCGTATTGCCTATCAGTGTGGAATAACTGAGCATGTCTTGTTGCACAGCTGACTTTCTCCGCCTTGATGGCTCGAGCAGTGATGATATTGATAAACTGGCCATTGATGAACTTTTTGAGGTAATTTTCATGCCCATGCAAGTTTCCTCTTTTTTGGAGTTGTATGCAAGTGAGTTTTCCTAGTGAGTTTTCCTTTAATCTACTCTATTTCATATTTGTAGGTTGCTTCAAAAGAAAGTAAAATTAGTGCATTAGTTTTATTTGTCAAAGACATTGAGAAGTCTATGGTGGGAAATCCTGAGGCCTATGCTGCTTTCAAGATTAAGCTTGAGCATTTACCTGAGAATGTTGTTGTCATAGCTTCCCATACCCAAACAGACAATCGAAAGGAGAAAGTATGTAAGGGAATAGTGCCTTTTGTTTACTGTTGAAATCAAATTCCGACTCGCAAAACTGATAGCATTTCTTATATGCTTTCCAGTCACATCCTGGTGGACTACTGTTCACAAAGTTCGGAAGTAACCAGACCGCATTGCTTGATCTTGCCTTCCCAGTATGTGAATCTCTTTATCTCTTTTTTAATGTTCTTTTTCCTCAATTACTTGTTTTGGAGTTGTTTTCTCCTAATGCAAGGAGTGTGTCTGGCTTAAAGTAATAAAATATATACTTTATTTTTTTAAAAGGTTCCTGCAACGAGATGTCTGGTCCTTTCTTTCCCTTTTCTGTCTTCTGTATTGTTCTATTTTGTTGAGTGGTGGTGGAGAGCTGTGTTGTAATTGGAGAGGCCTTAAGATGACATCTATGTTCTCTGAAGATGCATTGCATTATTTTAACACGGGTTGTGTTTGTTTGTTGTTTTCCTGTGCAACACTATACAAATCAAGATTGTTCACGCTAATGTTTTGACTTACAGTACAAAAATCTGTTTTACCATCATGATCTATAGTTCAGGAGTTATGGATACTCAAGTCTCTTATTTTATTGGAATTGGCATCTCCTTGAAGCTTCAAGGCTATTTACTTAATCATGGGTTGCATTCTAGAAGCATATACATTTGTAAATTAACTGATATCTTTGCTTTTCCAGGATAATTTTGGTAGGTTGCATGATAGAAGCAAAGAAACTCCTAAAACGATGAAGCAGCTCACCCGTCTTTTCCCCAATAAAGTTACCATACAACTACCTCAGGTCAATTCTTAGTTTATGCATACTCTTGCCAATTGCAAATACTGTGATGGAAGTGTTTAATGTGTGTTATTGTTGCAGGATGAAGCATTATTGTCTGAGTGGAAGCAACAGCTAGAACGGGATATTGAAACTTTGAAATCCCAGTCAAACATCGCAAGCATTCGCAATGTGAGAGCTCCTTCTGCCCCAGCTTAAGGCACCTTTCTTTGCCGAGGGCAAATACCTTTTCTCTCTGCTCCTTTCATTGCCTTTGGGACTGTTTATGGACGATTTCTCCCCTATATTCAAATTTTATGCAGTGTTCTCTGAAGTTCTCATGGACACTATTATTAGTAGAACCATGAAACATTTCTCTAGCATACCCAATTTTCACTTTCTCTCTATCTTTTGTTCTGGACACCACCCCATTCCACCTTCTTTATAGGCTTATGTCTTTTCAAAAGAGCTCAACTTTTTTTACCTATTTGAGATTCGCTTAAAAAGGAGAGAGATAAGTTTTAATGATTTTATAACTGTATCCTCAATGGATCGACTGATATTGTTCCGACTGTTTGCATCTTCAGGTTTTGAATCGTATAGGAATTGATTGCCCTGACGTTGAAACTTTATGCATAAAAGATCAAGCATTAACAAGTGAAAGTATGTATTCTAATTTTTCTTTTTATGTTTGAAATTGCAACATGGTTATAAAATGTTCCCACATTCTCCTTGTGTGTGTGATTAGGTGTGGAAAAGATACTAGGCTGGGCCTTGAGCCATCACTTTATGCACAATTGTGAATCGTCAGTGAAAGAGGCCAAGCTGGTTATCTCCAGTGCAAGGTCAAATTAAATTTTACTGTTTATTTAGTATTAAGTCCTCTTATTTTCTACTTTTCTACTTTGGGCAACTGAAGGTTCTTCGTGGTGTTTTGGGGGTTGTTAAAAGAAGCATAGCACTGATGTGTCTTTTATTGATCTGACAGCATTTCTTATGGGCTCAATATTTTCCAAGGCATCCACAATGAAACCAAGAGTCTTAAAAAATCTCTTAAGGTGAACTATCTGTTTTTTGCAACTTTAATTTGGCAAAGGTTGTCATTTGTTCTGAACTAGCGTACTGATGCTTGAGTTTTCAGGACGTGGTTACTGAGAATGACTTTGAAAAGAGACTTCTTGCTGACGTTATTCCGCCTAGTGATATTGGTGTTACTTTTGGTGACATTGGGGCCCTGGAAAATGTCAAGGATACTTTAAAAGAATTGGTGATGCTGCCACTTCAAAGACCTGAATTGTTTTGTAAAGGACAGCTGACTAAGGTGAAAAGATTTCCTTGTTGAAATATACATGGATCTGTATTTTTATTGAAATTCCCTATTTATTTTCTTGACATAAGGAGAGTGGGGTTTGTTGCAACTTTTTCATCATTTATGCACTTCTATTCTGAAGAAGCTATCATGTACAGCCTTGCAAGGGAATACTGCTTTTTGGGCCCCCTGGTACCGGTAAAACAATGCTTGCAAAAGCTGTTGCAACCGAGGCTGGTGCGAACTTTATTAATATATCAATGTCAAGCATTACTTCAAAGGTACAACCTATGTCTTGTTTGTGTATTCCCATTTTGTCTTCGAAAGCCCTTGCGTACTGGCTTACAACTTGTTCTTGATTGTAGTGGTTCGGTGAAGGAGAGAAGTATGTCAAAGCAGTCTTCTCATTAGCTAGTAAAATAGCGCCTAGTGTTGTTTTTGTTGACGAGGTTGGTAAAATATACTTCATATTTAATATCTCGAATTTGTTATATTGATTTTATAGTGAAAAGTTTGTCTCACATATTTGCCTTAGACACTTGGGCCTAACTCAACCCCAATAGTTAGCTCATACCGGGAGGATTGCCCACGTCCATATAAGCAAACCATAGTGAATTTTTATCTTATGTTATGTAAATGTAAATGCCATCCTCTTTACTGCAAGCCATCTTTTTCTTTATATAAAAGGCTTTTGTGTTTACCCTCTTGCTTCCATTCCTCTGGTCTATTAGGTGGATAGCATGCTAGGAAGACGAGAAAATCCTGGCGAGCATGAAGCAATGCGGAAAATGAAGAATGAATTCATGGTGAATTGGGATGGCTTGCGTACAAAGGACAAGGAACGAGTGCTTGTACTTGCTGCAACTAATAGACCATTCGACCTTGATGAAGCAGTTATTAGGAGACTTCCACGGAGGCAAGTTATAATCAACCACTGGATCTTTTTATCTGATTATTCAGAGAAGAGAAAGGAAAAAAAAGAAAGTGTTTGTGTGTTACTAGTTTATGTGGAGTCGTAACGTTTAGTGCTCTCCATTGATGCAGGTTGATGGTAAACTTGCCAGATGCTCCGAACAGGGAGAAAATTTTGAGAGTAATATTGGCTAAGGAAGAGTTAGCTTCAAATGTTGATCTGGAAGCTATTGCAAATATGACTGAAGGGTATTCTGGAAGTGATTTAAAGGTCTGGTAGATGATCCTGAAGTTCATATTAACTGACATTCTAACTTGTTAGAAGTTTTGACAACCCAATGACTGGTTTCCTCCCTTTACATTTTCTATGCTATCACAGTTCACGCTTTTAAACATCTTAAATTTCCTTCCACAGAATTTATGTGTCACAGCTGCTCATTGCCCAATTAGAGAAATATTGGAGAAAGAGAAAAAGGTCAGTTTACTGAGTTCACACATGGTTGAATTTGTGATTTTGATCTACATCTAAACGTGCTCTTCTAACTTAACTTCTATCCACTAGCTAATTTTCAGAGTCCTTCGTAGATTATTTATATTGGTTTATTGGAATAATTATAATAATCTTGGCTGACACTCTGCCATTTGCTAGTCAAGTAACTGGGATGTAATTTAACTTGTATGATATCAGGAAAAGGCATTGGCAGTTGCAGAGAGCAGGCCCCTCCCTGCATTGCATAATAGTGCGGATGTTCGTCCTCTTAACATGGATGATTTTAAATATGCACATGAACAGGTATATTTTATGGCTTTTGTGATTATTAACATGATACTTTATGCTTCCTTCCTACTGTATTAAACCATCTTGTTTGAATTAGTAATTGCTTTTTCCTGACACGATGATTAACTAACGAGTAGATTGTTTTCTCTCTACTTTTCACTTAAATTATATTCTGCCTTGTTCTTTTGGATATTGTCAATGTCTTATGGATAGTATTAAGTTCCAGATCGTTTTATAATGTATTTATTCGTTGGTGAGCCCTGGCAAAAGCCGAGGAACTTGTGACTTATATCACAGGTTGAAACCTTGCACTATTCAAGCCAATGGTGGTATTTTAGTGGAGAAGGGTAGCTGGGGTGGGTCCATTATCCTCAAATTTTGAAGGCTTTGGTTTGTCCCAAGGGAGGGTTGGCCCTTGACGGATTTCTCTGCCATGAAAAAATTCGTTGGTGAGGGGTGAAGATTGATAATCATGTTGACTAGTCAAATCTTGTGTATCTGTCATGTATCAGAAGTAGTGTGAAGTGTAATTTTTGTGACAACTGAAGTTTTGGAGATCACAATTGATGAAATAGCTTGTGTCGCGCTGATGACTTTATATGTAAGATGAAAAATCAGTAGCTTCTCTAATTGATGCACCCCTTGTTTCCTACCACCTTCTTTTCTCTCCAAACATCATCATAGTATGGCTAAGTCTAGCTTATGATGTATACCACACATCATCCTAAGACACCACCCTATAAGGAGACAACTACTCATTTCTCAACCAACGATGCGGGGCACTTTAACATTGCCACACACCCGGGGTGAACTTTGTTGCGTTCCTACCGCACACGCAAGTATACGTGGTCGTGCAAGTAATAAAGTAGTTGTTTCGAGCTAGATGTACTTGTGTTCAACAACAATCCAATTCTAGCATTACTAAGAAGATTAAACAAGTGCAAATCGTAACCAAAGAGAGTTCAAGTTTGAGAATTTAAAATAATAGTAAACAATACGATATTATAAAGTGTTTGAAATGATAATGAGGAGAAACCTTGGGTCAAGACACTTTGGACAATCCTACTAAGCTATACAATCTCGTTGGTTAAGTTAATTATCTTGGTTGTTGATTCACGGGCTTCATAACATGATTATGTTCTTTGAGCCTCTAATCGTCGGACTAAATTAGCCCCACAACTACATCGTTGAGCGGGATGTGAGAACTAATCTAAACACATTTGTATGCCATCCTGTATTTGAACCAAATGAGGCGAATTATGTATATTCCTATCCTATATTTAATTCATTTAAAGTATAAGAACCCACTCCATATATTCCATGATCTAATCTATTGTTCCTCCTTCTGGACTCACAGTAGAAATATAGGTTTATTTTAGAGGTGGTGAATCAATAGAATAGTAATAACAAGAATATATGAACAACTAAATATGATAATCAACGTAAAACCAACTCAATTGAAAGCTAAGTATTCATGTTCATAGCTTCACCCTAGAACGAGGGTGTTTAGCCCCTCATAGTTTTACAACGAATCACAAGATTGGAATTCATGAGTAAAAACTAAAAGTAAAATAATAAGAACACTAATTGAAGCCTTCTAATATGTTTTCTCTCTTCAAAAGTCGTTCAAGGTGTTTAAATTAGGAGCCAAGTTTCCTATTTATAGTATAGAAGGAATTTTGGCCGATTTCACCCCTTGGACATGGCACGCCCTAATCGCGCATGTCCATGGATGTGACGCGCCCTTAATGCGGATGCTCACTGGAATCAGCATTTTACTTTTGTGTCGTAGGGCGTGCCACGTCCTTATCTCGGAGCTCTGAGGTCGTGGCACACCCTTGTCCTCCAAAACACCACTTTTCTTTGTAGTTACTCCTCCCGTCTGCCTTCAAGTCCCGCACTTTGTGGCTGCCTTTCCAACTTCATTGCAGCTTGTTTAGCTTCCCGGCATCGCTCCTAACACCTTCCGTGATCTCCTACAACACCAAGTAACTAGCATTAACTCACACAACACAATAGAGTCCATCAAAGCCCACTAGAAATGAACATAGCTCAAGCTAGTAACACTAGTTTTCTCGTGTAAACTCTATGTGATCATTTTGAGTCTTAACTTGTTTTTATTGCACCATAAACCTATAAACATGTACTTCAACACATAGGTACTCAGTTTCACCATTAACAACTCGTTAAGCACACAAAGAAGTCCTCAAAACTAGACTGCACATAAATAATGACACTTAGGAGTATAAATGCGCCTTGCATACATGGTAGCCCAACATTATGAAACTTTTATGAAACTTAATTGAGATGTGGCTAGCTCTTGTCCCCATGTTCAGACTGGACCTTAGGCCTAACTCAACTCCAAAAGTTGTCTCATGAGTTGGTGATGCGTCCAAAACCTTAGGGAAAACAGCCTATTCTTCTAAATCAATGTGGAACATTCTAAAAGTATGGACCCTGATTCTGATTTAGAACACAGGCTAGTTAGTTGAGCATTTAGTATATTTTGGCACCTTAACATCTTTGTGATAAATATTCCAGGAGCTACTGATAATAAGAATGCACGGAGATCATATTAGTGGGTCGACAAAGCTAGGTTCATGTTGGTCTGACTCCCTCATCTAGGCCAGTCAAAAGCTGCCACTTCTATAAAACTAAGCTCCCCCCTTTTATCCTCATACTTACTGTGCTTGAATGCTACATTATTGATGACTACTCCTCCCACCGAAGATATCTTCATATACCTGGATGATGATGAACTGGCATGTATCCTATATTTTGATTTTGTTTTTAATGACTGCTATGATCTGGTGGAAAATTCCATCAGGCTTCCTTGGGCTTGGCCTAGCTCTCTACAATCTTCTGCGTTCTTAAAATGCATGTTCATCGAGTTTCTTCAGCTTTTATATAGATACCTTGTCGTAAACTAGTCAATTGTTTTTGCTTCATGTGACTGTTCCTACGACTTGGGCTTTGCCTCTGTGGTTATTAAAATAAAAAAAGAAACAATCATCTGATCATATGCCCCCCCCCGCACAGTGATAGAACTTTTTCGTGATATTAGACCAAGTTCTAAGGGTTTCTTTTATATCCTCAAGCATAAATATCAGTGTTCTTTTGCTTTCCGCCTCTTCACTTACATTAGATGCCAGCCACATGGTTTAATGTTACATTTTAGCTTGTCGGGAAGATTAATAGATGTGTATCAAACAAATGGTGGGAATGAAAATGTAACGATCAGTACTTTATATGTTTTAAGCTCTATCATGGTAGGTAGATAGAGCATTGAACACCATGCATTTTATGAAGGAGAGACTCATGTTTTGTTGCCTGTTAAAATGCAGGTATGTGCTAGTGTATCTTCAGAATCAGCAAACATGAATGAGCTTCTCCAGTGGAATGAATTATATGGAGAAGGTGGATCGAGGAAGAAGAAATCTCTCAGCTACTTCATGTAGAGAGAGACATGTGAACTGTATAGTATTACTTTATTTATTTAGTTGTTAATCTGCCCAAGATGGCAGCAACGGGTCCTGCGTGCATGGAAATCCATTTCAGGTTCCCTGGAAAAATGTGGCCCATGTGTATCCTAGTTAGTTTTTATAGGGTATTTATCTCAGCAAGTGCAGGTTATGAAGAAATATCTATCCGAAGCTTGTCTTCCAATTTTCACCTTATTAGATCTCTCTCTCTCTCTCTCTCTCTCTCTCTCTCTCTCTCTGTATATACAGTTTGATTTATTTAATAAGCATCCTCATGCTTTTCAGTCTCTTTTTTCTTTCTTGAATCTTGTCAAGTTTGTCTCAAATTAATGCTGAGGCGTAACTGAAGGAACAAAGTTGCCTTCGTGCATGAAAACTTGGGGATGGCAGTGGGCAAGAAAGCTCATGAAAACTTGGGGATGGCAGTGGGCAAGAAAGCTCATGAAAACTTGGGGATGGCAGTGGGCAAGAAAGCTCTCCAGTGCATGAAAATTTGGGTTGGAGTAATTTAGTTGTCAAATTATACAGCCAGCAAAGATAGGCTAAAGTAATAATACCGAGAAAAGGAACGTCACAGGTAATAATACTATAATTCAATTGCATTAAGGGCTGACTAAACTATTCATCTTCGTTTGTGCGATTAAATGCCAAATACTACCGCTGAATTTTTATTTAGTTTTAATCATGAATTTAGCCAAGAATTATTATTTTATTTTGTTTTTAAAAAGAAGAAGAAGAAGCGCTAAGAGTTAATTTCTAGTGACTTTTTTAACAGAATGAGCAGTAAATAATTAAGATGCAAGTAAAATGAATAAGTTTCTCTCCTATTGGATAAAGACGGAAAATATGTAGTGTAGAACCTTCTGGCTGCTGTCTATGGGGTAGGAAAAAACACATGTATAACACGTTTCTTTAATTAATTAATATCTATATATAAAAAAAAGGTTCATTTGTGGTACGCCACCGTAAGAGTTAAGTCGACGACAAAGGTTACATATTAGATCAAAGGTTGGTTTCTCTCCATCATATCATCTCATTGTGGGATAATAAATATGGGTGAAAAAGGGGTGATGGTGGTGGGGGTGGATGACAGCGAACACAGCTTTTATGCATTGGAGTGGACTTTGGAACATTTCTTTGGGGGGAATTGTTCATCATCATCTTCTGCTTTCAAGCTCCTCATCGTCCACGCCAAACCTACTGCTACGTCCGCCATCGGCATCGCTGGTCCTGGGGGTGCTGATGTTTTGCCCTATGTTGAGGCTGATTTGAGGAAGATCTCTTCTAGGGTTGCCGAAAAAGCTAAGACTATTTGTTCTGCTAAATCGGTATACATATATATATATATTCTATTTTTAGTCTATTTGTATTTACAGAGAGAGTACGAAATGGAACTGATTGCAGTATATTTTGCAATTGATCTACCCAGCTAGCAGTTTTAGTTGTGCATCTGATTTTCCCCTAACCAAGACTTAATTGTTTTCAGGTAAACGATGTTATAGTAGAGGTTGTGGAAGGTGATGCTAGGAATGTCTTGTGTGACGCTGTGGAGAAGCATCATGCCTCTCTCTTAGTTGTTGGTAGTCATGGTTATGGAGTTCTAAAGAGGTAAACTCACTTATCTCACTATATAATTGAAACATTTATCTTCTCCTCATAATTGGAAATCTTGGTTTGCTGCCTCCCTGCTAAACAATCAACTACTTCGTGGTCAATTATGTGATGAATCTTCTGTGTCCATTCCCTTCTGTTAAGATCCACTTTATTTTAATTAGAGCTTCTCCAAAACTATGTTCTTGAAATGAAATATCGCACTTATTTCTACATAGGCATACAAGTCTCCAACTTGTTCCCTATTAAATTATGATATAAATTTCTTGGTTATAATTCATCATGCTTTTTTCTTTTCTCCGCAGGACTGTTTTGGGCAGTGTAAGTGACTACTGTGCTCACCATGCCCACTGCAGTGTGATGATTGTGAAGCGCCCAAAGGTCAAGGCTTGAGATGTATCTGATTCTTGTTGTCTGAGTGGAGGAGGACTTGGTTGATTATGTGTATTTATTCAATTGTTTTGACTCTCGATACCCATATATATATATATTCTGCCTTGTAATATTATTGTGGATAAATTTCAGACTTTATATAACAATAAATCATGATTGAATGCTGCGACATGTGGTGGAGAAGCTAGTGATTAGCCAGCCTCATCACAAGTATGTATATATCTTAATGTTTCAGTCCATTATTGATCGGTACATGTTGAATATATAATGCTTCAAATAGGTAGACAGGTGGTTAAGTCCTTGCAAGGAAAAATTTCTCATGCCATGGCTGGGCATGAGGCTTACAGCTACCTCGTTTCCAAAATGCACTGGACTGGAGTAAAAGATGAAGTATAATCCTTTCAAGTCATCCATAACTATTTAACCAAAGTCTAGCTCGCTTTGAGTAGGAGATTCCTTGTTTAAACTAAAAGTCGATTTAAAAAATTCAGCCCCATTCTTTTTTCTTTGCTGTTTGAAACCCACTGCTGTCTATTCATAAATAATACTATTTGAATTGGTGATAAAAGGGACTCATGTCTTCTTTAACATGACTCTTTTTGATCAACTAAAACTGCTAGACCTTTAATGCAGCGAACTGAATGGGGCATAAGATTATCTCAACGTAAAAGGAAAGAATTGTGCTAGAAAATACAACACAAGAGACAAGTGCTGTTCGCTAAAATGGAAGTCTAGATACTTTGCCCAATAATACCAAATCGACTGAACACCTTTTACATGGCAATTCAAACTCTCTCTTTCAGGTATCAACAACACTCAGACGCCTCAAGACTTCCGGGATATTGTACGTTACTATATTGAGGAGGAGAAGATACTCTGTCTGCGACTTCTTCCCTTCAAGAAATTGGAGTACCAACGTTGAGAAAGCTTTGGATACCTCGTTAAATTTTTGTCATCCAAATCCACATAGTATAGGCCAAAGCCAAACCCTCATTCATATCCATCCAAGAAAGACACCATGAGACATTTGATCCATTCCTAGTAATATAAATATAACAAGGGATAAACACATAGTAATATAACAGTAATTGTCAATTAGACTATTAAAAGCAAGTCGATCGATCACACAGCATGTGAGAAAAAGGGACATGCTGATCAATCGCTAGAGTGAGCAGATTAACTACCCAAATATGCGAGTTCAGGCTAGAGTTCATTTTCCTATTTTAACAGAACTGAACACACACGGAACAAGCCTATACTTCTGTACGTAGTCTGTGGCTTACCTCACAGCATCAAGTAAATTCCTGAAATATTCTACTCTGCTCGTATCGTTTAGTGTCATGTTTCGTGGTGTCTTCTGACCTGCCAACACAAATCATGCTCAGGAAACCTTGATTCATGAGGTTCAAAGCCTATAAACCAATTTTCATGTGCTCAAAATAAGTGTTGAGATAGAGAGAAAGACGAACCATTTTCATGAATGTAAATTGGTAGGTTGCCACAAGTTCTCTTGAGGTGCTCCACCACTGCTTGGAGACCCGGTTGTGTCACTGGAAACTGAGTCGAGTCAAAACAACATGTGAATAACAGATAAAATAACACCAAGGTGCATATAAGGATCATGCATGTCCCTAGGGAGAAACTCACCTCGCCTTTTGGTGTATCACCGCCGTGCTTGGCTGAGTAAATCAGAAAACCCATAAAAGATTTAAAAAAACATTAAGAGTTTCTTCATATGAACAAATAATAACAGAGAAATACTGTTGGCATCAACTAGAAAACTGGATTGGTCTTCTCATTTGGATTTTCTGAATTTATCACTAGATTAACTTGATCAGCAATGCCAATACATGGAAGTATCTCTATTTAGGCAGCATCAGTCACTTACATACAATTTGCGCTCCTGAATCGACACCGACGTCCCTTAAATCTCTTTCAAGGGCATCGGGCCAGTCTTTAACACACTCACTGTAGTGTAATGATTTATGCCTAGCAAGTCTACAGCACCCTTAACTTGCTTAAGATTGTTGTATGGTAAAGGTGGGCATCCTCGAACCGAAACCTCCTCTTCATTGTGACAGGATAATCTCCAAATATCAAAGGACTGGTAAACCTGTGGCGGAGTTGAAATAAAATGACCCAAATAAGCACAGCCACACCGTTAATAGTTCTTCAGTGCAGGGAATCTCAGATTTAAGTAGTTTTAATGTTAATAGGCCAACAAGGTTGTGCTCTTACCACCCGAGGGAGAAATCATAAGCTCGCAGAGTTGCAGCTTCATCTGCCATTGTATTTGTATGAGGAATAAACCAGTATGCCAAGATATTTAATCCCACAAAACCATGTTGAGTTGACTGCATTGCAACAGAAGTTAGTACCTTTTTTTTTCTTCCGTTTGTCAACGTAGTAATACTCGCAAAAATATTTGGAAATGAACTCAATGATGATACCTTGTACTTTCTCTTGTACAATCTGATAACAGATGAATGGGTAAGCAGCACATTATGAGCTACTATGTATGGTTCGGTTAAAGAGTTGCCTCTAGAGCAAGGTCCAATTCCAAAAGGTGGGGAACAACGCCCTGGGGGTGTAAATCCTTGATCATAACCACCCATAGCAAATACATTGGCCTCATTCACAGTAGTCCAATATACAACCCTATCACCAAATTCCTTGAAGCAAACATCCGCATAGGCGGTGAAGTCCTTGCTAAAAGGGAAAAAAAATGTTAAAGTTGAAATCAGTCGGATGTACTAGAATATACGTCCTCATTTATCAAGAATTACAGGTGGAAAGTATCCAGTATACATTGTGTTTTGACTTAGCCATCCACCATATTCGTCTTCAAGTGCTTGTGGTAGATCATCATGGCACAGTGTAACATGTGGTTGAATTCCTGCAGTTTTAGATAAAGAAAATCATAACATGGATTCCATCAGCCAATTGTCACTTGCACTCTCAGAGTGCGATTTCACATCTCCTAACAGCAAGAAAATATATAGCGTACCAAGGAAATGTATTAACCATGACTAACGAGTTCATTGATGAGATTGTTGTAACGCTGTAATCCCTTTGGATTGACAGGTCCCCTTCCATCTAAACAGGAAAAAAACCAAGTATGAGAAGAAAGAAAGGCGACAAAAGTAAAGCAGTGGGATAATAAAGCTTACTAGGAAGAAGTCTGCTCCACGAAATGGAAAATCTGTAGGCTTCTAATCCAGTGTCGTTGTACATCTTCCTGTAACACATGATTTTTGAAAGGAATCAAACCAATCAATCATTAATTTATGCGAAACCTCAAAGGTGAAGCCTATACCTTGTATTTGTGGTATGCATCGCAAGCTACATCTCCGTTAGCTCCATTGTATGCACCTGGAAATTATAAATACGAATTGTTGCTCTAGTCTGAATTCCAGAAAGTTCGACTCTGAATCTTGTGGGATTCAAAGAATCAGTTTTCCACCTATGACCTATGGAAAGCAAAAACTTCCACCTAACCATGGTCATGTTACACATTTGAATTGACAAATTAATGAGGTATAAATGTGCTTTCAGGTCTTTACTTGTACTTGTTTATTTTTTGTTCCTCTGTTTAGTTGGCTTGTGCATGTTACTGGTCTTAGATAGACAGACATTAGCTTTGATGGCGCACTGAATTGGCAACTGGCCTAAACTTGGAGCAGTAAAAGCAACTTAAATTTCCAAACATTTCTAAGTTTTCCATTCAATCAGAGTATATATGAATATAAAAGCAGAGTTAGTAGTAGTAATAGATAAGGAGGAAAACTAAAGTAACATATCTTGTAATTTGGTTTCAGGAAAAATATAATAAAATGTAGTGGGTGGGTACATGGGAATTTAATAATAATAATAATTTATAATAATTGATGGGCAAAATAAATAAGCAGTGGATAAATTAAAGAGAAGAGATGAGGAACCAGCATGAGAAAAAGGGTCCCAAGTGCGTCCATCTTCAAGTGCCGCCCCTTCAACCTTCAAATAGTTGGTCTCAATTAGTTACTACTGTCAACTATATATATATATATATATATATATATATATATCCCTTTAAATATGTAGTGGACTGACTACTGACTTGATAAGCAGAAGAAGCAGAGCCGTTGCAAACACAATCATTTTTCGCTGAATTTCAGTCACAACAAAGAGAGTGAACATACACACCAATCAGGTGCTGTCACGTGTCAAATACGTTTAATTTATATATTTTTTTAATAAAATTTTACTTTTTTTTTAATAACACCCCACCCCACCCCACCCTCTCTTCCCCCATCCCACCCCATCCAACACCCCCTCCCCCCGACGTCCAGCAGCTCCCCTCCACCCCCACCCCCACCCTGTCAGCATCTCCCCCTACCCCCCTCCCCTCCCGTCAAAATCTTTTTCCGTTTATTTTTTCTTCTTTTTGTTCAAATCAATTGAAAAAATTATTTTATGATTGAATTGAGTTTTAAGGATAGTTAAATGATTGAATTGAGTTTTAAAGATAGTTAAATGAGCTTTAATGGAGTTTTAAAGATTTTTTTTTTTTTAAAAAAACTTCAATGAAACTTTAATGAAGGAGCTTTAATGGTGTTGAAGAAGACATTGTGTTAAGCTTTAATGGTATTTTATGAAGCAAAATGGTCTAATAAAACCTTGTACTTGTACGATTTTATATTTTGAACCTTCTTACTCACTCTTTGCCAACTAAATTCTTAAACCAATCAAAACACAATATTTTAAACTCTTATCTCATCCAATTAAGACGTATGTAATATAAACAAGTACATATGTAACTTCATGTCACTTTTTATTGACACATAAGAAATTACCTTTCTCTATAAAAAGAAATGGCAAATACCTCTCCCACCTCCATTTCTTCTTTCTTCGTCACGTTATTACTGCCCCACCCCCACCCCCACCCCTCTTCCCTCGTTCTTTCTCTATTATCCAATTTGTAAAAGCTCCAAGAAAGATCAAAACTTGAGGTACAATGTGGTGTTTAAATTTTCTTCTTGCAACATCAATGTTGTGTATCCTACGATTTTCAACAAAAATGCTCATATATAACATACTCTTGTCATTGTAGAATACCTTTTCGATCAAATTGAGAGATACCCAGTTGAAAAAAAATAATATTTTCGATCAAATTGAGAGAGACCCTGATGAAAATTGAGCAAAATTCAATTAGAAAAATGATATTTTTAATCAAATTGAGAGAGACTTAGTTGAAAATTGAGTAAGACAAATGAATTCTTTCATCAAATTGACCTAAAACTAGTGAAAAAAAATAAAATATTTAACCAAATTTGGAGGCCCAATCACCGGTACCACTCATCTCCACAACCACCATCACCACCATCTTCACCCTCCCAACCACTATCTCCACCCCCAACCTACAACCACCGACACCACAACCACAAAAAATAGTGTATTATTTCTCTGAGTTGTCCAAATATCGTTTGCTATTGTCAAATATGGAATGGAAGCACTGCTTCGGAGCTCATCGTGTTGAATGGATAGAATAATGATTTTTTTTTTTTTTTTTTTTTTATTATTTAGTTTTGTTTGCTGAATTTATTATTTTTTAAAAGAAGTTTGTTGTATCTTATTTTCTTTGAAAAATGTAATATCACGCTCCAAATGTGAATAAGCAAAATAAATGACACATAAGTTTGGTAAGGAGTTTAAAAATCTTACTTTTATGATATTTAAGGATTCAATTGACAAAGAATGGTGTAGGAGAGTCAAAAATATAAAATTCTGACAATTATAAGGGTTCATTAGATATTTCGTCTAGTTATGACTATTGGTGAGTATAGTAATTTGTTCACCGAGTAAGTAGATATTCATTGGTACAACCTTCCGCACATCTATATATATAATCTATATTTATAATTTATCTCTATATCTATAATTTATTATTAATTGTTAATTATTAATTTATTAAAAGTGTTAAAGAGTTTTAGAAATGTTGTTTGAACTTTTGTCTTTCATTAAAAGATATTACTTTAGACAAAATCATATTTTCACTATTTTTTATAATATCTAAGAGTTGAAAATTAATTAAATATATTTATGATTAAAATTTTCCTTATTAGAAGTCATCAGAATTAATGACAACTAATACGGTTTTCATTAGTTTAAGAATAAAAATTTATAAATAAATATAAAACCCGTTGAATAAGATTTTTTTAAAAAAGTTTTATGTACGTACTAAAAATGTAATCAATGATTTCGTAAATATTTGAAAAACAAAAAAAGATTTTAAATATAAAAAAAAAGAAAAATCATCGTACCACAAATACAGTTCAAATTGATGCATCTCCCTCTGTCAGCAAGGAAAAGAGATACTATGTGGTAAACTCAAAAGTGACTATCCATCAATCACTTGAAACTTGTGTTGGTAAAATATATATGTGCTTACATTAAAATATACGTTTATGTTTATATTATTATATTAAAGTGTGAAGAATTTTTAAAAATTAATTTAAATATTTTACACTTTATTACAAATCTCCTCAATCGTTTAATTTTAAATAATAACATGTGTTGTTAAATGATTAATTGTGTAAAAGATTATCTAAACAGTAATTTCTTCACCGACAGGAAAGAGAACGTCAAGCTCATAAGACACGATGTGGTGGAGGTTGACCAAATCTAGCACCTTGCTTGTCCTGCCTCTCCCGTCCCACTATATATTAAGCATAACCCCGTCAAGACCATTATATCCTTTTTATTTATTAGTACTATTTCTGTTGTCGATCTTGTGTAAGTTTGTTTTATTACTGTAACAACCAATTACAAATACTGAGATCCCTTGATTCTGTTGGATGCGGGGGTTCACATGCTTGGATTGGCAAAAGGAGTCGGTGCCTGCTTTTTGCTAACAAGCACCAGCGAGCGAGGTTTAATTTACGGGGACCCTTCGGAACATCCACAAGATTAAGGAGACTTACTGGCCGGGGCGGGGCAGGGCAATGTTAATCCCATTGGTAAGTCTCCATCATCATTGGAATGGTGATTGGCTAAAGTAGAGTAAGAACGAACGTGTGGGTTGTTCCAATGAGCAGGCTTTAGTTGTTTGCTGTTTGTGTTGTTTGAACGTTTATCAGTGTAGGTAGTTTTTCTTATTGGATTATTGAAGAAGAACAGATGGTTGCACCGCTGAAACATTGACCCACAGAATCGATCGAGGTTCCATTCTTTTTTTTTCATTTTTACTCCCACTCGTATTTCCCCTTTCTCTATTTAAATGCCACTTCTTTCCCTTGACGTCATTCCAAAGGTATATTTCTGACAGATCCATTTAATGTGTTTTTGTGACAGGTGAGGATTGCTAGGATCTTCAACACCTATATAGTATGTGGACCTCGATCGTATGTGCATTAATTAATGATATCTGCAACATCAATCCCTTCACCCTTTAGGAGAGTCAAAACCTTGTCCTTTTTATCTTCGGGCATGTGTGTGGTGTGTATATACAAAAAGGGTAGGAGGGTAAAACTTCGATCAAACAATATATCCCTCGGCAATCATTATAATGTTATATATATATGCTACTGAATCGGCCGCAAGGACTGAAACAAGATATATATCCACCAGATGAAGCACCCAAAGCTGCAAGAGAGGCAGGCTTTGAAGCTTTTGTTTGCACGACCCACCATTATATTCTTTAACGATCAACGACCTTTCATCTTCCATCGACCAGCACCTCCCAAGGCATTAATTAAGGACGAGATAACCCTTTCTTCAATTTGGGCACTTAGGTGATCGATCTGTCCCAAAAGTTAGCTGCCATGTGCCTGCAGAAAGAGAACTAACTGCCTTGGGTGCATGAGTCCGGGATTTGCCATATTAAATCTGTCCCATTTCTCAACTCCACAGTCGGGTCTACCTCTAACTTAACCGCAGAGCTAGACCTATTCAAATTTTCTTTCATTAAACTAGACAATGAATCAGATTTTTCTCCACTTTCCCTATATAAAATAACCCAAACTAGAACACAAATTACAATGCAAAATGCAGTAATAACGGGGCATTGTTTCGTTGTTTCAGCATGCCTGGAAAACAACCAATACAATAGGATCACTGCTCTTTAACAGCAGTGCACATCTCAAGACAGCTTAAAAATAGGCCATAATTGCAGGTTCGAGTACACAAGACAGAATGATATACCCAACGAACACCCTCGTTTGGTAGCTGGTTAAAATTATGCAAGTATTAGCTAACCCATCTTCAATAATATATCTATTCACTCATAACTTGTACATGTTTTAGTTATGCAAGTTTCTAAATTGCAAACCAAACGTCATATTCATTTTATACTATTAACTTACTTCCTGACTAGCTATCAAACGTTGTATAACTTATACAGAAGATATATTACCTCCTTACTAGCTACCAAACGACCCCTTAGCACATAATTTCCTTGAATTGGGTTTTCTATTCCATTAAATCAAGGAAACACATTTTTAAAAGTGATATAAAATAACCAAAGCAAAATTCAATGTCAATTAAATGGAATCATTTGTTTAATTAGAGTTATGATGTCATTTATTGAATTACAGAGGACCAATAGATACATTATATAAATGGCATATTCAAGAATCAATCAATTAGCCAAGAGGGAAAACACACACACACACACACACATTTCTGTTAATCTAACAAGTGATGGCATCATATTGTCAATTTGATAAAACATGTTGTGTAATCAAATATTTACATAAAAGCCCGACAACTACAGGATTCTGAACATCAAAATACAAAGTACCTTTAAAGTGTTTGTTCCTTTAATGTCTCAAAACAACTAGGTCGGTAGATCAAAGAATGAAGAAAGATTACTTGCACGTAAATAATGTCACTATAAAAAGAATAATGACAATCCTACATTAACTATTTCATTCATAAATTTCATAGTACGTAATAAAAATATATGTCCTATCGAGACAAAATTTTAGATTTGCTATCTTTAAATAAGAATGAATATATTTTTGAGAATAAACTCCACATAAATATTAAGTATATGAATGAAAGCTATGCCTAGAAATGAAAATAATTCCACCTATTCCTCTGTAGAACTTATAGCTTTTTTTATTTCTTAATCAAGAAGTTCTTAAAAAAATGAGAAAGAAAAGAAAAATTACTTTATTTTTGGTAAACAAAGATAAGTGATTCGACACAGAAAAAAATTGACACTTTCCCACTCTCTGAAGGCTAAATACAATATAATTGTTTAATTTGATTCCCAATATTGATTAATTGGCTTTCAAGAATAGGCTTTAATATTTGATACTGAATTGCTAGGCACTAGCTCAGTATGATGTAAAAAGAGAGCAAAATAAACATAAATATAAATAATATTTATTTTTTTCTTTTATATGTGACACACTCTTTTTAAAGTCTATTAAAAAAAAAAAAATATCCTAACTCCTTTTACTTTTATTTGACGTTGTTTCTTCATTAGTTTGTTCGAAAAAGAAAAATATATTTTTGTATCTATTTCTTTAACTATTGAAAAGTTTTATAACTATAAATATTGTTTTAGATTTTAATATTTAATAATTTTATAGCCATACAAATGTGTAGCATGTATTCTACTAGCTTCACTAATTGTTAGTTTTTAGGATCATATTAAAATTAAAATATTTTTTTATATAAAAATATCTCTTATTCTTCTCACGATTCTACAATCTCAAATGATCTTAAAACCAAGCTTTCAAGTATCTATTCAGAATAACATTTATGTCACAATTATAAAGAAGAAACAAACACAAAACAACCTAAGAATAACACAGTCATGCAAAAAAAATTAAAAAAATAAAACACATGAACAAAATTTACGAATCAAATGGACACAAATTTAACTAGACGAACACTCGTGTGTACTAATATTAATCGCAATCAAGCTAAGAAATACAAGGGGGGAAAAACAAGCTACTCTACAACTACAGGGGGCTATATTTTAAATGGGCCGGAAATTGGCTACTGTGCAAATGGCTAATTTTGTAAGTACGACAATTTGTGAGCAATTACTGTAAACTAAAAATTTCATCCTCCTTCCTCAATAAACTGAAATTTCACTCAAGTACTTCAAAGCTTCACCAAATGAACCCAAAGTAAACTGACCCGACCCGATTTTTGCCGGCGATGTACCGTCGGAATCGACAAATTCATCATACTTCGCCAGAGAAAATGGCACTTCGAGTAGACTCCGACGAATCGACCAACATAGATTCATATTCCTCGAAATTCGGGACACCGGAATCATTAGAAGTGCGAAAACTCACCGACGTCGGAGCAATGACTAGACTTCTCCATGAATGTATTGCTTATCAACGGGGACTAGATCTAGAACTCGATACAATACTTTCGCATCGAACTGACCTTGATAAACAATTGTCAAGCTTGCAAAAATCTGCACAAGTACTCGATATTGTTAAAGCAGATGCCGAACATTTGTGTGCCAGTGTTAGTTCTACGTCGTTGCTTGCTGATCAAGTAAGCGCTAAAGTGCGTCAGTTAGATCTAGCGCAATCGCGTGTTAATGATACGCTGTTGCGTATTGATGCGATTGTTGATCGGTCTCATTGCCTTGACGGTGTGCGGAAGGCGCTTGATTCGGAGGATTATGAATCTGCTGCAAGTTTTGTCCAGACATTTCTTCAGCTTGATGCGAAGTATAAGGATTCAGCTGCTTCGGACCAGAGAGAGCAGTTGCTCGCTTCTAAGAAGCAGCTTGAAGGAATTGTGAGGAGGAAATTGGGAGAAGCAGTTGATCAGCGTGATCATTCGACGGTTTTGAGGTTTATAAGGCTGTATCCGCCATTGGCATTGGAGGAGGAGGGGTTGCAAGTTTACGTGGCATATTTGAAGAAGGTTATTGCTATGAGATCGCGTATCGAGTATGAACAATTGGTGGAAATGATGAGTGATCACCGGGGAAATAGTCAGAATGAGGTTAATTTTGTGTCATGTTTGACTAATTTGTTTAAAGATATTGTCTTGGCTATTGAAGAGAATGATGAAACTCTCCGGAGCTTGTGTGGAGAGGATGGGATTGTTTATGCGATATGTGAGCTGCAAGAAGAGTGTGATTCTCGTGGTTCGACTATTATAAAGAAGTATATGGAGTATAGGAAACTAGCGAAAGTGACTTCGTAGATTAATTCTTACAAGAGTGATTTGCTGTCTATTGGAGTTGAAGGACCGGACCCTAGAGAGATCGAAGTGTATTTGGAGGAGATATTGTCTTTGACGCAGTTGGGTGAGGATTATACGGGGTATATGATATCGAAGATTAGGGGCTTGAGTTCTGTTGATCCTGAATTAGGTCCCCGTGCTACAAAGGCTTTTAGGAGTGGTAATTTCAGTAAAGTTGTGCAAGATATTACTGGTTATTATGTGATCTTGGAAGGGTACTTCATGGTTGAGAATGTGAGGAAAGCGATAAAAATTGATGAACTCGTGTTTGATAGTCTCACAACTTCCATGGTGGACGATGTCTTCTATGTTCTGCAGAGCTGTTGTCGAAGGTCCATATCCACTTCAAATATCAACTCTGTGATTGCAGTTTTAAGCAATGCTGTAAGTCTATTGGGTGGTGAGTACAATGAGGCTTTGCAGCAGAAGATCAGAGAGCCTAATCTTGGAGCAAAGCTGTTCACCGGTGGCGTTGCTGTTCAAAAGACGGGTACGGAGATTGCCACGGCTTTGAATAATATGGATGTGAGTGGTGAGTATGCATTGAAATTACGACATGAGATTGAAGAACAATGTGCTGAGGTTAGTCCTAGATTCATGTATTGATCCGCACTTATTATTTCAATGTTAGTCTAGTTTATGATGTGGAATCTGCTTTTTAAGTGGTGAATAAGTAAAGCTGTAATTTCGTTGCTCAGCTTCATGTATGCTATGAACTGTTAGTACACGGGCATATGGACTAGTGATTTTGGGGCGATAAGTAAGTTGAACATTGAATTTAGAATGATTGTATGTTACATCCATTTCATGCCATAGTATTGCGACATGAAAATCATTGTGCTTCTGAGAATCCCTTGAACTTTAAGTATCCATCTAGCCTCAGATTTTATGGGATTATAAATCTAGAATGATACCTGTTACATTCATCTCTTGCCCTTTGTCTTTGAGCATTGAAGGGGTTCTTGGGATTATGATTTTCGTTCTGAAACTAATCGCTTATCAAAAAAGATTACCTTCCAGATGAATAATAACCTCAAATCTCATTCATAAGATGCCATTTAGGTTAGGCTTTTTTTCTTTCTTGTGTTCTACCTTTGGTTCTTTTGCTGGTGTTAATTGGAGTGCGTTGTCAGGTGTTTCCTGCACCAGCAGATAGAGAGAGGGTCAAATCATGTTTATCTGAATTAAATGAGATGAACAATGGTTTCAAGAAGGCCTTGAACATTGGTTTGGAACAATTAGTAGCTACTGTGACACCTCGAATTCGGCCAGTGTTGGATACTGTTGCAACAATCAGCTATGAGCTGTCTGAATCTGAATATGCTGATAATGAGGTAAATGACCCATGGGTTCAAAGGCTTCTCCATGCTGTAGAGACCAATGTGGCTTGGCTTCAACCATTGATGACTGCTAACAATTATGACTCCCTTGTGCATCTGGTCATCGACTTTGTTGTTAAGAGGCTTGAGGTTATCATGATGCAAAAGAGATTCAGTCAACTTGGAGGTCTTCAACTTGACAGAGATGTTCGAGCCCTTGTGAGCTACTTCTCCAACATGACCCAGAGGACTGTTAGGGACAAATTTTCTCGTCTAACCCAAATGGCTACAATTTTAAACTTGGAGAAGGTATCTGAAATTCTGGATTTCTGGGGTGAAAACTCAGGACCCATGACCTGGAGACTTACTCCAGCTGAGGTTAGAAGAGTGTTGAGTTTGAGAGTTGACTTCAAATCTGAAGCAATAGCGGCTCTTAAGCTGTAACCTTTTTTTATGGTTTATCTTGTTCGATATCTCTTTATAAGCTTGATGATGTTACATTTTTTTGGGTTTATTTAACTTCTATAAGAGATTGTTACATGAAATCTATGGAATATTGTTAGTTCTTCTATTTTTACTCTCAGCCGAATACTATTCCTTTACGAAATTTCTTCTCATTCCTTGTCTTAACGTGTCTCTTTAGCATGTTTTATCTTCAAAACAGCTCGTTGATTGTTGTCACAGTGATTATGTATGTCTGGCGATATGTGTGTTCAGGTATTACTTCTCAGAGATGATATCATGCATTTAGCTCTGAAAATCACAGGTTGTGTTATATTCTGAGAATTTAATCTGACTGTTCATGCAATTTTAGGCTGAACTTGACATTATTTGTTTGCGATTTGGATTGAGTTTCTTTTTCGGTAATCTAGGCACTGTTAACGGGCTATTCGCTCCCCTTGTTTGTTTGCTATTTGGATTGAGTTTCTTTTTCGGTAATCCAGTCACTGTTAACGGGACATTCGCTCCCCTTGTTCCAGCAATTTTACATTGCTTATCAATTGGTTCAAATATGAAGGGGAGCCTTGGCATAACTGGTAAAGAAGTTGTCACATGACCAGGAGGTCACGGTTTCAAGCCGTGGAAACAGCCTCTTGCAGAAATGCATGGAAAGGCTGCGTACAATAGACCCTTTGGCCCTTCCCGGACCCAATGCGTAACAGGAGCTTTAGTGCACTAGGCTGACCTTTGCCCTTTCAGATTATATCCATATCACGTGGTATGATTTTCTGTTATATAAAAGGTGAGGAATCACCTCATGGCTGACATTGTTTCGTTACGTCATTCAGATCAAATGTGGGGATATTCTTCAGTGTTGAATTTAGCTTCTTGGCTATTGTACTGAACTGTTAACATTAGTCTGCAAATAATCGGCTAAAGAATGAGCCTACCCTTTGACATAACTTGTAGCTAGGAGTAATGGGATAAACATGTCTTACTTATCTAGTCCAGTTCCCATCCTGTAATTTTGAGCATTTCTTGTTTGATTGACAGAGTGCTTTCTCTGCATGATTAACTGATTGTTGTATTATGGTGTCAAGGAATGGCAGTTCTGTTGGTATGGCTATAGGGATCGTCTTGAAAGAACAGGAGTTTGCAACATATATCAAAATTTCATATGATACCTGCAGCAATTCACTTCTGAAACTTCTGTTAAAGACTGTAGGTTCCATTTGCCTATAATGGTCGTGTTGTTAGCAACTTTGTTGCTCAGGTGAACTTTTTCCACATGCCCAACGTCTATGTAATATCACCTGTAAAGATGAGGGTGTTCCTTATCATTCTTAAGAAAAAAGAGGTTATCAATCACTGAGGGTGTTCCTTATCATTCTTAAGAAAAAAGAGGTTATCAATCACCTACATTCTCCTAAATTATTGTTTTATATTACAATACAGGCCTTGAGGAAGGAGCCTTTGACAGTTTATGGCGATGGAAAGCAAACAAGAAGTTTCCAATTTGTTTCAGACTTGGTATTGCAATGCTTTATGTTTATGTTTTCAGCGTTTACTACACCTTGTTTCCAATTTGCTAGTTTTAAGATGTTCCACCAGTATTCATTTAATTTGCTACTGCAATGTGAAGTTGAAAAAAAAAATACAGTTTCTTTGATTGAACTTCATGTCTCTGCACTGGGAGTCTCGCACTAAAAAAACTTGTTTAAATTGATTGTGCTGTTTCAATTTGTCGGTGTGCAAAGCCTTTTCTGTAATACAGTTATGCCTATATAACGTGATAAGAGAACTTGTAGTGCTAATTATAATGGGCCCTGTGAAGGTTTGTGATTCTTATCTTTCAAAGATACGTATATAAATAATGGGGTATGATTTTGCTGTTTGTGATAGGTTGAGGGCCTAATGCGCTTGATGGATGGAGAACACGTGGGACCTTCAACCTAGGAAACCCTGGTGAATTCACAATGCTTGAACTTGCAGGGGTAAGTAATTGATTCATGACTTGTCTTTCTAGTCATGTGTTGGATTTTACATATTCAATCGTTTCATATCCAAAGTCGTCGTTTCAATCCAATCAGATTTTCTTTAACCTGGAGGCTTTAACTGTGCAGTACAAATGAGTGAAAGCGAAAGAGTTTTGTAGTAATGTTTTTTGTTCATGTTGCAGGTGATCCAGGAAACCATTGATCGAAATGCTCAGATTGAGTTCAGACCCAACACTGCAGATGATCCGCACAAGAGGCAGCCTGATATCTCAAAAGCTAAAGAGTTGCTTGGTTGGGAACCCAAGGTGCCTCTTAGGAAAGGTCTACCGATGATGGTACAAGACTTTAGGCAACGTATATTTGGTGACCACAAAGAAGATAGCTCCTCAGTCTCTTCTGCATAGTAATGTTTTTGGACATCAATTTTGGTCAGGGACGAAATGCAGTAGAGTAGAAGATGACCCTGTTATTTATGTTCTTTCAGTACAGCAAAAATTTACTTGGCAGAAGCCAGAGCTTTTTGTTCTTTGCTTAGTTTAATAGGTCTTCATATATGTCTGTCAATTTTGTATTTGGATATATTCCATTTTAACAATTTTGTTGTGGACGTGAACCTCTCTCTATATTATGATAATGAATAGCTGAAACAATTTTTCATCCAACAAGATTGACAAATTCATAGGCTTTCCTGCTCAAACTCCGAGATAAATGCTCTACAGGTTCTACATCTAAACTAGTTAAACGAAGAGTAGGTATATATGACTTGTATTGGTTGTGAACTTCTGATGCTTTGATTCTAGTTGTGTGAGTAGTAGTCTTGATTTATTTAAAGGAGGTTGACGATCCCGTGATTTTCATAAGAACTCGACGGGGACTTTGGATTAAAAGGGACAAACAAGTTTTCCAATTAAGTGAGGGTCCTTCAAGTTTTTTAAATTAGGTGGAAGGGACAAATTTTTTTTTTGAGTTTTTTCGTTCCAACAACTTGTCGAACAACTTTGATAGTTGTTCGACAACTTTGTGAAGTTGTTCAACAACTATCAATGTGCAAAGTTATTGAGACAACTAATGCACCCAGTTGTTCAAGGGACTTTATTATTTTAACTTAATAAGATTATGGGACCCATTTACCCCTTTTCTTAATTAAAGATCTCATTTTTCTCAACTAGGAATGTACACAATATATTTACTGAGATAGGAGCTCGAACAGGAGCACTAGGGTTATAGTTCCAACAAGAAGTAAGAAAAAAGAAACAGGAAAATTACTGGGGGCCTTGGTGTAATTAATAAGCCTATAACTTCCTTTGTCAACTTGCAAAACTCTCTCTCTTTTGGGTTGATGTATAAATACCTCTAAAGCTTCCTTTGTCATGTTCATGCAAACATTAGGTTAAATAATGCAAGACAACCAGAAAGAGCAGCCAAAACAAGCACCGTATCTACCAAGTGATTGTCATACCAAACTACTGCTTAGCAAATGATTCCCACAATGCTTGCAATTATATCAAAAGTGAAGAATGTTTTCTGAACATTAGTTTTTGTAAGCTATGAAATCATAAAAACCATATGAAGCTTGATCTCGAGAGAGAGGAAAAGAGGAGAAGAAGACAGAGATTTTGGGTGGGGGTGTTCATTCATCATGTATACCTTGTACGAGATCTAAAGAAAACTAACGGGGTTGTATTGCACTATTAAGACAACCTTAAAAAAAAACAGAATAAAGCATTTTCTTCAAGTGCATTATCATCTCCTCAGACAAAAATATCATCTCAAATCAAAAATGCACTAATCACAACATCAGAAAACAATTAGCATGAGACACGAATCCCGTGCCTCATGTCAGCAAAACATAGCTAAAGAAATTAGACAATCATTCAAGAAGTTGAGATGAAGATGAAACATTACCCAAACTAGGAGTATAAGTTTTTAAAACAGATTCAGAAAATCACATATCTAGAATTTACTCTCAATAAGGCAATAACATGCTTCCGAATTCATATGTTAGGTTTATTTCCCTAACACATCGGATATGACTAATGGCCTACAAAATCGACATCATAATTCGTGTATGAACTTCAATTAGCTGAATTTTCTTTTCCATTCGGTGAAGCATGCTGCTACGCCTTGCTCCTTAATCAACATGACATAGTTAGTCTTCCACAGACAGGTATGGTATGGATGAGACAAGGGTCCATCAACTTTCTACTGCAGACTGTTGTACTCCCTTTTCAACAAATCAGAGTCAATTTATCTGGAGTCGTCAGCAACATGACACAAGAGACACACAAGACCTGTTGCTCCGGCAACCTGCTTCCAGTTCCGGGTGCCTGCACCAAAAGCAGCCCCTGCTACAACACCAGCAGTCAAAACATTGACCTGCAAATGTAAAAGAGATCTTATGACTTTTAAGTATAGTAATACCCATGGCTTATCATTGACACGAACTCAATTAGTAATAAATTGAAAAAAGGTACTGGGAGAAAAGCTTATAAGCATTACGTCGTCGAGCAAATGTAGATTTTCTTTGGACCAGTGCATGTTTATTAGTCGTTAATAAGCACTCCAAAAAGAATGTGCAATTTTCATGAATTCTGTGTACATTAAATGCTGAATTCATTCTGCAAAGGGGATTACTTCTGTTGCTCTTACACTGGCTACAAAAACATTACCTCCAATTGGTCACTTATATAGAGAAAAGTTCAGAGATTGTACTATCTTACAAACCCATATAAAGTACTAAGATATCACTTATTGCGACAGACGATGCTTCAGCATCTTACTTCATCAGTTGACCACATTATTTTTCACATGCATCTAAGTGAGCTCAGGTTGTTCCTGATGATTGTCCAATGCATTTACTGCAATTTTCGCTATTACATTTGGACACATCTACAAGTTTCTGAAAATCATTACTTAACATGTAGTCATATTTGCTTCTTAACAATAAGAAACAGTAAGTAAAAACAGTAGTCTCTTGTTAAAATCTATACTACACATTAAAAATGAATGAAAAGGAAGCTATCCCAATTTCATACATATATATTGCATAATGTTGTAACTTGATAATGGAGGAGAACCTACATTCCTACTTTCCCATCGAAATGCATAAAAGTAGACCTTGTGGTACTTATTACTTAGGTATGCGTACCAACTGTTTAGTCCCAACAAACAACTTGATATGGTAAAATATAATAGCAAATTTGGAAAAAGTAGTGAAAGCAGCATTTCCATATAAATTCTCTTTGTTAAACAATGACGTGTTTAGACAAAAGCATATGCTAACAAACTGAGAAGGCATATGCTAACAAACCGACCCAATCATTTCGCCTTCTATATCTCTGAAGCCCACACTGAGTGGAAGAAAATATTGCAGCAAACATTCCTACAAAAGAAAGATGGATGGCCATCCGATCATAAAGACATATCTAAACAACCATGACAATATCCAAGAGAAAACACAGTCAAAAGAGGATAAAAAATAAAAATGAGGATCAACACTAGAAAAAAATAATTGGATGCAACCAAGTCCGACTATGAGTTGGATCGCCCGCCCACAATAGTTAAACAAGTTTAATTTTATGTAACATGATACGACCGCCCGTAATGGCTTTCCGTTGGTATGTAGTTGGATCGATGCTTCGTCTCATCCGTGCTCCTTAGAAACCTTGACTCTTCAATAGATTAGATTCATCAACACTTAAGGAAAGTGGTACTTTCTCTTTGCCTTACCGTCTTTTCTCAGCGGATCAGACATACATTCCGAAGTAGGGTTAGAGACGGGAACTTAGCTATCTTTTGATTAGGTTTTCCGGGGTTGGTTCCTAGAATAGGTCCTGAACGCCTCCTTTCTCTTACTTCCGGTGCTTATCTTCAATTAGAAGCTGGTCACCCGATTTAATTTTACATAACATTATAACAACAACAACAACAAAAAACCCAGTGTATTCCCACAGAGTGGGGGTCTGGGGAGGGTAAGATGTACGCAGTCCATACCGCTACCTCCGAAGAAGTAGAGACATAACATTATAGCAAGAAGTACAAAAAAAAAGGATGATAGTATATTTTCATATTTTGAAGCCCTCAATGAAAATCCCGAGGCTCCACCACTGGGTCTATATGGAAGTGTAATAGCATGTTAATTATCTTGTTGCATGTGGCTTACCTTATTTTAGTTGAAGCAGGTTACTTTATCTTATTTGATAGATAAACAAAATTCATGCTTCATCTAGACATTGCTGTAATTGGAGTGCAAATAACTACCACCGTAATGAAATCAAGATGAATAGGTAAGACGGAGGGATGGTAAGGAAGTGGGATATATAGATCTAAATTAGATAGGGGGAAAGTTAATGTGATGCCTTACCCCACTGAAAGCCAAACCGAGCAACTGACTTAGCCTGCAAGCATATATTATAAGAGTAAAAGACAATCCAATTAAGACAAATAAAAGAAGCAGTGGAAAGGGAGGGGTAGTGATTGAGCCAGCAACTTACAATAAAAGAAGCTCGATGAATGCCAGCAAGACCTGTTCGTTAGTAGTTAGGATGATGGTTTGTATGTTCTTGTAATATATGTATCAACAACCCAACCAAACCAAGTAGTAAGTGAGTTGGTAGTACCTAATTTATTGGCATCATGAGGAGCAGTAGAGGAGCCCCATATTAAGCCAGCCTGCAGTGAGTCGGAGGTAGGGAAATTAATTAATTCATAGACAAACAAAAGGAGGGAAGAGGATATATATATATATATATATATATATATAAGGAGGGTACATTACGGTGCTCATGCGAATCACGGAATCCACGGCGATGGAAGAACAGGGCACCTCGCCGGCGATGTCCACCTCCATCATCTAACACCAATTTGCTGGATTGGTAGGAATAAGAGTCAAATTTTCAGAAATAGCACTTGTCTTCAGGCCGCCTCATCATTACCAAACATACTCATTTCCATAAATTATTATTACTCCTTCCCTCTATTCTTATTTGTACTAAAAATAAATAAATGCTCAACATTAATTATTCAATTTTAAAAAATAATAATATACTCTATAATTTATTATTTTATTGTTATTATTAAATACTAGCCATAAATTCATTCTATTTTGAAGATACTAAATTTATTATATTCAAAATAATATACGTAATAAAATCACTTAGGACATGAAAGTTGTAGATCCAACGAAGAATTTAGTACTTTCAATTTCTAGCTAATCATTTTTTTCATAAAGTTGTTGCTTTATTTTTTTTATGAATTATATCAGTATGGTAGATGAATTGAATTTAAACTACCTGAGTCGAAATGATCCAAATAAGGAAAGGGTTATTTTGTGGAATTAAAATGTCCGCGTTAGCCATATTAGGGGCCACTTTTGAAATGGCTTATTTTGGTGGAAATAATTTCATGAAAGGCCTTTTTCCTTTAAGTATAGAATCGTTAAAAAGGAAAGTCAAGGGTTGGGAGGAGTTGACACTCAAAAAAAATAAAAGTAACCTGAAACAAAATAAGCAAAAATAACGTAATTACTAGACAATCAATAACTATTTTTATGTTTACTTTCAGAAAATATAAGTCCAGCAACAGAAAAGAAGGGAGATTCCGTTGTAAATGGATGTGACGACTCTTCTGACAACCCGTTAGATTCTTGACGAGTCATCACACTACTCCAACAACAACATATATTCAGTGTATTCCCACAAAGTGAAATCTGGGAGGATAAAGTGTACGCAGTCCATACCACTACCTCGAGATGAAGTAGAGAGATTGTTTTTAATAGATCTCCGTTACACCACTCGTCGGACTTAAATAGAATGATCAAGCAAATGAAGTCAAGTGACGACTCAGTTAACAGGGCATCGGGGCATTGGTGAACCATCACCCTATTCGTCCTGCCTTAAACAGAATGTACGCTTGAGTGGAGCCAAGTGACGATTCAATCGACGAACTGTCACCTTTTTGACGAACGACCCGTCAAGATGAAAGTAGCAGCCCAGATTCGAATTTTAAAGCTCCGCATCTTTGGAGCCCATAAATACCTAGTCTAAAATTTAGAATAGGCATCTTCCATACTTTGAATATTGTCATTTGAATTCCATGTAACTTAGTTAGCACCTTATTTCCGGTGGAATACAACCTCAACCTTTGTTGAGTTCTATATTTGACAGCGACTACTTACGTTTTCTTAAGGGAGTTGCAGTTTGAACGTATCATAAGTCTTTATTTTAATACAGTCTAACCACTCTATAATGTCACCTCGCTATAACAACATTTCACTACAACAACTTGATTTTCTCCGAAACCAATTTTTCATATTATATTTTACCTCTCTATAACAACATTCTACCTTTAACAATAATGACGTTTATTATAGCCTTACATTCTTTGTAAAATTACTTCTTGAACACTCATATATTACGTAATTATATTTTGTAAAAAATATATTATGTACAAATTAAAATACCAAAAATATTAAATTTACCAAACATAATCTGCTTACCAAATATATTATGTAATTATAGTATTTCAGTGTCTTTCTTGAAAAAAATTATCTAAACATAATCTGCTTATCAAAAACACTTTTCAAATAAATTTACCAAACATAAATTATTTTTTCTTTTAAAACACTATATTAAAAAAGTGTTTTTTCTAACCACAATTTCAAACGGGCTCCGAGTAATTCGCTCCCACACTAATAATTCACCAACTGCAAAATTTTAATTCGATTACCAATGTTAATTCGATAATCTATTATCAATAAGTCATTAAGCTAATTTGAGTTATCCATTCCTATTCAATTTTGAACAGCCGTAATTGAAAGTTGAGGTTTGCTTCAGTTTTCCACTTCTGGAAAAAAAAAAAGTAAGTAATAATTAAAAGATAGATGTTCGCTTGAGGGATTTTTTCTTTTTTTTTTTTTTTGAATTAAGCGTCCCCAACATATATTTTGCTGGGGGAGGGGGTTGAAGCAGGAAGAAGAGAAGAGCCTATTTGGGCAATTTGAGCATTTTGGTTGTGTGTTTCCTCATCTTATAATTGTGTGTGGGTATGGAAGTGTTAGCGGGGTTGAGATGGAGGGTTGATTGTTGGGGGTTATCAAGAGGAGGGAGGAGCAGTAGCACATATTTGAACAACATTAGAGCTGGTGCAGCAAGCTTCAATGAAAATGACCCTTTCTTCCAGGCCGCCATTCAACGTGCTTCACTTCGTCTTCGCGAGTCTCACTCTCCAGGTTTCAAATTCACCACAATCACTGCCACCCTCTTCTAATTTGGATTCAGCTCCAATTGTTCATATGATGAAATTGAGCACAATAATTTGTTATCTGATGATGAAATTGAGCACAATAATTTGTTAGTTGATGATGCACACATACTGTTGAGGGATGTCTGTCTATCTGTTGCTTTTGCAGATCCTCTCCTTATCGACCCATATGTTGGCTGCCTTCTTCCTTATAATGCTCCCGAAGACATGGAGGATCAACAGCTGCATCCCTACTGTCTCGCAACTAAGTTTATTGATGACAAGTTGCTCCAAACAATGCAATCAACTGATGGACTAAAACAGGTATGAATTACCAATACCAACAAGGATCTAATTCATTGGTTTTCACAACAATGGACGCAATTCTACAGACTTGCTACAGGTTGTTTTGTTAACAGATGGCCTGGATACGCGACCTTACAGGCTCAATTGGCCAACATCAACTTTAATATTTAATGTATGCCCCGAGAAAGTATTTAGAGGAGCACTTCAGAAGCTTCAAGGTTTTAACATCCTTCTCACTTTTTGTGTGTGTTTGTTTCTATCCCTTGTTTTTGGTAGTCGGCGTGTGGACAAGTAAGTCATGGGAACCAATGCACAACTTACACCATTCTGCATCTCCTCTAGATTCCTATATATGAGATTCTCTATTTTTAGTTTTGTTTTTGATAAAGAGACTGCTATTTATGAGATACGGTTTACTGCTATTCATGCTTTCCAAAAGATTAGGCCAGCTATATAATTTCTTCTACATTCTTTCATATTCGGGTGGGGGGTGATTTAGGTATAATCTTTGAAACAATAGTTTTTAATCAAATCGAACAGACAATGGTTTCCTCCATTTTCCTTTCAAAGCTACCATCTTTTGGTGGCCTAAGATGTTTTCAATGTCTAGATTGTTACCTGCAGATGCAAATTCCCTAATACATGAAAATTCTGTTATCTAGCGCTAATTTTATTCTGTTCTTTCCTCCAGCTGAGTGCAGTAAAAGATCCCTTTTTAAAAAAAAATAAAAATGGTAATGCCATATTCCTCCTTAATGCTGGAGACCTCCAAAAAGAGACACAAAGGAGCAAAAGTAAACAAAGAGCCTAAAAGATTAACTATCTGTTCTATTTCCTCTATACGTTCCTCTTTATAGTACTAGACAATTACAAAGAGAAAATGGTTCTTTCTTCCCCCTCTTCTGATCCAGCAACTAAGTAAATCAGCAGTATGTTCTGGCATACAAAGTAAGAGATCCCTTTCTTTTTCTTTTTTCCCATTTTTGTAGAAACTATATCCTTATGTGGATGCTTGCTTCCATCTTTGTCCCAATTCTTCCCAGCTCATGTATCTGAAGAAGAAAATGGTTCTGTCCTGTCACTAAGACCTACTATCTTCTATATAAGGAAATAAAAGGTATCTTAAAGGAGCTTTTGTATATCTGTTACAAGGGAGAAGACTTAGGAGTTACTTTACCTTGCTAAGCCAACAATTTTTTTTCTTTTGGGATAACCGTGGTGTCCAAGCCCCTTTTGTGGGAATACACTGGGTATGTTGTTCTTGTTGTCGTCATGGTGTCCGGGCCAGCACCTCGACTAGGTAACTCTGTCCACCAAGGCTAGAACATATGGGATGAAATCAGCTAGTGGTTATCTTCGGTTGGGAATTGAACCTTGAGACCTCATGGTGCTCAACCCACTTCATTGAATCAATAGGCCACACCCTTTAGTGCAAAACCAACAGTTTTGGTAGTAGTAAAACCTTAATACCCTAGAGTAACTTGGTTTCTCCTAAAAAGTCTAAACCTAGACTAGTAAAAATTAAATTTCAGATCTTGTAAAAAAAAGTTCTTTCTTTTTGTGACTCCAAATAACCATGCTATCTAGTTCATAAAAGATATGATTATCACTATTTCCTATCTATGTCTGCCATTTTATTTATTTTTTGTTTTATTTATATCTATCTTCTAGTTAGAATTCACTTAATAAAGGTTATAAAAAAGAAACTATCTATCAATCAATCAATTATATCTCAATTCCAAACTAGTTGAGTTGCCTTCTGGTTATAAGTAAAATGGAATATAATGAGAGCCGAGAGGGATATAGTTACAAGCAAAATGATTTTTTTGGGGGGATAAAGAAGTGATGAGCTAAAGGTTTTTTGGGGGATATACTGATAAGCAGAAGTTCTATTTTGGGTATAAAGAAGTGATAAGCTAAAGGCTGTTCTTCTTTTACTCGAGTGAAGGTGAATAAAAATCTCAATTTCAATTGAAAGAAGTTGAATGAAACTTGATTCATCTGTTATTATAGGTAGACAACACTAACAAAGATAAAGTTGCAGACGTATAAAGAAATTGATTCATCATTTGTAACATCTATCTATCCTGCAATTCCAATCATCGGATTCATGAGTAACTCTTGGGTGAACTATTAAAAAAATAAGAGTTGTATCTTCTAACTTCATCAATATATGGAACTTAACTTTTTTTAGAATCAATTTCAAAAATCGTTTCTTAGAATTTGGTGAATTGTATCGAATCCATTTTCTATTTTAAAGCGTACACTTATAAAACAAGAAAACTTTTTCGTTTTACTTTAATTTAAGTTTGACTCATTAGATTCAATAGTACATTAAAATTTGAGAGATGCCAACGGATGACATGGTTCATAAAAACAATTTTGCGATTAAAAACAACTATAGCTAACGTAGTATGATATATTAACAAATGTACTACTAGTATTTTTGGTAAGAAAAGAACTAAAAACAGGAAGCAGCTATGTGTACAATCTTCTCTTTACACCAAAAGTAGGAAGGATCTTTTGTTACTCTCAATGTAGACTCGCTATTTGGAAAGGATCGTCTATTTCTTCCATTGCTCAGGCATCAAAAGAGACATAGTTAGCTATAATTATTTGTGAGCTTAGTGAATTCTTGATTAGACTTCCATGCTTTTTTTGATGGCATCTATGACTTATATTGTGGCTGTGTTTGAAGATTAATGTTTTCCTTCCTTGATTTTCATTTTACCATTTTTTCTTTATTCCTATGTTGGTTTGATGAGCACATGAAGCATATCCTTATGATACTGTTGTGGATGGCATAGGTGCTGGGGCTAAGGTTCCAAGAGGATGCATGTCTTTTCATGTCCCATCAGACTCTTTTGACATAGAAAACATACTGCGCAGTAAAGGATTCAGTGGTACAAGACCAAGTATATGGGCTTTTCAGGTGAATATATGGTCTCTGGTTATTACTTTTAACCTTCTATGAAGAATGAATTCATTTATGGCGCTTACAGAATTAGAGTTTTAACCCTGCTGACTCTTTATCCAAACAAGCTCAAACAAAAGGAGGAGGATTTTTACTCACCTCTTGTCCACCAGAAAAGACTAACTTGAAAAGAAAACAAAGAGCATGGGCTGCATGGCATATAGATCGAAAATTTCAGATATCTTTTGGCATGACAGTGAGCATCGTCCTAGAGTACAGTTGTTTATGCTTCTGTCTTTGTGCTCCAAATTGTAGCAAACTTCTCGTTAATGGTGAATTTTTTCCATCTTTGGCTTCATTTTGTCTTGGCTACTAATCTCACTGAAATATAATCACGATATGTATAATCCCCACTCATCATCCGCCCTCTTCTTTTCTCAACCTTCGTTCTCCGCTGAACATAAATGTATGTGGAGCTTACTTATATACTGAAAGAGGGTGGTGATTTGATGTCTTCTGCATGTAATGGCTATTGTTGTAGTTCACATTCCTAAGAGTCGCTTTTATCGGCATCATCATTACAGATCTTCTTGCACTTCTAGAGGTCACCTTGTGTTCAAAGTGCCACTTTTATCCTATTTCGGGTTTGAAATTGCTATAAGTTTTATGGTCAATAGTGTGCAATTGATGTGGAATTATGATGTACAGAGTATCTTATCACTAACAAGAGAACCTCATTTGTAGGGATTGCCTATTGTGAACTTGGAAAGTTTTAAAGATATCTTGTCCATTGTCAGTAATTTAGCGATGAAGGGATGTCTTTTCTTGGGAGAACTTCCTGTCTGTCTGGCTGAAATTGATGCTGGAGACCAGGTTTGTGCTCTGGTAAATTGAGCAGACAGTTTCTTTGTTCAATTAAATCATTAGAATCCTCAATTTATTATGACAATCTAATTCCTGGTTTGTGTTCAGTCTGCCACAAAGAAGTGGCTTGACGTTCTCTTTATGAGCTATGGTTTTCGGGTGAAGATGATTGAATATGATGAAGTTGCACGAAACCTCAGAAAAGATTCTGCAAAAAGAGCATCAGGAGTCGGGGCAAGCATACTTTTTGTTGCAGAGCATCTATGTTTCTCTGATGATCAGGTAGATTTACCACGCTGATATAGTTTTGTCCAAATGTATTCTCATTCCCTTGAGATCCCGAGCATCTGAACATAATTGGTATCCTAACAGATGGAAACCTGGAGGACAGAATTTCAGAGAATAGAGGAAGAAGGGGATGAAGAAGGCTTTGAGGAGCTCTAGGGAAGTTGGTATAGTTTATTCCTTTGGGATCAGGATTTCAACTGTCTGTTTTTGGAACGCCAGTCCTAGTACTATTTCCTATAGTATATTTTCCCTTAGTTATGACAGTTGAATGTTCATTTTGCTATATTTTTCCTTTGATAAATCATGTGCAACACCTTAGACCATTTTCACCGATTGGTGCTAGAGCTTTTATTAGCATTAGTTGCAACGTAGCAGCAAACTTACCATGTGCATTCTGCTACATCTGAGTTGGCAATGACTTGGAGGCATGGAGGTTTTTAGTTGCAGTAAGTCATAGTGCAGGAAAATGATACAAGCACAGAAGTGAAGAGCATCAATATCAGTAGTCAGTAGAACACACAGGAATATCCAGAATTTGATCCTTTGTATCGAGAAAATGAGAAGCCAGTACACATGAGAGATCTATAACCTCCCTATGACATTTGCCAGGCAACTGAACGCGCAATGCAATAATATCTAAAAATTGGAAGGCCCTTTTGAGAAATCTGAGCTTGGTCATCTATCAGATTGCCTCCAGCAGAACATGTCAACTACAGATGCAACAATTTCATTTCTGATTTATTATTAGCACACATATGGTGGAGTTTTCAGATAGAAGATAAAAACGGCTTTCATTAATTATATCAGATATATTTAGTTTTTACTCTCTCAAGCCTGTAATCTATAATTAAAGAGAGTAAGGGTAAATAAAACGCCATTAATCTGTAGATGTTGCTATGATTCAATCAATGGTCGTTACATAACCTATAACTTAAGAAGTAGTAATGTTTTAGCCGGCCGCCACCACCATTTACCCAATTCAATCCATGACAGTTACCCGTGCTATGTTTACTTGCTAGTATATATATATATGCAAGTAATGTTTCTTGGGCAAGAAAGTGAAGAGAAACACTAATTGGCCGGGCCCTCATATATATATATATATATATATTACTCCTGCTTTACCTCACCAGCCAGCAGCAATCTTTACATGCGAATACTTTACCATATATAGTACTCCTACTGTGACTTCCTCCAACATATTATATTCCTCACCAGCCAGCAGCAATCTTTACATGTAAATACTTTTGCCATATATATTACTCCGGATAGCAGAGTAGTATTTAATTACTTCCTCCAACGTATCCCTGAACTGCAGTCGGCAATCTTTACATGTAATCTTTGCTGTTTGTTGTTTCATTCCCAATATTTGGAACTCATCCTTAGCTATACTTTAATTTTTTTCTCACAGCATACATATAATGTATAGATTGAGTTCGGTACTTGTACTTACTCTGTTGGCCTCCTCAGCCCCTTGCGTTCAGAATCCAGCGTAGTTGTAGTAACCACTCCACATGTTCACAAAAGCATGCAATTAATTAATTATAGCCCAATCCCATTGCGAGGGCACACTTCACCCTGAACTTTGTGTTTCCACTCTCTCTTCCTTCCCAGATCTCCACCGTAAATCCATTGCCGAGATAATCTCTTCTACGGGTGAAAGTCGCCGTGGGCGAGGTCAGAGACTCCGCCCACAACTGCAGTCACCTCCGTCGCCATATCCCAAAGCTTGAACCTATTGAAAGACGTGCGCTTGAAGATTGTCTTCAACTCTTGGCAGACACTGTTTCCGAGCTCAGAACTGCCCTCACTCATCTCTTAGCTGCTGCTGCTTCCAAGCACGTCGAAATCCAAACACTTCTCAGTGCTGCAATGACCAATGAGGACACTTGCCTCGATGGACTCTTGCACACCAAAAACAACTTGAGCAGTTACGTTGAGGACAATCTGCACACCATCTCCTACCACGTCAGCAACTCCCTGGCCATGCTCAACAAGATTAAGAGTACTACTACTCGAACAGCTCTGGAGATGAAAAATAGTGATGGATACCCGAAATGGCTGAATAGGCTGGAGAGAGCACTTCTGCACACTCCGGTGAACCAGACAAAGTTCGATTTGGTTGTGGCAAAGGATGGCACTGGTAATTTCACCACTATTAACGACGCCTTAAGTGCAGCACCCAACTTCAGCACCACAAGATTCATCATCTACATTAAGGAGGGATCTTACTTTGAAAACGTTGTGGCACACAAGAAGAAAACTATGATAATGTTTGTTGGAGATGGGATCGGAAAGACGAAGATAAAGGATAACCGGAATCATGTTGATGGATGGACTACTTTCCGATCTGCTACCCTTGGTAAGTGTCTTTTTAGGCCTATCTTGTTCATTGCATGCACGTATTTGATTAATGTTTCTTGTGCATAAAGAATCAGCTTTACGTCATTAGTGTAATTTAATCCATCTCTATCAGTGCATATAAATTTAATTCTATTGTTCTAGCTAGACAATATTTGTAATTCGTAAAGATAAAGACACATGGATCCCACTCAATCCCAAAAGCTAGCTCATCAGGGAAAGATTGCCTAAGTTTATATAGGCAAACCGCCATTCAATATTTCCCAACCAATGTGAAACACTAACTCACTCTAACAATCCCCTCAACGCCGGCTCCGATACCATGTAAAGATATGACACCTAGGTCTAACTCAACCCCAAAAATTAGCTCTTAAGGGGGATATTGCCCAAGTCAATCCATTTCCCAACCAATGTCTGAATGTGAGACTCTAACATAATTCAAGAACTATCAAGTGAGACTACAACACCAACAATTAGAGAAATTACAAATTGACCAGCCCACAATATGAAGCGCACAAAGGAACTCACTGCATAAGAAGACTTTCTTGTTTTCCCTTTTTTAATCCCTAATCTCTTGCATTAGTTTAGTTCCTGGCTTCAGGCAAGTAGAGCTCAAAATGGGCTGCCAAACCCAATCCAGTCTTAGCAGGTTGCAGATTTCAACAGCCTAGCTTAGCCTAGCCTATTCAAAGCACCACCAAAATGCTAGCTCAATCCAGCCCTGAGGAGCATCAACTTTAATATTTTTAATGGATAATGGCATTAACAAACAGGGCATCTTTCCTTTAGCTGTCTGTCAAAATTTAGAACAGCCAGCTACACTAACTAGTTACTACTACAAAAAAATTCAACCCCAGCTAAAACCAGGATCCTTGGTTACCTGCCTTTCCAACATAGCTGCTCTAATTTCCTTTGTATCATCCCATCTTCCTAACGATGTATACATATTTGCTAGAAGCACATAAGGGGCAGAGTTCTGCGGATTAAGACGGATTAACTCTTCTGCTGCCCGCCTTGCTAAGATTACATTTCCATGGATCCTACAAGAACTAAGCAAAACCTCCCAGACAAGAGAGTCATTTTTGCATGGCATCTTATCTACGAGTTCTTCTATTTCACTAAACCGGGCAGCGCGACCCAGACAATCAATTATGCAAGTGTAATGATCAGCAAGTGGCTTCAACCCATATTGTTGCTGCATGGAGTTGAATATCTTACGCCCCAGGTCTACCAGCCCAGAGTGACTACAGGCAGTTAAAGCGGCAATAAAGGTTACAACATCAGGTTTTCCTTCTGAATAAATCAGGTCTTCATACAAGAAAATAGCTTCATCTCCACGACCATTTTGTGCATAGCCATTTATCATTTCGTTCCATGTTATGGTATTCTTATAGGGCATCATGTCAAACTGTACCCTGGCCCCATCTACATCACCACATTTGGAATACATGTCAATCAGAGTACTTCCAACTACAACATCATTAGCATACCCATCTTTAATTATCAGATCATGAAGTTGTCTCCCTTGTGATAACGAAGATAGCTTTGTACAGCAACTCAGTGTTGTAGCAAATGAAAACTCATTAGGTAACATCCCTATCTGTAGCATTCTCTGAAAGTAAGTAAAAGCTTCTTTATCCAACGAATTATAGGATAAACCAGTAATTAGAGCATTCCAACAGACTATATCTGCTTGAGTGAGCCCATCAAAAATACGTACAGCCGCTTCTATTCTACCACATTTTAGGTACATACCAATAAGACCACTAGCAATATATATGTCTCCAGGACAGACACACTTAAATGAAGTAGCATGGACCTGCACCCCACATTCTACAAACCCAATCTCAGAACATGAACTAAGTATGATAGCCAAAGTGGTCCGATCAGGTCGCTGATTTTGAAATTGCATTTCTCTGAAAAGCTTTAATGCCTCCAGATGTTCCTCATTCTGTGAATAGCCTGAAAGAATAGCATTCCATGAAATCAAGCTAGGGCAAGCCATGCTATCAAATATCAAGCGGCCATTTTCAACATCCCCTGATTTAACACAAGCTGCGAGCATATTTATGTAAGTAACCTCATCTGGTTCAACACCCAAAACCCGCATCCTTTCCATGTACTCCATCGCTCTCTGTTTATCACGATTCTGTCCAAACCCACTTATCATAACATTCCAAGAAACAGTACTAGTTTCCGAAAGGTTTCCAAACAATAGTTCAGCACTTTCCATGTCACCGTTTTTTGCATACATGTCAAGCAAGGAGTTACACACATGAAGGTCTCCTTCAAATCCAAGTTTAATGGTGAAACCATGAACTTGCTTCCCCTGCGTGTTAGGTAGATCTCTATCTGTCTCGCCATTCCAACCAAAACTCGAACCCCCACCTTTAGCACAAACTCTGAGTACACTAGACAATGAAATAGAATCAATCCTAATTCCACTCCTCTGTATTAACCTAAACATTTCAAACGCCTCTTCCACTTGATCAGTTTCAACCAGTCCACACATCATTGCGGTGAAGGAGACCTCATTAGGCTCATCCAACTCCCTAAACGCTATCAACGCATCCCGAGGGCACCCACATTTTACATACAAGCTCAACAAAGCATTCCCAACGTACACATTCTTGTTAAGCCCACACTTGAGAGCAGAAGCATGAGACACCCTGCCACAGTCCATTTCTCCCAACCCGGCACAGGCGCTTAAAACGCTAGCGAATGTGATATGGGTGGGTGAGAAACCACGGTCGTTCATTTGAGAATAAAGCTCCAAGGCCCTTGTTGGAGTTTTTCGAGCAAATGCGCTAATGAGGGTGTTCCAGGATACAGTATTTCTTTCAGGCATATTCAAAAAGAGTTTATGGGCATTGTCAAGTTGAGGTTGCTTACAATAAGCAGTCAAGAGGGAATGCCAAGAATATATATTTGGTTGAAGCATTTGATCGAACAGGTGTCGTGCGGGCTGAATATGGCCACACTTGGAATACAATTCCATTAGACGGTTTAGGAGGAATGTATGAGAGGAAAGGCCAAGTCGGAGTATATGGGCGTGGAGGAGTTTGCCCGCAATGTAATCTTTGTTGTCAATGGAGGTTTGTAAGACATTTACCAAGTAGCCACTCCTCCAGGCATGCTGCAGCATCATTTATTTATTGGTGTAATAATGCTAACAAAACAAACGAAGTCTCAAATTGAAAATTAGATTACGGGAGGGTAGTGGCAGAAAAGTCCAAACCATTTACTACTTCTAAATCAATTTCCTAAAAAGACTTGAAAAGCTGATGTGGGAAATATAAGAGAAAGATGGTCCGGGGGTCAACTTTTGTGTCGTCAAATGATCACGGAAGAGTAGATTTGATCAAGTGGCCTTTTAAAATACCCATAAATCCATGGGTATTCGTAAAAAGACCAATCATCTTAAATATCTCATAAATTGATGGGTATTCATAAAAGATCAGGCCTCCAATATCCTACAAAATCATGGGATATTCGTACGGAGATCATCCTACGTTCGAGAAATACGCAACTAACGGTCTTCGAATTACGAAGAAAATCGAGAGAAGAATCAAGGGAGGAACAGATTTGTGCCATTTCGTTTATCAATAAAATTGTTGTTTCTTCATATTTTTATTTGTGGTTGAAGTTTATTTTCCATAAATTAAATTATGTTGCAAACAAATTGGCACGTCCAGTGAGATCAAATCTGTCCTTCATCTCTCCTCTTATAAATCAGATTTGCAAATCTGTAGCCGCCGCATAAAGATGGAAGCTCTATTGGTACTTCAAGACTCATCATCAAATCTACACTTCGACAAGCCGAAGTAGGGGCATTTGTAGACATCTAAAATTTGTGGGACTCTTTTTTAAGGAAATTCAAATTCTGTTAGAGTTTTAGGAGGCTAGTTTACCCTAAATCTTGCCTATTTAAATGGTAACATATTCCCTTAAACAGGCATCTTGAATATCCTATAAACTCATGGTATTCGTAAAAAGATCAGCCATCTTGAATATCCCATAAACTGATGGGTATTCGTAAAAGATCAGGCCTCCAATATCTCACAAAATCATCCCACAAAATTATGGGATATTCGCACGGAGACCATCCTACGTTCGAGAAATACGTCACTAACGATTCTCGAATTACGAAGAAAATCGAGAGAAGAATCAAGGGAGGAACAGATTTGTAACCACTTTGTTTATCAATAAAATTGTTGTTTCTTCATATTTTTATCTGTGATTGAAGTTTATTTTTAATAAATTAAATTATGTGGCAAACAGCTGCTGCTTAGTATTTAAAATTACATTCAATAATGAATTGCTTTACCCTTATTTTTAATCATGTTCCCCCTACTTTGACTAGAACCCCTTTATGTTTCTTTTTCCCTTGAGAAAATGAGAGTCTCGAGTGACCTATCACATTGATTCAGGTGGTTACTGACTGATCTGTTGTTTCCTTCATCTGAGACCTATATATAATTATATACTTCCACTAGTTTTTTGTAATCAGTGGGAGTTTTATAATTATACTTTCGGCTGTCGCTGCTGCATTAATTCGCCCGCTTCAAAAATGGATCGCTCTTTCTCTAACTCCACACTATTCCTCCATACGCTTTCCTCCTTTCTTACCAGGTATGATCCTGTTTATCCATGGGATGTATATATTATCAATCTTGTTTATCCATGGGATCATCTTGTTGGCCTTTGACTAAGTTAAATACAGCTTGTACGTGTTCGCCTGTATTCAATCCTCTATACAACATATCATACATATTCAAGTAGTAAAGACGAGCTTCTGCTCTTTTTGCAACAAGAAAGTACATCTTTTGGTGATTCTATTTGAATGCATATTATATTGCAGCGGTGGTGGGAAAAGGATTCTTAGCGAAAGGCAACACAGTTGAAAACTACGCGGGACCAAGCAGTGGCTCAGACTTTACAGCTTTCTACCAATGCAGCTTTCTATGTTCATTCCCTTCGACAATTTTATCGGGAGTGTGACGTTTATGGAACAGTCGACTTCATATTCGGAAATGCAGCCGTAGTTTTACAGAAGTGTAATTTGTATGCTCGTAAACCAAACCCGAGACGGACAAAGAAAAGATCCAAACCAGAATACAGGGATTTCAATCATGAAGTGCAAAGTGGAAGCTGATGCTGATTTGATTCCAGTGCAATCATCGCATAAGAATTACCTAGGACGTCCCGGGAAAGAATACTCGAGGACAGTGTACATGGGATCGTACATTGGGAGCTTAATAGAGCCTCGGGGATGGTTAGAATGGAATGGTGATTTTGCATGGAGGACACTGTACCTGAACAGAGGACCAGGTTCCAACACTAGCCACAGAGTGAAATGGCCTGGTTATAGAGTAATCAATAGTTCCATCGAGGCCGCTCAATTCACTGTTGCAAAGTTCATTCAGGGAGAGGAATGGCTACCAGCTACAGGCTTCCCTTTTTATCTTAATTTCACTTCACTTCCTCCTAATTAATAGTAACTACTTTACAAATGTCTTCTTTATTCTCTTAAACTTTGCAAAGTCACAATAGTAGTCACAATAGCAACTACTGTTGCAAAGTCGTCTTCTTTAGATTATATACGGGATGAAATCAGTTTATAAAGTAGTTTCTTGTTGTCACAATTGGATTGTAATAGATACATAAACTGACATTAATTGATTGTGATATTCAATTTAGGTGATAATAGTTTATATATCAATTTCATACACTATGTGATTATCTCTTTGAATCAAAATCCTATGTCATTCTTTCGTATTAAATTAAGATAGAACAAATACTACCATCTTTCATACTAAAAAAAAGAAGAAGAAGAAGAAGAAGAAAGAATCAAGATTTATAAAAGAAAATTAAAAAAAAAAACATAATAAAAGCATGAAAAGAAATAGAGATAGGAAAATATGAACGAAAAAAATCTTTAACCGAGGTTTTTAAGAACAACGGAGAAAATAAGGTTACTATAACTAAAAAAAATTATGAGAAGAAATTCATGTAGAAAAAATTATCATATATTAACTACTATTTTTTTACACGTATTTGTTAGGTATTGTGGTGTCAGTTAGAATTGAGGTAGGTGATAGTTTAACATAATTGAAACCTAACTTGATTTATGTGGGCATATTCACTATTTCTTCGTATACTTGTTATGATGTATGAAAAAAGAAGTAACTTGTTGAATGATGTATCCAAATAGTAATCACATCTAATGAGGTTGTATTCGAGACTTATTGATTGTACAATTATGATTGTTATTTCTCATTATATTCGTGTTTGTTGCGATATCTGATGATTATTGTGGAATGCCTTGGTATCTGGACATCTTCATGAGATTTATGTTATTATTAAAGGATGTACTGATATTTAGACATCTTCACGAGGTTGGTTGATATAGGGTAGGCCGGCACTAGATGTTTGAAATTTTGGTAAATGGACAAGAGTTTATTCTCTGCAGGTCATGGCTAGCAGGCGATCATAAAATCTTTAACATGTACTATAAGGTATTGGTGAGTGTGATGGTTCCTTGAGTAGACCAAATTTATTTGTTGACTTGCTATATTTGATTTCTTGAGTGAACTGAGATTTATTATTATTGTCACTACTGTTGTCGGATCGGATCCATGAATGATTCGGGTTAAATCGTAAATGATTAACATATCTCTTTTATTGTCTACTTATTTACATATTTGAGACAAGGTGTAACATATTATCGTTGAGTCATGATTTGTTGACTTAGATTAATGCCGATAGTCATGATCTTAACTTGAATTGTTGTTTATATTAACTTGTGCTTGACTGAATTTTGTGGTGTTGTTTGAAGGGCTAAGTGCGTCACATAATGAAGGTAAAAGTTAGCTGGTAGATGTTCATGATTTATGTAATATGCCAGTCTTCATTTAGGTGATGAAATCTAATTGTTAATAATTCAACTCTTCTTGTGAGTTTTAGAATTGTGGACATTCTTACACCGCTCTACCAATTCAAGCAAGTAAACTCACTGAGACTTGAATAAAAACAAAGTTAGAATAATATGTTTATTTGATTTTATTTAATGTATTTTAGTCATGCACATGCATTTGCATATATTTTTGTAGATGTAATTTTACCAAGGGAGAAAAATTCATGGTACTTGATGCCCGGACTAATTTTGAGTAAATACTCATTTATATATGTCAAGCATTCAAACCCTCCCAAAAAATCGATCGTGGAATATTTGTGCTTGGGAAGTTATATGATTGTCATAACGTAAATCTAAGGGTGTGACCTTGTGTTCAATGAAATGAACTTTGAGCACCATGAAATAATGACTAATGAAGGTCTGAACCATTCAAATTCAGACCTCCATTAACTTTTATACATGAGTCTCAAGAGTTAATTTTTTTTTATCAATTTAACCCATAACTATAAAATAATTACTAAAAGTTATGAAATATCTATATCTATCTATCTATATATATAATCTATATCTATAATAAATTAAAAGTGTGAAGGCCCTTATAAAAGTGATTTGAACTTTTTGTCCTTCATTAAAAGATTCTTCGTTATACAAAACTATCTTTTCACTATTTTTTTAATTTATTATTTAATTATTTTTTATTATATTAACTAGACTTTCTAAAATATATGGTACTCCTAAAATATATGGTAGGAGAATTAATTAATATTTTTTTTCTACTAGACTTCCTAAAATATATGGTAGGAGAATTAATTAATATTTTTCTTTCTACTGTTTAATTAGAAAAAATACTCCTAAAATAGAACTCTATTAAAGAAATACTTCTACAAATATTGAGATGTACGTTAAACTAGATAACAAACCAGTTTGCCTATTGGGGGAATATGATTGATGCTCATCTAATTTGATTCGATTGCATGTCTAGATTGGTGGATGCTTGATTTTCTAATCACAACTTCTTCATTGTTTTGTCAGCGTAATAGAATTCAACATGTGTATATATATATATCCTTCTTTAATTTCATTCAAAATCATTCTTTAGGGTCAAAATTTTCGCTCAGACAAGACTTAGTTGGATCAAAATTGAAGCTTTGTGATTACTAGTATTTTTTTTATAGTTTACAGGTCATAGATGAATGTTGGCTGACTTTGAAAAATTTCTTGTGTAAAGGTTAGGTTTAATTGTATTATTTTGATATCTCTATTTTCGTATTATTTTGTTATTATTTACAGGTGGTAGATGAGTGTCGGACGATTTTGAATTTTTTTTTTGTGGTAAAGATTAGATTTAATTGTATTATTTGATGTCTCTATCATTGTATTTTTTTGTTGTAATTTACAGATGGTAGATGAATGTCGATCGACTTTTAAAAATATTTTTGGTAAAGATTAGGTTTAATAAATAAATTCTCCATCTTTACATACTCAAAAGATATTAAATTTAATTATTATATTCATCTTTATTATTTAGACGAATATCCTATTTAGTGTAATATTTGAACTCATTAAAGCGAGTTACACGCGCAAAGCGTGAACACCTAAACTAGTATATATATACTAGCTAGCTTACGCCGTGCTACGCACGACGCAATGTTGATCCTTAAAAATTCTACGTTATGTATAATTCTATCATTTAGTTAAAACCTTTATTTGCTTGGTTGATAAATTCTAAGTTAAGCATATATTATTATATTTAGATTGATGAAATTTGTATAACAATATTTTAAATTGTTCAAACTTTTGTGCCAGTGATAGTCAATTATATATTTTTAGATAATTTATTTTTTAATTACTGTGATTTATGATATTCTTTTGTAACGACCAAAAAATTTGATGAAATATGTGAAATTTGTGATTTTGTGTGATTTGACTATTTTATCCCTCCCGTAGTTGCATTGTAATATTTCTGGTGTGGGAGTGATTGGCATGATTCGATGCATTCTGGTATTATTTATGTGATATTGTGGTTTTTGATAACTTCGAGAGTCTTATTTTGGACTTATGTGGATATCTTTTGATCCGTGCGACGGATGATCGAACGGAATGCGTTAGTAACTACAAAATATCAATTTTAGGCTAGGTAAATCTTTGGTTCGGGTCCCGTGCACCCAAGCTCATTTTGACCTATTGATCGGGAAGTTGAAAAATTGGAAATATGGGTGTGGGACCACATTTGATCGAAACGACCTCGGATGAAAAATTCAACTTCGCCAGTAGATCCGGAATATTAATTTTAGAGTGTTAGCGCATTTGGTATGATTTTACGACTTTTAAATCTCATTCGACCCCCTATTTGAAAAATTATGATTTCGGATTTTGGGGGTCAATTTTTTGAAAACGTTTTTTTTTTTTAAATTTGATTTCCCCATCGCGTTCGAAACGTCGAATTTAGTATGGTTGCATAGTTCATTTGTGTATATCGGACTCCGAACGAATCCCGGACACCCCATCAAAATCCGTTTCGACTTAAGTGGAAAACCTGCACTAAATATTGTAGAAAAACTGCAATATAACAGCTTTTTTCCACCTATTTTTGGCCCATTTTGCACATTTTTATCTTGTCTCTTGAGAGTTAAATCCTAAAATAGTGTGGGAGCTTAAAAGTAAAATTTGTAGGAGCTTGGGAAGCTAGATTAACATCTATTTCTTGGTTTTATTACGGATTTAAGTTAAGAATTCACCTTTTTCTTAGTAATTTCTTGATTAATTTCTCAACAACAACAACAACAACATACCCAGTATATTTCCACCTAGTGAGGTCTGGGGAGGGTAGAGTGTACGCAGTCTATACCACTACCTCAGGTGAAGTAGTGTCACGACCCGAGCCTAGGCCCTAGCCGTGACGAGCATCCCGAACAATATCGGTTATCATGCACAACATTCATAATCATAATAAAATGCGGAATTGAAACTGAGTACGGAAAACATGGTCAAGTTCTGCAACATTTCTGAATAATACTATCTGACGTCAGTCTGCGAAATCTCTACTAAGAACATAAACATCTGTCTGAAAAGAAACTGGGACAAGGCCCCCAGTAAACCAAAAACATAATAAATAAGATAATGTCTGACAAAATTAGGCCTTCCAAATAATAGAAGGCTCACCACTGTGAGATCAAGTCTGCAAATCCGAGAATGTCTACTGAGTAGCTGGACCCCTAGACTGTGCCTCAGAACCTGGAAGGAGGGGGGGTCAACACAAAAGTACTGGCACGCGAAGCAATCCAAAAAAATAGTATAATGGAACATACATACACATATATATATATATATATATATACATATTAAGTGAAAGCAATTTTTCATCAAGACATCATGTATAAAACTGTTTCTGAAAAATACATGGGCACTTTCTGAAAACATGTAACTTGTCTGTTCATTTCAAATCATGATCTGTGTTTTACTTCTGAGTTAGGTGGTATTCCCCTACAAGTCTGATATTCCACGGGCTGTATGGAATCCGCCATTGACTCGGCGGGGAAGCCCCCAACCCAAGTGTGCCGCAAGGGTTGGAGTGTCTGAGTCTGATACGCCACAGGACATTTAAGTCAGCGCATAATAGTATACCCGGGTCGGCAAACCACGATTTTAGGCAATGAGTCGCTTGAACTCAAGCCCTCTTCGGGGAACCACCTAACATCTTTGTATGCCCATTTTTAACCTTTTCTGTACATGCAACATTCTGAATGTCTAAAATCATGAAAGTCTGAACTGTCTGTTAGTCTGAGTCTGATATGGCATTAGACTGAGTTGGTATCGTCATACCAAGACTTGCAAGTCATGATTTTTTTGAGCCATAATGTATTAAGCAAGAGCTTTCATTCAAAACATAGTTTAGACCACCAAAACATGTAACTGATGTAAAGGATTTCATATTCCAAAACTTAAAGTTCAATTCATGCAGAAATTTCATCAAACACCTGGTGGTCAAATGTCTTTAGCAAGTTCATGTATTCAAAATTGAAACACATTCATTCATATATGTATATAAACTGTCAAATCGCTTTGGAGATGGTCAAAAGACCAAAACAATGATGTTAAAACATCTTATACATAAATATATATACATAATTTAAAACCCCATTCTAAAATATGATTTTTTAATGCCCATGAGAATTTAGGAAAACCCCGCGTACCTTGTTCTCCACGAATTTTGGGTGTCTATCGAAGCCTACGTCGAGAGGATTCCAAATCTGTAATTTATTTCACGAACCCGCGGTTGAATCTTGAGTTGCTTGGGTTTTAATGTTGAAACCCTAGGGAGAGTTCTTGAGCAATTTTGGGAAAAGTATGTGTATTATGGTGTTTGAGGGATTAAATCCCGTGTTGGTGGTATATATAGGGGTGGAGGATTACCAAAATACCCCTAAGGAACAATTAAGGTCAAATCTGTCCCTCAGTTGACAGTTTGGTAGACTGGAGTAAATCGATTATAACTTTTTACTCATATACTCAAATTGGATGAAACCAACTGCAATTGAAAGAGGACTTGAATAGCTTTTGTTTGATATATTATATATCACACATTTCATTATATACAGGGAGTTATGATCATTTGAAATTGACCATGAAATGCTGAAAACTGGGCAATAGTCTATGCGTTTTGCTACTGTTTTTAAATCCAAACGCAGCCTTATGCGTTCCGAAAAATTCCGAAACTTATCCGAGATGTACTATGAGATTTCCCGATCATAACGCAACTTGAAAAAATAAAAGCAGATGTCGGGAAGGTTGAAAAGTTGTATCCCGAAGATTGCCAGCTAAAATGACTCTAAGTCCTCATTACACTTAGAAAATTTTTCAAGTTTTTAAATCTAAGGGCACTCTATTAAAGGCTAATCCATGCACGACTTTTACAGGGTGTTACATTATCTCCCCCTTGGGATCATTCGTCCTCGAATGATGGGTAGGAACTTGTTGAAGCCTTAAATATATGGAATAGCGCGGACATGACATGTCCTCTAATAAAAATACACTGATCTGAACATTTGGAATCTGAATTTAATGCATGATGCATGAACTGGGCTATACTCGTAACTACTGGTATACTCTATCTTCGACTAGTAGCATGTCTGAGATTTTGAGTAGCATGAATAAGTGCAAAGACAAGAAAACAAGTCATGCGAATCTGACTGCTAAACTGACTTATTGGCCATACAGACTGAATTATACTACACCCTCATACTTAACTGGAGTATTCTCTTCAACACTCTCTCTAAGGAAGCTCTAGCAGTAATAGGGAACCATGAATCTTGGGTATGGATTACACAAAACATCCCACTGAGGAAATTACAACATTGACACTACTCTGCAGTCTGGAATATAGACATATAACTCCTAAATTAGGATAGAATTTTCAGACCTTTGGCAATACAACTTCTTACTTTAAGGCTTAGAGCACTTCCCGAATATCCCTTAACTATACTATTCCCTATAAATATCATATTCATTCAACTCAGCTTAAAATTCTCATATGAGCAATGATAATGTTTTTTTTTCTACTAATGTCTAAAATATCTTAATCCTTACCCTGCGATCAAGCCTAACTCTAAATCACAAAAATACAACATGCTACACCACGCTATTATTCTAAACCATATGATGCCACCTTCTATACCTCTTTTAAAAATCACATCCTAAGCATAACATGCCTTACCACTTCAATGACTACACTGAACTCTTAATATGAAGTCGCTAATGCATATGGCGACCTTCCACTACAATCCCAAAACGTCGTTCAAGCCTAATTTATAACCACATGTTAACTTCAAGGCAAACACCCATAAGTAGATACTTCACATAGTTTCTAAACTACTATCAATATAACTCCCACGCGCTATCCTAAAAACATACACACACAAACTTTTCCACTAACCATCACATGTATCAAAGACTTGGCCCCAAATCTTACTTCATACTTATGGCCTTATCTAAACAAGCATACTATGATCTTCCATCAACAAGAACATTTACATCAACACCACTATCATTGCATAGGAAGGGTCACTAAAAGGTTAAAACATAAGACCCTCAAGCGTGAAAAAGATCTTTATATGGGACTGAGCACACTATAAAGAGTGAGTACATGCGTCATGAGTTGCATGACCTCATCTAGAATTCATAACATAAGGAATGTGATTCCGACTACTTGAATGAACTAGAACTCATTATCTTGGAATTGGAAGAGTACGTAACTCTCTATCATATACCGGAATCATGAACTATTATCACGGAACTGCATCGTAAGGCATGAGTAAGCATCCGGATAACAAAAAAAAATATTGAGGTAGGAATGGGTTGAGATTCACCCTTACTTTCTGATGTTCTAAATCACACTGCATCATTACTAAAATCTGAGAGCCTTACTTGATTATTCATTCTATCATCTCCCACTTAGCTTCAAGTCATCATCTAGCGTTTGGGAGATCCCTTACCAGATTCTAACTGAACTACACTTACTGCACTCTAGGGTCTGAAAAAAATTGACAATACATGCATATCATAGAACTCAACCCGAATGACTACCTTCTGGGATACACTCTATCTTTCCATAGCCACCAATAGTCAAAGTATAATGCTTGCACACTTATTTCTATCCGTTCAACCTTCAAAACTCAAACTTAGATTCTAACACTTAACATGGATATCACCAAGCCTTTGATGAACCATACCACTTCCGTCCTAGCATACCAATATTGCTACTCCAAACTTATATCTCTCTACCATGAGAATCGAGATCACATCAAAAGGCTCAACACTATCAATCAAGGCTCCTTAACTTGGCTATCTAGAACACCATATATCATCTAACTAGTCTTTTTCAAACTAGCAACTCCATGGTACCACTAGTCACACACAACATGTAATAGTCTTAGAGAAATGCCACAACTCCATATCGCCTTGGGCATACTTACACACCATACCCACAACATTATACTTCATTACGAATCAATTTAAACTTAAGCCATTTCACACACCGTTCAAGCCTATTAGATCACTTTCATATAACTAACATCATTGATCAAGAAATCATCGCATCCACCATTATGAACTTCAACTATTCAAACTTAATATCTAGTGCTATGCATGACTTACAACCCAACCTTACACAAAATTTTTACTTGGAAACTATAAGTAAGCATCACGAAACACTAGTGCACTAGAACTTCATAACCACAATAATCGATCATGACCTAACGGTTTACCTTATCATCATTCCGTTAGCATGTACTATTTCAGCACCTTAAGCCTACTAAATTAATCCCACAAAATATGCATCAACAAACTCTTGCCACTATTTACCACCACACCATTTAAATTCAAGCCTATAGTTTAGTATCAATCATCTACCACCAATGAAGAATGCAACATAATATAAATACACTAATCCATCAAATTGGGATATTCTACCCAAATATCTCAAAAATCTACTACATACCTTCTCACAAGTAGCACTAGTTTACAACTACCAATGAAAAGAGGGTCAAGGGGGTTAAAGCCTCATAATAGACATGGTCAACCTTAATCTTATATTATAACCCCGTACAATTGTATCTACTTATACGGATTTCTCACCTCATACTTACTCAATCATTCATACATTTAGACTGCCTTCAAATTCCTCAAACAACCATGAGTCTATAATCATAACTTACTCGCTAATATAGCCATTTCCACATTCAAGCAATCAACAAATCACCCTGACCAACAACTCCTTCTCTACCTTCAACTAATAACGCACAAGGATGAATCACTTCATTACCAACTCTATCTCATGCAAACAGATTCAGCCATACATATATTAAACCAATGAAAGAACAACAAGTTGGACAACAAGTTGCTAGTGAATCGAAACAGGCCTCACACGGCTTCACTAGACTTTGGTTTTGTATTTTGAACAAGAAAATGAGATGGATGACAAGGCAACTATGCTAGTGAATCGAAAGAGCCCCACACGGCTTCACTAGACTTTAATTTATTTATTTTTCAAAAACATCATGATAACAAGATTACCTATTACAAGGGATAGAAAATTGACACCTAATATTTAATGGTCTAAGAATATACATATTATTCTGTATAAATAAAAATCTGACTAAAACACTTCCTCCATGGACTACCATACAATCCACACATGTTGTTAGCTACCACATTAGTTTATCACTATAAAGGGGTAAATCATCCTCAAACATCGATTATTCAACTGAAATATTCATTTACACAAAATCACCCTCACTCTGACTTCTAACTTTGTGACTTTACATCACCAACTTCTTGGTCCAATATCACTACCAATAGGTCATGACAACACCACTTTAACTTATGCTACTATTTGGGTAGAAATATAGTTCCAACATTCTGCTATACATTGTCCACAACTGTAACAAGATTTTGAGAGGGACAATATACACTTAATACCTTAAGCTGGAATGCACGATTCCATCAGGATCAATATTTACATCAGAATCAGCATATATTGATGCACTAACAGACTCCTATCGAGTTTTTCCATAATTTTTAAAATCTTATAGAACGTAATCGAAAAGGACTATATCATGTTTACTCTAAACTTTTTGCAGTTGAATCAACCCAATAATGGGACAGTTTAGACTCTAAAGCACGAACTAAATCACAAAGAAGGGAAACATTCCTAAACGCCTAGTAGCCTCCTGTTTATAAGTGTGGCGCGCTACACACCCATAAACAGAACTCTACTCGACGCGATTTCGCAGACACCCTGGGACCATGAATCGTGCTTTGATACCAAGTTTGTCACGACCCGAGCCTAGGCCCTAGCCGTGACGAGCATCCCGAACCATGAAGGCCCGGAACACCCATTCTCTATCTGGTTATCATGCACAGCATTCATAATCATAATAAAATGCGGAATTGAAACTGAGTACGGAAAACATGGTCAAGTTCTGCAACATTTCTGAATAATACTATCTGACATCAGTCTGCGAAATCTCTACTAAGAACATAAACATCTGTCTGAAAAGAAACTGGGACAAGGCCCCCAGTAAACCAAAAACATAATAAATAAGATAATGTCTGACATAATTAGGCCTTCCGAATAATAGAAGGCTCACCACTGTGAGATCAAGTCTGCAAATCCGAGAATGTCACCCCTAGACTGTGCCTCAGAACCTGGAAGGAGGGGGGTCAGCACAAAAGTACTGGCACGCGAAGCAATCCAAAAAATAGTATAATGGAACATACATATATATATATATACATATTAAGTGAAAGAAATTTTTCATCAAGACATCATGTATAAAACTGTTTCTGAAAAATACATGGGCACTTTCTGAAAACATGTAACCTGTCTGTTCATTTCAAATCATGATCTGTGTTTTACTTCTGAGTTAGGTGGTATTCCCCTACAAGTCTGATATTCCACGGGCTGTATGGAATCCGTCATTGACTCGGCGGGGAAGCCCCCAACCCAAGTGTGCCGCAAGGGTTGGAGTGTCTGAGTCTGATACGCCACAGGACATTTAAGTCAGCGCATAATAGTATACCCGGGTCGGCAAACCACGGTTTTAGGCAATGAGTCGCTTGAACTCAAGCCCTCTTCGGGGAACCACCTAACATCTCTGTATGCCCATTTTTAATCTTTTCTGTACATGCAACATTCTGAATGTCTAAAATCATAAAAGTCTGAAATGTCTGTTAGTCTGAGTCTGATATGGCATTAGTCTGAGTTGGTATCGTCATACCATGACTTGCAAGTCGTGATTTTTCTGAGCCATAATGTATTAAGCAAGAGCTTTCATTCAAAACATAGTTTAGACCACCAAAACATGTAACTGATGTAAAGGATTTCATATTCTGAAACTTAAAGTTCAATTCATGCAGAAATTTCATCAAACACCTGGTGGTCAAATGTCTTTAGCAAGTTCATGTATTCAAAATTGAAACACATTCATTCATATATGTATATAAACTATCAAATCGCTTTGGAGATGGTCAAAAGACCAAAACAATGATGTTAAAACATCTTATACATAAATATATATACATAATTTAAAACCCCATTCTAAAACATGATTTTTCTATGCCCATGAGAATTTAGGAAAACCCCGCGTACCTTGTTCTCCACGAATTTTGGGTGTCTATCGAAGCCTACGTCGAGAGGATTCCAAATCTGTAATTTGTTTCACGAACCCGCGGTTGAATCTTGAGTTGCTTGGGTTTTAATGTTGAAACCCTAGAGAGAGTTCTTGAGTAATTTTGGAAAAAGTATGTGTATTATGGTGTTTGAGGGATTAAATCCCGTGTTGGTGGTATATATAGGGGTGGAGGATTACCAAAATACCCCTAAGGAACAATTAAGGTCAAATCTGTTCCTCAGTTGACAGTTTGGTAGACTGGAGTAAATCGATTATAACTTTTTACTCATATACTCAAATTGGATGAAACCAATTGCAATTGAAAGAGGACTCGAAGAGCTTTTGTTTGATATATTATAGCTCACACATTTCATTATATACAGGGAGTTATGATTGTTTGAAATTGACCCTGAAATGCTGAAAACTGGGCAATAGTCTATGCGTTTTGCTACTGTTTTTAAATCCAAACGCAGCCTTATGCGTTCCAAAAAATTCCGAAACTTATCCGAGATGTACGATGAGATTTCCCGATCATAACGCAACTTGAAAATCTAAAAGCGGATGTCGGGAAGGTTGAAAAGTTGTATCCCGAAGATTGCCAGCTAAAATGACTCTAAGTCCTCATTACACTTAGAAAAATTTTCAAGTTTTTAAGTCTAAGGGCACTCTATTAAAGGCTAATCCATGCACGACTTTTACAGGGTGTTACAAGTAGAGAGGTTGTTTTCGATAGAACTCCGACTTAGAATCAATAACAATCTAACAGACACAACACATAAATACATATAAACTTGTACAGTATGCAAAATAATCTAACAACACTAGGCACAAGATAATACTTAAAACTATAAATCTGAAACCATAGACAATACTTAACACCTACGAATAAGAAACTTCAACCACAAATACAGAACACTCCCCTGCTGGCACCAACACCCTCCCCCCTAACCCTCTACCTAATCTGCCTCCTCCATAACTTTCTATGAAGGGTCATGTCCTCCGTAAGTTGTAACTGCTTCATATCATGTCTAATCACCTCCCTCCAATATTTCTTCAGCGTACCTCTCCCCCACCTAAAATCATCCATAACCAGTGTTTCACACCTCTGCACTGGCGCATCAGCACCCCTCCTCATCACGTGCCCGAACCAACGTAACCTCACTTCTCGTATCTTGTCCTCCATCAAAACCACTTCTACCTTTTCCCGAATAGTTGTATTCCTCACTCTATCCTTCCTGGTTTGACCATACATCCACCGCAACATCCTCATCTCCTCCACGTTTGACTTTTGAATGTGGGATTTCTTAACTGACCAACACTCCGCTCCATACAACATAACCGATCGGACTGCCACTCTGTATAACTTACCTTTAAGCTTTGAGGGCACCCTCTTATCACATAAAACTCCTGAAGCAAGCATCTATTTCAACCACCTAGCCCCAATACGATGCTTGACATCCTCATCAATCTCATCATTGCCCTGAATCATAGACCCCATATACTTGAAACTCTCCCTCTTTTGGATGGCCTGAGAATCCAGCTTCACAACTGTCACGACCCGAACTAGGGCCTGGCCATGACGGACACCCCAAACCATGAAGGCCCGGACGTCCTACTCTATCTGATCTGGTAATCATACACAACATTCATATCATAAAAGAAAATGTAGAACTATAATCTGATACAGAAATATGGTCATTAACTCTGGGTTTCAAGACATAAGAAAGAAAACTGCAATTCAAAACATCTGAATAAGATCTAACTCAGTCTGCGAAATCTCTACTACATCTTAAAACTATTCTGAAAACTGGGACAAGGCCCCCAGTAGACCAAACCAACGGAATAACATAATCTGAAATAATAGGCCTTCTGAAACAAAGACGGCTCACCACTGAACGGATCAATTCTCTCTGGAATACTCTACTGATTAGCCAGACCCTTGGACTGAGCCTCCGAACCTGGGAGGTAGGGGGTCAATACAGATGTACTGGTACGCAGAGCAGATCCTAAATACTAGTTTATATTCAACATATATGAAAGCAATTTAAAACAGTTCATAAACATATCAGATAGTAAGAAATCTCATGGGCATTTTCGAAAAACTCTGTAAAATAATCTGAACTCTGAGACACTCTTAGTTTTACTTCTGCGCTAGGTGGTATACCCTACAACTCTAAAATTCTACGGGCTATATGAAATCCGCCATTGACTCGGCGGGGAAGCCTCCAACCCAAGTGTGCCGCAAGGGTTGGAGTCTCTGACTCTGCTACGCCACACGATTGTCGCCAGCATAAAAATAATATACCCGGATCGGCAAATCACAGTTTTAGGCTAAGAGTTACTTGAACTCAAACCTTCTTCGGGTAACCACATAACCCTCTTTAAGCCCAGTTTTAACTCTTTAAAACATGCATTCTTTGAAATCAAACTCTGAAAACATACTCTGTTATGGCATACATACTTATGGTATCGTCATACAATTGACTTGCAAGTCACATCTCTGAGCCATTATTAGCATATTACAATCTCTGTTTTCAAAACATAAATTCGGGACCACCATATCAATAAATTATTTCAAAGAACTCTTTCTCTAAAACTCATGTAAACACATGTATGCAACTCTCTTTGTCAAACTTTCAATGATGCAAGGTGGTCATGTCAAATCGCTTAATCTCATGTAAATTTTTCTCTTTTAACAAAATATATTTACTTCAAGAAACTCCCTCTCTTAAATCTCTAAATCATGCTCAAAATACTATGGTATTTGAGTAAACAAATTTTAAGCCATAAATCATGCATTTCAAATCCTTCACATTAAGATCATAAACTTAAAGTCATCACAAGAGAAGGATTTCATAAGTTGTGCTCTCAAACAATCTTAAATCTAAAATTTTCATACATATACATATACATGTAAATCAATTTAAGGGGAAAAGGCCTAAAGACCAAATCAACAATACAATTAAACATTCATAATAAATCATGTATTTCAAAAACCTCTCTCTAAATTCATGCTTGATAATCTTTAAATCATGTTCTAGTGTTTACAAGCCCATGTTGTTTTTAGGATAAACCCCACGTACCTCAATTTAAAAATTTGATAGATGATTCTTGAAGCCTACGATTTGGGGATTCCAAATCTTCAATCAATCTTGAAAACCCACGGTTAAATCTTAAGTTATTTGGGTGTTCTTGTTTGAAACCCTAAGGAGTGTTCTTGATGGTTTTTGATAAAAATATCAATAATGAGGTCATTTGGAATTAAATCCCGTGTTTAGGCTGATAAGGGAGTGGAAAATGCCCAATATACCCTTAATGAGACGGACTAAAAATATAACTGGGAGCCCAATTTCATGGGCCACCGTGACGCGCCACAATCGCGGTGGCTCACTGGAAATTGACGAATGGGATTCTTAAGGTCACCGCGACGCGGAGCCATCGCGTTGTCCCACTGGCTAGGACCTAAAACTTCAGCGCGATGCGCCACAATCGCGCTATGCTACTGAAATTTGATAATTTCTAAATAGGCTCCCTCCGCGACGCGCCAACCACCAAAATAACGGTGTTTTACGACTAGAACTTAAATTAGCCGTAACTTCTTGCCCAGGTATCGGATTTGGGCGAATCTTATATCTATGGAAAGCTCATTCAATTTCTCACATGATAAAAATTCAAAATTAGGAAAATTATATATGGTTTAAACTTTACTCACTTTGGAAGTCAAAAATGAGACTAAGCATCTTTGACACAATTCTAGTCATTTAACTCTAAGAGCATATTACCACGGGCTAACGCATGGACGATTTTTGTGGGGTGTTATATTAACCCCCCTTGGGATCATTCGTCCCAGAATGATGACGCGGAACACATACAAGCACGATTTAAAGTATACTAAGGCCATAAAAGAATAAGACAAGAATTGTACCTTCCATTTCTTCATCCATCGGATCAAACAAGTCTGGGTATCTATCTCTCATGTCATTTTATGATTCCCAAGTTTCTTCCTCAACTTCTGATTTCTTCACAACACCTTAACCGATACTATCTCTTTGTTCCTCAACTTTCGAACTTGGCGATCTAAGATTGCAATAGGTTCCTCTTCATATGCTAATGAGTCTGTCACCTTGATCTCCTCTATAGGCAACACTAAGGAATGGTCTCCAATACATTTCTTCAGCATGGATATGTGGATTACCGGATTAACAGAGCCCAAACTTGCAGGCAACTCTAACTCATAAGAAACTCTCTCTATCCTTCTCAAAATTTTGTATGGCCCTATATAGCGAGAACTCAGCTTACCTCTCTTCTCGAAATGCATGACTCGGTTCATAGGAGAAACTTTGAGAAATACCCAATCACCAACCTCAAACTCTAAGTCTCTTCTCCTAACATCGGCGTAGGACTTCTGTCGACTCTGGGCTGTCTTAAGTCATTCTCTAATAATTTTCACGTCCTTCATTGCCTGATGAACAAGATCAGGCCCAAAAAACTGAGTCTCACCCACTTCATACCACCTTATTAGTGACCTACATCTTCTTCCATACAATGCCTCAAAAGGAGCCATCTTAATACCGGCATGGTAACTGTTATTATACGCGAACTCTATCAATGACAAGTGATCTACCCAACTCCCCTTGAAGTCAATTATACAGGCCCTTAACATATCCTCAAGAGTCTGAATGGTGCGCTCAGCTTGCCCATCAGTCTGAAGGTGGAATGTAGTACTTAGGTTCACTTGGGTACCTAAGCCCCTCTGAAAAGACCTCCAAAACTGTGAAGAAAATTGCCTACCTCGGTCAGATATGATGGATACAGGTTGTCACGGGCCTATTTTTAGCCGCGTGTGGACAGCTTAACACCCTTAATATCGATGCTAAACTCAATCATAAACCAGCTCTAAAATAATCCCCAAGAACCTTTGAACATTCACACAAACACGTAAGGAAAAATAACAAGGGAAAGACAATGTTTGGGAGGCCCGAAGAGCCAATTTTCTGATATATTTCTTGAATAATTCAAGTATGAGATATTCTCCCCAAGAGGGATTTACAACATATATTTAAAGTACCTAAGTCCAAGGGCACAATAAATGCTAGAAAATGACCCTATACAATGGTCCACAACAAGCTAGTCAAACTTGCCATATTTGGCCATGCAATCCATGCAACTAGTGAGATGCCTTTGTCTTGCTGCCTACTTTTCTGTCCAGCAGCTGGGCAAAGGCTCCAAAGCCTCATAAATGTTGACCCATGCTTGTAATTTGACCTCCCAAAGATGCCTCCACGTTGGCTTTGTCAATTGACATTACGGAAGCCCCGTCGAGCGCAGAAATGCACCCGAAATGCTCTGAATCATGCCCAAAACGTGAGGAATTTAATGGGTAGTGACGCAGGGCGTCACACTCTCCCCCACCTGATTTGGTGACGACCGTGGCGCCACATAGCTGTAAATATTTGTGGACTTGATCCTTGAACTGCCACAAGTCCTCATATTTTTCCCACGATGCCTCCTCGGGTGATTGGCCCTTCCAATGGACTAAGAATTGGGCACTTGAATTGCCCCAACCCTTTCCTCGAACCAATTGATGATCGATTATTTCCTCAATTTGCTTCTCTGTAGCAGCGGGCATCATGAAGATGTGAGCCCGGCTAGACTTTCCCCGCTTCTCATCCTCCTTGTCTTCAAAGTACGGCTTTAATTGACTCGCATGGAAGACGGGGTAAATCTTTAAATGAAAAGGCAGGTCCAGCTTGTACGAGATTTTTCCCACCTTGGAAACAATCTCAAAAGGACCCTCATAACGTCGGATTAGACTATGATTGACGTTTCTCAACGACTTGAATTGCCTCGGATTGAGCTTGACCATCACTTTGTCTCCAATTCGATAGTGGACTAGACGTCGTTTGCGATCAGCAAATTTCTTCATTTTACGGGCTACTTTATCAAGATATGACCTCGCCATGTCGACTTGCTCCTCCCAAGCCTTGGCCATATGATAAGCACCCGGATTTCGCATTCCGGCGTTAACCGGTAAAGATTGCGGTGTGTTTGGTTGCTGCCCCATAACAAGTTCAAATGGACTACGTACCGTAGCCTCACTTCGCTGCAAGTTGTATGAGAATTGGGCCGTATCAAGTAACTTTGCCCAATCTTTTTAGTTGGCACTAACAAAGTGCCTCAAGTAGCACTCGAGAAACCCATTTACCCGCTCTGTTTGTCCATCTGTTTGAGGATGAAAACTGGTTAAAAAGTGCAATTCGGAGCCTAATAAGCTGAACAACTCCTTCCAAAATTCACCCGTAAATCGAGGGTCTCGGTCGCTAATGATGTGCCTAGGCACGCCCCAAAGTTTCACAACATCTTTTAAAAACAATTGGGCTGCCTCCTTGGCTTTACAACTAGATGTGAGAGCCGTGAAAGTTGCATACTTTGAAAAATGATCTACGACCACCATGATCGTGCCACAACTTTCCGAGTTTGGCAAACACGTAATAAAATCCATGGTGACGCTGTCCCATGGTTTCTCCGCGACGGGCAGCGGATCAAGTGCCTAAGATTTTTCCATCTAGGCACATACACTCGCCTTCGGTGGTGTATAACAGTCCGTCCTCCTCCCAAAACTTTTGGGTCTTGCCTTTGCGTGCCACGTCAAGAAGTTGCTTGGCAACGGGATCATGTTCCATACCTTCTTTGATGGTATCCAGCACACTACAGCTGGTAGTGCTCAAAAGTGTCACCAAAATAGCCTTGCAACTTAATGCATCGGCCATAACGTTTGCTTTTCCCGGTTTATACTCCAATGAGTAATCAAACTCTGCCAAGAAATCTTGCCATCGAGCCTGCTTTGGTGAGAGTTTCTTTTGTGATTGGAAGTAGCTGGTCGTTACATTATCCGTCTTAACGATAAAATGAGATCCCAACAAATAATGACGCTATGTCCTTAGGCAATGGACAATGACAGTCATCTTTCTTTTGTGGACTGTATAGCGCCGCTCCGCATCATTCAATTTTCTACTTTTAAACGTTATCGGATGGCCCTCTTGCATTAGGACACCACCAATAGAAAAACCGTATGCATCCGTTTGCACCTCAAACAGTTTCGTGAAATCTGGTAAAGCCAAAACCAGTTCCCTGATGATGGCTGCCTTGAGGTTGTTGAATGCTTCTTGACACGAACTATTCCACTCTCAAACACGATTCTTCTTCAATAAATCCATTAGCGGAGCAGAAATATCCAAGTATCCAAGAATAAATCTCCGGTAATAATTAGTAAGGCCAAGGAAGAACCTTAATTCGGGCACCTTCGTTGGAGCCTCCCAATCCCAGATCGCCTCAACTTTGTCGCTATCCATCCGAATCTGCCCTTGGCTGATAGTATGGCCCAAGAATTGCACCTTTGGCTATGCAAAAGTGCACTTCTCCCTTTTGACGCATAGCTCATTTTCTTGTAGCATATTAAACACTAGTTGAAGGTGTCTAACGTGCTCCTCCATTGAGCTACTATAAACAACAATGTCGTCCAGGTATATGACCGCGAATTGATCCAAGTATGGCTGGAAAATCTTGTTCATTAGGGTGCAAAACGTGGCTGGTGCGTTGGTCAATCCAAAAGGCATGACCAGCCACTCAAAGGACCCATAACGAGTCACACAAGTCGTCTTGGCTTCATTTCCTTCGGCTATGCGAACTTGATAGTAGCCCTTTCCTCAAATCCATCTTTGTGAACACTTTGTCTTTCCCCAAGCGATCAAACAAATCAGCTATCAAAGGAATGGGATATTTGTTTTTCACCGTGACCTTGTTAAGAGCACGGTAATCAATACACAACCTCAACGTCCCTTCCTTCTTCTTTTGAAATAAGACCAGAGCTCCAAAGGGTGCCTTAGATGGTCGGATGTGGCCTGATTCCAGCAACTCCTTGAGTTGTTTTCTAAGTTCTTCAAGCTCCGGAGGCGACATTCGATACGGGGTCATAGCTGATGGTTTTGCCCCGGGAACCAACTCAATTTCGTGATCCACTTCCCTTCGTGGAGGTAACCGTTTGGGCAGCTTCTCTGGCATTACATCCTTGTTCTCTTCAAGAACCCATTGGACACATGAAGGCAATAATTCAGCTTCTTGGCAGCCCACAATCTCCATCAATGTCGTAAGAAAGCTTGGTTCTCTTTTCTTGAAACCTTTAACAAGCTGCATCGCCGATAAACGTGAGCCACTTTGAGAGACACGAATAAGTGGAACAATGCAAGAACCACCCACATCACAAATGGCTAGCTGGTTGAGACGTGGCGAAATAAACACATTAATCTCATACCAAAAATCCAGCCCCAGAACAATATCAAGACATCCATCGGGACAACCGAAAAATCCGTTTCTCCCTTCCAACCTCCCGAGGTGAGACTCACCCGAGGAGTGAGGCCATTGACATTGGTGGGGAGACAATTAACGGTTTTCAACATTGAATCGTTGGTCATGAACGCAAGGCCAAGTTCTTTAGCCTTTTCCTCCGTAGCAAAGTTATGCGTTGCTCCGGTGTCCACCATAATGCGGACTGCTTGGCCATTCACTTCCCCATCAACAAATAATGACTCTCGAGGTCTAACTCTATGCTTCTTTGCAGCAAGAGCTGCAAGCGTCATGTGGTTAAACAAAGCCATGTGGTTGAACAAACCCACGGCATGTCCCTTTCCTTTCTCCGGATTGGCAGCTTGCGCTTCTTTCTCCCCAGAGCCCCCGGCTTGCGCACTAGTTTGCTCCTTCCGTGTTGCTTCAATCATCGCCCCAAGCTTGCTCAATGATGGTCAAGACCTTGCAAAGTGAGACGTATCCCTACAAAGGTAGCAGCCGCTATCGCGGGTAGCTATAACCTTCTTCTTCTCCTCGTAGTTCTTGCGGAATGACGAAGGCTGGTTGCGTTCGCCTTTGAACTCACGATTTTTGTTGGGAACGAATTTATCTTTGCCCCTATATCCACGATCCGTCTTGGCAGCAGCTGGTTTATTCCGATTATCCTTCGCCTTGGCATAATCGGAATGAAAATCGCTCAAGAATTCTGCCACATTAATGGCCTCATCCACGGTCTTGACATTACGCCTCCTCAACTCTTGTTTGGCCCAATTTTGGAGACTATCCAAGAAGAAAAATAGCAAGTCCGCCTTCACATAGTTGTGGATGGAAGAAGTTTGTTTAAGTTCCCTCAACTTTCGTCGGGCTTCGTCTACAACATTTTGAGGGTAAAATTGTTCTTTCAACTCCTCCTTAAACTGATCCCAATCAGCTATGGTGCAAATACCCCTCTTCATGTCCACTTTTTTTCTACGCCACCACAACATTGCGACGTCACTAAAGTACATGGTTGCAATCCGGATCCTTGCTGCCCCGTCAACAATCTTGACATGCTCAAAATACGACTCCAATTGCCATATAAAATTCTCTATGTCTTGAGCGTTCCTCTCACCCTTAAACACGTTGGGTTTAGGAGCCTCAATACGAGCATCATGGTAAGCCACGGAACCATGATTTCCACCAACACGGGCTGTTCCAGTTGTTGTTTCAAATTAGCAACTTCTTCCTGCAAAGCGAACTGCCCCAACATCACCTCGGACAGTTTTGACCCAAACTCCTCGTGTAGCGCCGATAATGCTTCGTAAGCTTGAGTTCCAATCTGGTCAGCCCCTCCTTGTGCTCTTCATTTTTCTCGGACAAGTCAGCCTTGACTTCGTCCAGCCCTTCAAGAGAAGTCGTCTCAAGGGTACCAACGTTGGACTCAAGGGTCTCGAAGCAATGGCCCAAAACTGCTAAACCAGCCTCCGTGCTAATGATTCTCTCATCAAGAGAGCCGGATAAGGATCCTTCACCATCTTCCACATTTGTAACAACCTCACTAACTGGAATTTAAGCCGCATCCTTGTTCCTACTCTTGTCACGTTTCTTGCTCTTGGTTTTAACCAAATTGTCTCCGTTGTGAACCTCCCCGTCGCCGTCGTATGCCATGTTCAAAGTGCTGCTCTGATACCACTTTTCACGGGCCTATTTTTAGCCGCGTGTGGACAACTTAACACCCTCAATATCGATGCTAAACTCAATCCTAAACCAGCTCTAAAAGAGTCCCCAAGAACCTTTGAACATTCACACAAACACGTAAGGAAAAATAACAAGGGAAAGACAATGTTTGGGAGGCCCGAAGAGCCAATTTTCTGATATATTTCTTGAATAATACAAGTATGAGATATTCTGCCCAAGAGGGCTTTATAACATATATTTAAAGTCCCTAAGTTCAAGGGCACAATAAATGCTAGAAAATGACCCTATACAATGGTCCACAACAAGCTAGTCAAACTTGTCATATTTGGCCATGCAATCCATGCAACTAGTGAGATGCATTTGTCTTGCTGCCTACTTTTCTGTCCAGCAGTTGGGAAAAGGCTCCAAAGCCTCATAAATGTTGAACCATGCTTGTAATTTGACCTCTCAAAGATGCTTCCACGTTGGCTTTGTCAATTGACGTTGCGAAAGCCCCGTCGAGCGCGAAAATGCACCCGAAATGCTCGGAATCATGCCCAAAACGTGAGGAATTTAATGGGTAGTGACGCAGGGCATCACACAGGTGCTCCATGCAAACGGATTATCTCCTCAATGTACAGCTTGGCATAGTCATCTCCCGAATAGTTAGTTCTGATGGGCAGAAAGTGGGCTGACTTGGTCAGTCGATCAAAAATCACCCAAATTGAATCATACTGGCTTCGGGACCTCAAAAGTCCCGTGATGAAGTCCATATTGATCATCTCCCATTTCCACAAAGGCAAGGCTTTCTCCTGGGAAGTACTACCTGGCCTCATATGCTCTACTTTCACTTGTTGACAATTTAAATACTTGGCAACAAAATTAGCCACATCACGTTTCATATTATTCCACCAGTAAATAGCTTTCAGATCATGATACACCTTAGTAGAGCCTGGGTGAACAACATACCTCGAAGTGTTAGCTTCATCAAGGATCCTCTTTCGTAACCCATCTATATCTGGCACACATAGTCTGCCCTGATATCTCAAAACTCCATCACCACCAATTTCAAAAGACATCACCTTCTATTGATCCGCATCTTTCTTGATCTGCATCAAGATAGGATCTTCAACCTGTTTCTCTTTAACTTCAGCACAAACGGAAGATTTAGCTACCTCATGAACAACTACTCCCCCATCTTCGGAATCCAAGAGTCACACTCCTAGATTTATAAGTCGGTGAATATCCTTCACCATCTCCTTCTTTCCCTTTTCAACATACGAAAGACTGCCCATAGATAACCTACTGAAGGCGTCGGATACCATATTTGCCTTACCGGATGGTAGTGCAGGCTCATGTCATAATCCTTTAAAAGTTCCAACCAACGTCGTTGCCTGAGGTTCAATTCTTTCTGCGAGAAAACCTACTGGAAACTCTTGTGGTCAGTAAATATATCAACATATACCTCATAGAGATAATGCCGCTAGATTTTGAGCGCAAACACCACAACTGCTAACTCCAAGTCATGGGTGGGGTAATTTCGCTCATGCACTTTTAACTGCCTAGACGCATAAACCACTACTTTACCATGTTGCATAAGTACACACCCAAGTCCCACACGGGACGCTTCAAAGTGCACAACAAACCCTTCCGTACCTTTCGGAAGAGTCAAAACAGGAGCAGTTGTCAACTTATCTTTTAACTTCTCAAAACTATTCTCACAGGAGTCAGACCACACGAACTTCACCTTTTTCTGAGTCAACTTAGTAAGTGGTGCAGCTATGGAAGAAAAACTCTCTACAAATCTTCTGTAATACCCTGCCAAACTCAAGAAGCTCCGGTTATCGGTTGGAGTCGCGGGTCTGGGCTATTTTCTCATTGCCTCAATCTTCTGGGGATCAACCTTAATCCCATCACTAGACACGATATGCCCCAAGAAAGCAATAGCATTAAGTCAGAATTCACACTTGGAAAATTTTGCATACAACTCATAATCTTTGAGAGTCTGAAGGATAATTTGGAGGTGATTAGCATGGTCCTTCTCACTCTTGGAATAAATCAGAATATCATCAATGAAAACTATAACAAACAGATCTAGAAACTAATGAAACACCTTATTCATAAGGTGCATGAAAGCCGCAGGGGCGTGAGTCAACCCAAAGGACATGACTAAGAATTCATAATGACAGTATCTGGTTCAGAACGCTGTTTTGGGAATATCTGACTCTCTAACCTTCAACTAATGATATCCCGAACGAAGGTCTATCTTTGAAAAACATTAGCACCCTGAAGCTGATAAAAAAGATCATTAATCCTAGGAAGAGGATATTTATTTTTAATCGTGGCCTTATTTAAATGGCGGTTATCGATGCAATACGAAGGGAACCATCTTTCTTTCGCACGAAAAATACAGGTGCACCCCAGGGAGAAATAATAGGACGGATAAAACCATTATCCAGAAGATCTGCTAGCTACTCTTTCAACTCTGCAGGAGCCATTCTATATAGCGAAATAAAGGTGGGACGGGTATCTAACAACAAATCAATACCAAAATCTATCTCCCTATCAGGTGGTATTCCTGGGAGATCATCTGAAAAAACTTCTGGGAACTCATTCACCACATGGACGGACTGAAGAGAAGGGCTTTCGGTATTCAAATCTTTAACCCGAATAAGATGATACAAACAACCCTTAGAAATGAGTTTACGAGCTCTGAGACAAGAGATGAACGTCCCTCTAGGTGCTAAAGAATGTCCCTCACATTCTATTGTTGGTTCATTAGGGAAAGAGAAAGTAACCTTTTGGGTTCTACAATTTAGCGTGGCATAGCACGAATGAAGCCAATCCATCCCTAAGATAGCATCAAAATTAACCATGTCTAAGTCTACGAGGTCTGCCGCAGTATCCCACCCACAAATAGTCACCACACAATTTCTATACACCCTCCTAGCCACAACAGAGACTCCCACCGGAGTGGAAATAGAAAAGGTTCGGCAATTACATCGGGCTTAAACCTAAAACCAACAGCCACATAAGGGGTCATATAAGACAGGGTAGACCCGAGATCAAGTAACATATAAACATCACGGGAAAAGATTTGCAACGTACCAGTAACTACATCCGGTGAGGCCTCTGCCTCTTGGCGGTTGGTCAAGGCATACAATCGGTTGCGGTTATTTTCGGTGGCTGAAGTGGCACCCTTCTGAGGCGGTGGTGGTGCAAAATAATTGGCCTGTGACTTGGCTCCACCAAAATTACCCTTTGCTGCCGGACATTCTCTTTGGATATGGCCTGGCTGGCCACACGAATAACACACTATAGCGCCAAACTGACATCTCCCTGGATGATTCCTCCCACATTTCTCACAACGCGGGTATGTCCGAGAGGTCTGAGCTACACTTTCTTGAGACTGTGAACCCTGCATTCTCAGCCCCTGACTATACTAAAAATCCTGAGTGAGCTGTCCGGATGGGGGTCTGGTCATCGGGGCACTGGCTGCAGACTGCGCATTACCCAAATTCTTCTTCTTCTGTCATTTGTTACCCCAATTCCCACTCTGTTGCTGACAGTAGCTCTGGTCCTCTGTTTTGGCTCTCTTTTATTGTCTGTCCTTCTCTTTAGATTCAGCGATATTCTTTTTCATTTCCCCAACTTATTGCATGTGGACTGATAGTCTGGCAAAATCCATGTCCCAGTTCAACATTGCTCCCTGACATTCAAGCACTAAGTCATCTGAAAGGCCGGATGCAAATTTTCTCATTCGGGCTCTCATGTTACTAGTCATCTCTGGAGCATAACGGGCTAGTTGGTTGAACCTCAGAGTGTACTCCTGGACACTCATCTTACCCTGCTTTAGATTCATAAACTCTTCGGCTTTGGCCTCCCTCAGGTTGAGAGAAAAGATCGATCAAGGAAGGCTTCCACGAACTCGGCCCAAACTGTGGGCTCAGAATGCTCACTCTTTGAATCTTCCCATTTGTTATACCATTGGTTCGCTACATACTTTAGCTGGTAAGCCGCTAACTCAACCCCATCTACCTCATCTACACGCATCACCTTAAAGATTTTCTCTTTCTCGTCCACAAACTCATGTGGATCTTCTTCTACCTTGGTACCAGTAAACTTGGGCGGGTTCATACTCATGAACTGACCCACTCTTGTAGCCTCAGAAGTAACAGAAGCAGACCCAATATCTTTCGACTGTTAAGTCTGTGTGGCTACCAACTGGGCAAGCATTTGAATGGACTATCTGAATTCTGCATTAGATACCTCTCTTTCGCGAGACTGAGTGCGGTTAGTCCCCGTTCGGGGAGCTCTGGGTTCCCTAAGTGGGCTGGTCTAAATAGGTGGGACTCCCGGAGTAGCATCAATCTCTGGAGTCTGAGCTCTGTTTTGGGTCCTCATCCTATGAGTGGGACGGACCTCATCTGTCTGTGCATTCTGATTGATAGTACGACGGGGAGGCATGATTATTTTCTAAAACACAAGAGATCATCGATTAGGGGACAACTCAGACTCTGAAGCACGAACTAAACCACAAAGAAGAGAAACATTCCTAAACGCCTAGTAGTTTCCTGCTTATAAGTGTGACGCGTTACACACCCATAAACTAGATTCTACCTGACGTAATTTCGCAGACACCCTGGGACCATGAATCGTACTATGATACCAAGTTTATCACGACCCAAACTAAGGCCAGGACGTGATGGACATCCCGAACCATGAAGGCTCAAACGTCCTACTCTATATGATCTAGTAATCATGCACAATATTCATATCATAAAAAAAATGCAAAAATATAATCTGATACAAAAACATGGTCATTAACTCTGGGTTTCAATACATAAGAAATAAAACTGCAATTCAAAACATCTGAATAAGATCTGACTCAGTCTGCGAAATCTCTATTACATCTCAAAACTATTCTGAAAACTGGGACAAGGCCCTTAGTAGACCAAACCAATAAAATTACATAATCTGAAATAACATGCCTTCTGGAACAAAGAAGGCACACCACTGAACGGATCACTTCTCTCTGGAATACTCTACTGATTAGCTGGACCCTTGGACTGAGCCTCCAAACCTGGGAGGTAGGGGGTCAAGACAGATGTACTGGTATGCAGAGCAGATCCAAAATACTAGTTTATATTCAACATATATGAAAGCAATTTAAAACAGTTCATAAACATATCAGATAGTAAGAAATCTCATGGGCATTTTCGAAAGACTCTGTAAAATCATTTGAACTCTGAGACACTCTTAGTTTTACTTCTACCCTAGGTGGTATATCCTACAACTCTGAAATTCTACGGGCTATATGGAATCCGCCATTGACTCTGCGGGGAAGCCTCCAACCTAAGTGTGCCACAAGGGTTGGAGTCTCTTACTCTGCTACGCCACACGGCTGTCGCCAACGTAAAAATAATATACCCATGTCGGCAAATCACGGTTTTAGGCTAAGAGTTACTTGAACTCAAACCTTCTTCGGGTAACCACTTCACCCTCTTAAACCCCAGTTTTAACTCTTTAAAATATGCATTCTCTGAAATCAAACTTTGAAAACATACTCTGTTATGGCATACATACTTATGGTATCGTCATACCATTGACTTGCAAGTCACATCTCTGAGTTATTATTAGCATATTACAATCTTTGTTTTCAAAACATAAATTCGGGACCACCATATCAATAAATCATTTCAAAGAACTCTTTCTCTAAAACTCATGTAAACGCATGTATGCAACTCTCTTTGTCAAACTTCCAATGATGCAAGGTGGTCATGTCAAATCGCTTAATCTCATGCAAATCTTTTTCTTTTAACAAAATATATTTACATCAAGAAACTCCCTCTCTGAAATTTCTAAATCATGCTCAAAACACTATGGTATTTGAGTAAACAAATTTTAAGCCATAAATCATGCATTTCAAATCCTTCACATTAAGATCATTAACTTGAAGTCATCACAAGAGAAAGATTTCATAAGTTGTGCTCTCAAACAATCTTAAATCTAAAATTGTCATACATATACATGTAAATCAATTTAAGGGGGGAAGGCCTAAAGACCAAATCAACAATACAATTAATCATTCATTATGCATAATAAATCATGTATTTCAAAAATCCCTTTCTAAATTCATGCTTGATAATCTTTAAATCATGTTCTAGTGTTTATAAGCCCATATAGTTTTTAGGATAAACCCCACGTACCTCAATTTAGAAATTTGATGGATGATTCTTGAAGCCTACGATTTGGGGATTCCAAATCTCCAATCAATCTTGAAACCCCGCGATTAAATCTTGAGTTATTTGGGCTTTCTTGTTTGAAACCCTAAGGAGTGTTCTTGATGTTTTTTTATGAAAATATCAATAATGAGGTCATTTGAGATTAATTCCCGTGTTTAGGCTGATAAGGGGTGGAAAATACCCAATATACCCTTAATGAGACGGACTAAAAATATAACTGGGAGCCCGATTTCATGGGCCACCACGACGCGCCACAATCGCGGTGGCTCACTGGAAATTAACGAGTGGGATTCTTAAGGTCACCGCGACGTGGTGCCATCGCGTTGTCCTACTGGTTGGGACCTGAAACTTCAGCGCGACGCACCACAATCATGCTATGCTACTGGAATTTGATGATTTCTAAATAGGCCCCCTCTACGATGCTCCAACCACCAAAATGACGGTGTTTTACGACTAGAACTTAAATTAGCAATAACTTCTTGCCCGGATATCGGATTAGGGCGAATCTTATATTGACGGAAAGCTCATTCAATTTCCCACATGATAAAAAGTCGAAATTAGGGAAATTATATATGGTTTAAACTTTACTCACTTTGGAAGTCAAAAATGAGACTAAGCTTCTTTGACACAATTCTAGTCATTTAACTCTAAGAGCATATTATCACGGGATAACACATGGACGATTTTTGCGGGGTGTTACAACAACCACATCATTCTCCTGCTAGACATCACTAAACTTACACTCTAAGTACTCTGTCTTGGTCCTGCTCAACCGAAAACCTTTAGACTTGAGGGTCTGTCTCCAAATTTCCAACTTATCATTAACTCCTCCCCAAGTCTCGTCAATCAATACCACATTATCTACAAATATCATACACCAAGGCACCCTTCCTTGAATATGTCGCGTCAACACATCCATCACCAAGGCAAATAAAAAAGGCTAAGAGTCGATCTCTGATGCAAACCTATCAAAACTAGAAAAATGCTTCGAATCTCCACCTACCGTCCTCACACGAGTCTTCGCACCATCTTACGTGTCCTGAATCGACCTAATATATGCCACAGGCACCCTTCTAGCCTCCAAGCACCTCTACAAAATCTCCTTGGGCATTCTGTCATAGGCCTTCTCGAGATCAATAAACACCATATGCAAGTCCTTCTTCCTCTCCTAAAATTGCTCCACTAATATCCTCACAAGGTGAATGGCCTTAGTAGTCGAGCGACCTGGCATGAAATCGAACTGATTCTCAGAGATAGTCACAATGCTTCTCGGTCTCAACTCTACCACACATTCCCAAACCTTCATAGTATTACTCAACAACTTAATACCGTTATAATTATTATAACTCTGAATGTCTCACTTGCTCTTATATGAAGGAATCATCGTACTTGACCTCCATGCTTCAAGCGTCTTCACCACCCTAAAAGTGATGTTAAACAACCTTGTCAATCACTCCAAACCTGCCCCGCCATTGCTCTTTCAAAAATCCAATGGAATCTCGTCTGGCCCCGTCGCCTACCCCGACGCATCCTGCGAGTAGCCCCCTTAACCTCCTCAACCTCAATTTGCCTACAAGGACCATAATCGCAACACTCTTCAGACTTTTCCAAATCCCCCAATACAAAACTTTTGTCCCCCTCGTCGTTCAAGAGTTTATGAAAATAAGACTGCCACCTCTTTCTTATGAGGGCATCCTCAACCAACTTTATACCATCCTCTTCCTTAATGCACCGCACTTGGTCTAGATCACGAGCCCTCCGCTCCCTGGCCTTAGTAAGCCTATACAACTAAGTTGTTGTCTTAGTTGTTGTAACCGCCAGCTTATCCTCTCGTCTAGCTACCTTATACTCCTTCTTATTCTTCCATCTATCCTACTCATCTTTGCTCTCAACCAACTTGGCATAAGCCACCTTCTTATACTCCACCTTCCTCTTAACCTCCTTACTCTCAACTAACTTGGCATAAGCCACCTTCTTAGACTTCACCTTCCTCTTAACCTCTTTGTTTTACCACCTATCTCCTTGATGCTTACCAGATCGACCTCTCGAAATACCCAATACCTCCCTACAGGTCTCCCTAATTCAACTAGCAGTCGTCTCCGACATACTATCCGTATTTCCTCCACTTTCCCAAGCTCCACTCCTCTTTAACTTTTCCCTCATCTCCAAAGCACTAGCCAACATCAAGCTACCCCACTTAATCCTGGACCGAGCCTCCGTACTCCTCTTCTTTCTGCCCTTGTTGACTACTAAGTCCATCACCAACAACCTATGTTGAGTTGAAAGACACTCGCTAGGTATGACTTTACAGTCTTTACATAGCGCTCTATCCCCCTTTCTAAGGAGCAAAAAGTCAATCTGAGTCTTAGCCACTGAACTGCGAAAAGTAATAAGGTGTTTCTCCTTCTTTGAAAAGCTTGAATTCGCTATCCACAACCCAAAAGCCCTAGAAAAATCCAAAAGAGAAGTTCCACCTTCATTCTTCTGCCCAAAATCAAAACCGCCATGCACATCATCATACCCTCGTGACAAAGACCCAATATGCCTATTGAAATCTCCTCCCACGAAAAGCTTCTCAGTACTCGGGACACCCCGCACCACCTCATCCAAAACCTTCCAAAAGCTCTTCTTCTCCTTCTCGTCCAAACCTACTTGCGGAGCATAGGTACTAATAACGTTCACCGCAGACCCTCCAATGACCAACTTAATAGACATCAACCTATCACTGACTCTCTTAACCTCTACCACCTGCTTTCTAAGATCTTCATTTACTAAAATACCTACCCCATTTTTATGTTTCACGCTACCCGAGTACCACAACTTATATCCATCTACATCTCTCGCCTTAGTGCCTACCGATTTAGTTTCCTGGACACACGCTATACCAACCCTCCGTTTTCTAAGAATCTTTACTAGCTCTATAGACTTACCTTGAAGCGTCCCTATGTTCCAGGACCCAACTCTCAACCTAGAAATACTCTTATCCCACCTAGCCCTACTCTCTCTCGCCCCCAACCCCAAACTCGCACCTAGACCCAATCCCCATCCCGACCCCAACCTATGACATGACCCTAGTCCGTCATCTAACCCCTCAGCCACCACTCAAAAGGATACACTAGCAGAAAGTGAAGAACATAGGAGACAAAAACATGGCAAGAAAAAAAGTACGACTAAAAACAGCTAAATAAACCAATAAAAATAGAAAACGAGGTTGCTATTCACAAGCAAAAACAAGCACTAATAAAGAACACCTATTAAGTTATGGAGAAATCAAAATCAATAATCCCACAAGAACAAGTCAAGAAAAGCAGACAGGATATCACGATAGACAAAGTGATGGAAAGCCTACACCAAATAAACTAGAAAGAAATAAACTATAGAAGAATGAAACAAGTGCACCTGATTCTTGAAGAGGACACAGTGATGGACGTTTTCTTGATTGTTTTGTTAAATTTTGGCAAATTGATGTAGAAATTGGTCATCGAAATTTGTTGTCGCTACCTTTACCCTACTGTTGCGTCACTTCCCTGTACCTGGTGGCCAAAATAGTGTCGTCGGAGTGGGTGTTTGCCGGAATCAGCTCCGATCGTGCACCGCCTATTGGTCGAGCCGGCGGAAACCCTATTCTATCGATGATAGCAGAGCAAAGAGCCAAATGGGGTAGAAAGAGAGAGGAGTGAGAGAGAGAAATGGGCTTACCCCGAGATTTGTGTACTGTTGTCGGCGGCGCGCTGGTGCTATCGGCGGTGGCGCACTGGTGCTGCTACTGTAAATATCCCTAAAATCCCTAAAATCTTCGGCGAAACCTCCGTCACCGACCTCCATGACCCCCATATAGGAAAATCCAACCCACGAACAATGCCAAGATCCTCCCCGTTAACAACTTTGGCTCCGAAAACTTTCCAACAGCTAATACTTGAACTTTGTTGTCCAATTCTTGAATCTCTATTCTGAGAATTCAATTTCCTAACTGATCTTGATTAATTTCTCAAAACCCCAAAAATCTTAGGGTATGATTTTAAATCCAAATTTCACTTCTTTTCACTTGAATAATGTTTCTATCTTATGATTACTAGTTTTTCATCAATTTAACCTTCAAAATAACTCTGATTCTTGATTTTAACTCGGATTTCAAAGATTTTACCTAGTACAGCTCAAAAATGAGTTTTCTTCGATTTAAACCTCGTTTTGACTCGATTTGACTTGAGTTTTTAGTTGTAGGTTTCTAAAAATATAGGGAACATGTTTTTGAAGTAAAGTTTTGATTTTTTCCTTCTTTTTTGAAAACTCATTTTGGGGGGTTGTTTTGACCCGAACTAAAAGTATTCAATATGGATGTTGTTGATTTTGTTTTAACGCGTAGATTTTATATTTGATGTTTTTAGTGGAGTTCGAGTTTTTTTGTGAAAGGTAAGGTCTCAGGTTCAAGTGTAGCGGGCCAATTTTAACTTTTGAGGTAGGTTATGACTTAACTCTTTCAGACTGGGTTGGGTAGTAAATGATGATACAAAATGCATGTTAAGGGTGAGAACTAATCATGAAAAATAGTTATTTATGTGTTGTGCCCGTGTGGGGTCCTATATGTAATGTAATTGTCGAAATTGAGTTATTATGTGATATGTGTGACCATGTGGGATCCTATGTGATATTAATAGCCTTGAATACATGTGAACAATTGTATTGTGTTGTTAAAATGCTTAATATGGTACCATTGGTGTATTGTGATTATATTCATATTTTATTTGGCATATGAAATATGTGAAAATTTGTGGATAAAACTGAAATAATGAGTGGATATTGGCTCACATGGTTGTGGAAATATATCATTGTGGTTGGTTGTGAAAATACTCATTGTGACTGATTGTGAGCATTATATCCTCATGTCATACGTATTCATGAAACATTTGTACCACCATAGAAACATCTGAGAAACACTGGCAGCACCTTTTTAAACTCCTTCCCGAAGGATGTGCGAGGGAGGAGATATTATAACACCTTATAAAATATTTTTCGAGGGATGTGCCGAAAAGGAGATGTGAGACATGTGGATTGTATACGGGTTGACGAACCCCCCATAAGTCCCACGCCAGGAAGCTTTAGCTCCATAGGTGTATACGGGGATTGTGCGACGATACCGGAGGTTGTGCGATGACCTCGTGCATCATCATCATCATATACATTGCACTTACTTTATTATGTTATGTTGTATTGGAATATTGACTTGTCATCTATGTAACTGACATATTGACTTGTCATCTATGCATTTATTGTATCTTCTTTTACTTATATTTGATAATCTTGTATATGCATGTTCCCTGTTGTTCTTCTTATATGTGATATAATACATACTTTTGTTCTATCTTGGTGTGATGTTGCAATACATGTGAGATATATTAAAACTGTTAGTGCAAGCGGTGTGGGCTACCGCCGTGGGACATTTTCTGATTGCAAGTGACATGTCCTTTGTGTATATTTTGTATGCTTTATTTACTACTTTGCTTGGTCGGCGTATGATACCTACTGAGTACAAGTGGACTGTACTCATTCCTATTGTGCCCTTTCGGTGCAGGTCCTAGCTCGAGTGCGCCTCAGGTTGCCTGACTCGGGCGATTGTTGGAGCTTCCAAGGTAGCGGTTGGACATTCATGCGTCCGAAGTTCACCTCTATCTTTCTATAGTAGTTATGTCTTGATTAGTATTTGGAGACAGTTATTATTTCTTTGTGGTTATTTTTTTGATGTATTTGACTCTTGGGTCGTATTAGTAGTTCTTACACTATTGACACCTGATTGGGGGCATGATTGGTATTTTGGATAAGTTCTTTCCGCATTATTATGATTACTTATATGGTTCGGCTTCGTTCTAGAAGCCTTATCTTGGGATATTTCTGTATTTTCCTCTTTTCATATTAGTTTGGGTGATAGACTTACTTGTCAAGGTGCACCGCGACAAGTGCCATCATGACCCTTGTTTTTGGGTCGTGACATTTTTCTTCTATTCTACTAATTAGAGTGACATCGTAAAGTTATTTGAACAAATTCTTGTGAATTTTTTTTAAGTGGTCCCATATAAGACGTCAAATTAATTTAAAATATTAAAAAATAATTTATAATTTTTAAGTGGTCATATATAAGACATCAAGTTAATTTAAAACATCAAAAAATAATTTATCATTTTATATCTATTTTATCTTTTTTATTAAATATTATTAACTTTTTAATACTTAAATGACTTATAAAAACATCAAAAAATAATTTATTATTGTATGTCTATTTTATCTTTTTTTTTTAATATTAAATATTATTAATTTTGTAATACTTAAATAACATAATAATTAATTATGAGTAATATAGTAAAATCACGATTGAAGCAGTTGAATCAATTATGTCATAAATGTCTATTCTAAATTTTTTATTAAATATTCTTAATTTTTTAATACGTAAATGACTTATAATAATTAATTAGGGATAATATAGTAAAATCACAATTGAATCAGCTATGTTGACCATGAGCAGCCTGCTTCAGCTGCTTCTTTGCCACTTATTATATAGGACTAGACACAAAAATCCCGTACCAGCACGGACCCAATATATGTTACTTTATTTGTCCTACTTTATGTGGGATTGCTAAAGTTTAGAGACAACTAAAATTTTTAATATGATTTTTAAATATTTTAAATTGTTAATTATTGTGATTCATAATTTTTTTTTATGTAATCTTCACATAATACATGTTATTCCTTCTTTCTCAGTTTATATCACCCAAATGAAATTTTGAGAGTTGTCAATTCAAATGACACAAATAATATTTTTTTTATAAATTTCTTAAATATTTTAAGTTGTCAATTTAAGAATAATTAAAAATACTTTATCAAGACATTGAGAAAAATTCTAACAAATAAATTAAAACATACTTTTAATCATCTCTCATAGAAATGAACAAGTTTTCATATTATTAAATTACTACTTAATAATTTTTTCATGTAATCTTCACTTAATACACGTTATTCCTTCTTTCTCAATTTATATCACCCAAATGAAATTTTGAGAGTTGTCAATTCAGATGACACAAATAAATTTATCTAAATTTTTTTTAAATATTTTAAGTTGTTAATTATTGTGATTCATAATAATTTTTTTATGTAATCTTCACATAATACATGTTATTTCCTCTTTCTCACTTTATATCACCCAAATGAAATTTTTAGAGTTGTCAATTCAAATGACATAAATAATTTTTTTTTATAAATTTTTTAAATATTTTAAGTTGTTAATTTAAGTATAATTAAAAATATTGTAACATGACTTTGAGAAAAATTCTAACATATAAATTAAAACATACTACTCCCTCCGTTTCAAAAAGAATGACCTACTTGAAATATCTATAAATAATTTAATCTATTATATATTTTTATAAAATACAAAAAAAAAAATACTATAAATCACAATAATTAACAACTTTAAAAATTTAAATGATATAAATATTTGGTTGACTCTCGAAATTATATCAATGTCACTTAAATTGAAATAGAAGAAAAATATTATAAATCACAATAATTAATAATTTAAATTATTTTAAAAATACAACTGACTATCAATACCACAAAAATTTGAATAGAGAGAGTAACATATATTATTTAAAAATTACACAAAAATATTATTATGTTACAATATTAACAACTTAAAATATCTAAAAACATATTTAAAGGATAATTGATTATCTAAATTCAATTTGTGTCAAAAAAATTGAAACAAAAAAACATATATTGAACTCATGCTAGATTCCGGATGAATCTTAGGATGTATATGCAATCCATTTATTTATTTTTTCAACTTTTGTTTAAATATATCAAAATTGAAAAATGCAAGTTCTAATACATTAAATCAAACAGTGTATAAGAAATAATATTTGCGTAAATAATACAAATATTACTAATACAAGCATTATTAGTGCCAACATTATTTATACACTCTATCAGGGTTATTTTTTTACACTCTAACAAACAACTCCACGTTTTAATGGAAGGAACATATACAAAAATAAAGTTCAATAAAATATCTACATAAGTATGTTTTATCGTGTTCTCAAAGTCAAATAATTTAAATTAATATGAAAGATGGTAACTTATAATTTTGATTTTATATAATTTCTGAAACACTTAAAATTTGAATTTAAAATATTAATTTAGTTTAACTTCAAAGAACAAGTTGACAAATAAAAGAGAAGGAGGAAATGAAAGCAAATGATGTCTATGGCGGCTTAGTAAGGGAATACAGCGTGAGTTATTAATTACAATCCACATGTGATGTAATATGCAATGACTAGACAACTCTTTATTTTTTTCAACAATTTTTCTCTATTTTATACAACAAATGTCAAGTCTTATGTATCAATTTTAATCTCAAATTTTCTACTTAATGTAGCAAATCTCGATCATATGATTAAAGATATAAATTTTTAAATGCATCGATTTTTGTTGTTTATATGAGTAAGTTATACATAATTATCTTGTAAGACTTGTCTCTTTCAACATCAGCGAAGAGTAAACACACAGTTTTACTTTATGTTGACATGAAAAATGAGATTATGACACTTCTCATGAACTTTACATGTAATTGCATGCGTTGAATTATAGAAATATGTAGTGTAATTGATCCATTATAATATACAGGTAAAGATAAAAGAGAAAAAAAAGCCGAGCAAAAAAAACATATCAGCATGCTAATATTTTTTTTTCTCCCACCATGGGCTTCTCTCCGGTGGTGTATCTTGTTCGAGTAGAATATGAAAAACAATATAGAATATGAATACAATAATTATCAAGAATGATGCATAAAACATACCCATTAATAAAAATGGATTAAAGTTGGCCTAATAAATATATTCGGAGACGAAGTATAGACTGAAATTGTGAGAAGAAGAAACAGAGAATTCGCTGAAACCCAAGGATAACATTAGCGCCAGTCGGGTTGACTAAATCAATGCAACAATCTAGAAAGGCGATTGAGAAGACATACTGATAGTGACAGTGATCCCAAACAACGTCGTTTAGTCTCTCTCGATGTCTTCAGAGGCCTTACCATCGCTGTATTTACTTACTACTTTCCCCTCCTTGTCAATAAACACTAGTTGGAAAATGCAATTTTTGATTCTAGCATGTATTATTATTATTATTATTATTATTATTATTATTATTATGAACTCTAATCAATCACCTTCCTTCACTTTATGTGACAGTTGATGATTTTTGTTGATGATGCTGCAAAGGCTTTCCCCTCCATAGACCACTCTCCCTGGTTTGGAGTGACCCTTTCTGACTTTGTCATGCCCTTTTTCCTCTTTATCGTTGGTGTTTCTGCAAGTCTAGTATTCAAGGTATACCACCATTCATCACCCCACCCTCTTTTCTTTGGTAACTAATCCTATTCATTTCTCCCCACATAATCAATCCATTGTTTGATGCAGAGAGTTTCCAGCAAACCACAAGCTACAAAGAAAGTCTTACTCAGGACAGTTAAGCTCTTTATTTTGGGAGTGTTCCTTCAAGGTATGCCCTTTTCTAAGCACCTCACATCCCAACAGAGGCGGAAAAAAAGGATTTGTGTTATTTGTGAAATGCGTTGTGTACATAGAAGAGAGAATTTGACTAACTGAATTTGAGTAGGAACACTAGCTCCCAGAAACTTGAATAATCCCAACAGCCAGGTCAATTCTGATATACTATTAGTCCCATGCTTCGAACTCTGATTCTGCTGAGCTTCTTGCCGCTATGTTATGCTTCTTTGACTTCCATGATATTTATGATTCCCCAAGCTTCACAAGCTATCCTATCACTGATTTCCTTGGATTTGGACAGCTTGCCCAATCAACGTCACAGTATGCTGTCAAGGAAGCATCATCTCTTGAAGTTAATAGTCCCAGGTCCAAGTTCATTTTAACATACTTCACTACGCTATAAAGCTGCCTCTAAATGAGACTTCTTTGGAGTCTGCATGAACTGACTCGAGGTTGGAGCACTTTAGGCTTTATCCAGCCTAGTCAGCATTGGGTAGAGCAGTTTGCCCATCTACCTCTGGTAGCCCTTTTACATCACTCAGTTTTGGATCTTCCCCCACTCCAGAATGCTGATCATACTCTAAGCTTGTGAGTTTTTTTATTATGTTCCAGTGATGTCAATGCAGGTTTAGATCCTGCTAAGCCTAGCTCAGCTATATATAGACGCTGCAGTAAGATTCTTTTCCAAGTAGGATAATATATACAATCCTATTCCTATTATAATTCTAACACAGTGGAATAGTTCAGATGTGCACACGCTGGCCCGAAGATCACTGTTCCTGTTCATTTAAGCTCATCCTACTTCCCATGTTGAAGAAATACAGAAATCTTACTGTCTCAACTTGTCACGGCCCAAATTCGGGACCTCCATCCTCCGTAATAGGTAAGCCAAATACCCAATTTCAAGAACAACATCTCAAATTCATATAAGCGGAAGATAATAAGAATGCAACCAATCCTGAACAATCTCATAATGTAGATAAATAGACTAGAAAAATCAATTCGTAGATATCCCAGGTCTGGAAGTCGCTAATACAACAACAACAACATACCCAGTATATTCCCACATAGTGGGGTCTGGAGAGAGTAGAGTGTACGCAGTCCATACCACTACCTCTAAAGAGGTAGAGAGGTTGTTTCCGATAGACCCCCAGCTCAACTTAGAAGACAACATACAAAAGCATGAAAATCCTAGAACACAATAAAATAACAACGGTACGACATCCACAGAAAATTGTACGTTGCCAAACACAAGACCCCAAAGTCCACCTAAATACTGACAACGCCTCAACCACACCCTTAACCCTCTATCCTAATGCTATTCCTCTATATCTTCCTATTCAGGGTCATGTCCTCAGTCAACTGTAACTGCTCCATGTCACGTTTAATCACTTCTCTCCAGTATTTCTTCGGCCTACCCCCACCCTGCTTGAAGCCATCCAAGGCCAACCGCTCACACCTACGAACTGGGGCATCCGTGCCTCTCCTCATCACATGACCAAACCATCTCAACCTCACTTTCCGCATCTTTTCCTCCACTGACACCGCTCCCACCTTCTCCCGAATAATATCATTCCTAACCTTGTCAACCCTAGTGAATCCACACATCCAACGCAACATCCTCATTTCCGCCACCTTCAGTTTTTGGATATGAGAATTCTTAACCGGCCAACACTCCGCTCCATACAACATAGCAGGCCGGACTGCAACTCTAAAGAATTTGCCTTTCAGCTTGAGGGGCACCTTCTTATCACATAGAATTCCTGAAGCGAGCCTCCATTTCAACCAACCAGCCCCAATACGGTGGGAGACATCCTCATCTATCTCTCTGTTTCCCAGAATCGTAGACCCGAGATACTTAAAACTTTCCCTCTTGCAAACCGCTTGGGAATCCAACTTCACTAACACCTCCTGCTCTTGCCTCGAGTCACTAAACTTGCACACCAAGTACTCCGTCTTGGTCCTACTCAATCTGAAACCTTTAGACTCTAGGGCTTGCCTCTAAACCTCCAGTTTATCATTAACCCCTTGTCGCGACTCATCAATCAAAACTATATCATCTGCGAAAAGCATACACCAAGGCACCTCACATTGTATTTTTCGCGTCAACACATCCATCACCAAAGCGAATAAAAACGGACTAAGAGTTGATCCCTGGTGCAACCTTGTCAAGGCCAGGAAATGCTCAGAATCTCCTCCCACTGTCTTTACCCGAGTCTTCGCCCCCTCATACATATCCTTAATCGCTCTGATGTACGCCACCGGGACCCCTCTCGCCTCCATGCATCTCCAAAGAACCTCCCTAGGGACCTTGTCATACGCCTTTTCCAAGTCAATAAACATCAAGTGAAGATCCCTCTTCCTCTCTCTATACTGCTCTATCAGTCTCCGCATAAGGTGAATTGCCTCAGTCGTGGAGCGACCAGGCATAAAACCAAACTGATTCTCTGAGATAGACACAATCTTCCTCAACCTCCGTTTCACCACCCTCTCCCAAATCTTCATCGTGTGACTCAACAACTTAATACCCCGATAGTTGTTGCAACTTTGAATGTCACCCTTATTCTTATAAACAGGGATCATCGTGCTCCATCTCCACGCCTCAGGCATCTTTGTTGACTTAAAAATATTGTTAAATAAGTTGGTCAGCCACCTCAACCCTGACCCGCCAGAGAACTTTCAAAAATCTACCGGTATCTCGTCGGGCCCCATCGCCCTGCCCCTCCGCATCTTGCGAATGGCCTCACTGACCTCATCTACCTTAAAATGCCGACAAAAACCAAAGTCGCGACCCTCCCCGGAATGCTTCAACTCCCCTAACACAACACCTCTATCCCCCTCATCATTCAAGAGCCTTGGAAGTCGCTAATACAAGCCACTAAAATATAGATCCAAAAGAAAGTTTGAGTCTTTCAAAATACGGAAGATGCATAAGAATAAGGTTGAAAGAGATTTCAGTAGTATCTAAAGCCTGTAGCAGCTACCTTGAATCTCCGATAATGTTAGCAAAGAAGGAACCACAAAGATCAGTATCCAGAGGTCGTCGGATCTGTACCTGCACGTAGGGTGCAGAAAAAGCAAGAGTGAGTACGGAACCACGTGTACTCAACAAGCATCGTTGACCGACCCTAATTCAAAGTGGTGACGAGTGACACCACATAAATCATCTAAATACAAACACACAACCTGCGCTCAGAAAGACCACCTTAATAGTCAAGTTTAACAGTTCATAAGGATATCATACCATAATCTAAGAATTTCTCAATCCAGTGAAATAAATAACACATACGCAATAAGTACCAGGTCAACAAATATACTTTAACCAATCTGAACCAAATGAATCAATGCAATGCGATGTAGTGCAATGCAAATCCATATACTGTGCAGGTGTGCACTCCAATCCCAATAAATATACTGTGCAGGCATTATAGACACGTAATTTTTGACCCTTCCCGAGTTTAGTACATATATTTTTAAATATTAAATATTTATATTTGGTCTAATATTATTTTAACTCCTATTTCATTTTTAATAAGTTTTAGTTGAAAATAAATAAATAGTTAAAGTTACATTTCGAGATATTTTTATTTTATTTTATTTTTGTGTTTAAAATAATACAAAAAAATTCAAAAATATATTTCTCTTTTAATTTTAATAAATAAACTAGTAATTTTGATATTATCTTAATTATATTTATTTTAGACTATTTGTAAACTCTATTATATTTTTCGAAAAAATAAAAATTAATTAATTAATATTTTATTTATTTATTTATTTTATATTAAAAAAAAGGGGGAAAAAGAAGTCTTATCCTACCCCAACTTCCCCACATTATCTGATATTCAAATATCCTCAACTGTTCCCCAATATTCTCCCTTTTTAAGTGCAACTCTTCAACCCAGACACATATACTACATTCACTATCAGAAAATCAGAAAACGCAGAGAGAAAAAAAGAAGAAAAACAAAGGCATCAGACAAAAAACATCATAAACCAGAAGAAAAAACAACAAAGAGAACAAAAATCAGTTAGAGGAAAATCAGAGAACAACAAAAAAAAAAATCAGATAAAGAAAAATAAAAAAGAGGAAAAAATGAATCAAGTCGAATTTGAATTCCGTTCGAGTTTCTGATGATAACGTCTTGCTTCCTTATTCAATAAGTTGGAATACAGGTTCTATTTTGGTCATTGTTGTAATTTTTTATGGAAAAGCATGAATGGAAATATTTGAATAGTTTAATGTATTGTTAGTGTGTGTATTTGATTTTGCGAACTTGTTGTTACAACATGTTATACAATTAATTTATCGAATGTTTATATGTATTGTAAACACCTAATTTTTGATCAAAACCTAATGTTTTACGTCATTTTTAGTGTTTAATATATATATGTATTTTATTTTTTGGTCTAAATTAGATATTTCAATTTTATCTTGTTTTTACAAAGTTTGTTTTAAAAGTTTTGAAAACTACAAAATTAGTCACATTTTTAAATAAGTTTTTATTTTATTTTTATTATTTATTTTTGTTAAAAAAAATTCTAAATTATATTTGTTTTCTTCTTTTAACTTTTAATAAAAAAATCTAGTAATATTAATATTTTTTAATCATATTTCTAAGACTAGCTATTTAACTTATTTGTATTTTGTTAGTTTCAAATAGATTTTATTATTTTTATTTTTATTTTATTTAAAATATTAAAAAAAAGAAAAGAAAAAAAGAAAGAAAGTAACAAACTGTATTACAATAAATGTGACTCTTTGAAATTAAAGTAAAAGACAAATTCTAATAATTTGCTAACGGAGAAAATTCAATCTTCAAAACTATTATTTAATATTTATAAACAATAAGTTGTATTATTATCATATATGTTGTAGAGTGTTATTGGAAATAGATTATACAAGTGCATGTCCTATATATTTTTATTCTAGTACTACGTATATTATTGCTGTGTATTATATTTACTATATTTTTTTTTGTTGAAATCTGAAAGTTGTGTTTTTGTGTTCTTGCGTATTTGATCATTATTAACACAATGATTATTTACAAGAATGATGTCGGACTGATAAAAAATATTTTAGTAAGCTTTAAATGAATTTAGGAGCATAAATGGGGTTATTGTGCATGTGAATAAGGTGAATGATTTTTTTTAAAAAACATTAGATGGAAGACATTGCGTAATTAGTTACTGCGTCCCAACTTTGAATAAACCTATTAAAATGTATAATAACTTATATAAATAGAATAAAGAAGGAGATGCAACATATAAAATATATATTTGAGCCATGAGAGAAAGAATGCTAAAAGTTTATACAAGCGAAAGTTAACGATGAAGTCGAAAAGCCCTGCTACCAACCATCGTTATAATAAAATCAACATATTATTTTAAAGCCGATCTGATGGGGATGGGTAGATTTTAAACATGTTAGAATTTTGTTTAGACTTGGAAAAAATGGGGGACGACTCATAAATGCCTCAAAGGCGCGAGAAATGTACCAAAACTCGTGGTAAGGCCGAAAATTACTACTATTGGTCAGCCACGCATCAAGGCAGTTTTTAATGAATTCTCAATAAATAAAAGCGGGACAGAAATCACTTTTAGGCTAACGAATATTATATATCTAAAAGATTATTTTAAGCCAGACACAAGTCATTAAAGCGACCGTGCTAGAACCACGAGACTCGAGGGGTGCCTAACACCTTCCTCTCGGTCAACAGAATTCCTTATCCGAATTTCTAGTTCACAGACCAAAAATTAAGAGTCATTTCCTTTTGAATAGGGATTCAATAAGGTGACTTGAAACACCCAAACTCTATTTCAAGTGGCGACTCTGTAAAATAATTAATCCCTTTTCAAAACGTCACTTTGATTGGAAAAACCCATTTTCTCTAAAACTAGCTCCCTAGCGGGGTCGGAGCGGTAAAAATAGGGGTGTGACATATATATACATTATTTCAGTAATGTCGTAAATTGAAATACTGTGTTATAAATTCGAAAAAGAAAAGATTAACAAATAGAGAGAGAAAAAGTGTTTTTCCGACGAAATTGACGGCCAAATAACCACCGGAAAAACGCTTGCTAAGCCTCAACCTTCAGATCTGTTCGGTGACCATGGTAGCCACCACGTCACCGCCATCCTCAGTCCAAAATCCGGCGACCCGCTTCGGACGAAAACCATCGTCGCCGCTGCTCCACGGGCGACATTTGTCGGCGGCATTCCTTCATGCCGAAAACAACAAAATCCAACCAAAACCACCCCCTTCCGTCTCCCTTTCCCCTTTTCCCGTCAAACGGCACCGTCAACCGATCCCAAATACTCCGTCGAACTTCCTCGCGCAACCCCGACATCGGATCTTACAAGATCCGGTCACCAGTCGTCGCGCCACTCCTTTTTCTTTGTGAGATAACCGGAGTGTCAAGACACCTGGTGAAGGATTATAGTCACACATGTTAGTCGGGGTTCGGATCGCCAACGAACCGACCATGTTGTCCCTCCCCGGCTCAAGTGTCCGCTTGGGTAAGTCAGTCTAGAGACACCTATCCCTATTAGGCTTAAACTTAGAAGAACTGAAAACTCAGAATCTGGTTATCCCTATTAGGTGCCGCTTTATTTGCATCATATGCATTTGACTTAGCGGGACTTAGCACAAGAGTCGGGTCTGTCTAGGATAGGTAACCTACTTTATAAAGACCAACATGTGCATCCTACGTGCTCTTTGACATTTGTTTGGAAGGCTATTTGTTTGTTGATCAGCTTTAGGCAATTTTAAAATGCAAGAGACTAAATTATCCTCACATTTAGTGAATCATTTTTCCAAAGAAAAAAATAGTTAAAAGAAGGGAAAATTTTAGTAACATGGTTTTACAGTCTTCAGAACTACGAGGATCTGATTCTCATATCATTGTGAGATACGTAGGAAGTTCTTCCCAGGATACGAGGCTGAGTTTTGTACGGCATAATTTTCAAGAACTAAGCACACCTGATTCTCATTTTATTGAGATACGTAGGTAGTCCTCAATGTATTCGGTGATCTTTTAAAAAATGGTTGTCTTTCCTTTTAAACTAAAAAAAAAGGAAGTTGTTTTCAAAAATGAAAAATATATTATTTATTAAATAAATAAATTTCTCATTATTAAAAAAAAAGTATATTTCTTTGTATCTCCAATTTTCAAGAACTACGCTCACCTGATTCTCACATTAATGAGATACGTAGGCAACCCAGATGAGGTTCGGTGATATTCTTAAGAATTTTTTTTTGAAAATATCAAGCCTTGACACATTCGTTATTTTTAAAGTAAAAAATAGTAAGGAGGTTGATTTGTGGCTAAATTGGCATTTCAACAATAAAACACCAAATCCAAAGAACAGGCAAGATGACCCACAAAAAATGGTATAGGGTTTGAGATGAGATGGTGTAGACTATTAGAATTGATGAATAAGAATAAATGGCTAGGAAGGTGAAAAAATTAAAGCAAAATATGAGAAACATGCAAGTACTTGAAAAAAAGAGTTTATTACGAGAATTTGTACATGTTTTATGATGTTCACTTGCCTCTAGAGTTCAAAACATCAAAATTGGACATGTAAGAAGGTCATGGTGATCCTTTGGCTCATCTAAAAAGGTTTTGAAATCAATTAAGAGGAGTAGGGGGAAAGAGAAACTGTTGACGGCTTACTTTGGAGAGAGTTTGATGGTGATAAATTCAAAATGATTGGGTTCAAAATGAAAAAAAAAAGATGTTGTAGCAATGATTGTGAAGACTCCATTAAAGCCGACGTGCAAATCAGTGGCTAAAGTATTAAGTTCAGCAATTTAGAAGTTAATCTGCTCCTCACGAGGAAGGATTTTTGGTAGTTTGTTTTGTTTTTCTTTCTACTACCCGAATTATTTTAAGGTTGGGGTATGGGATCTATCTTGTCTTATTTTATTATCATTTCTATTCAAATCTTTGTATCTTTCTGTCAACAAATGAGTGTCCTTTTTATTTTTATTTTATTTTTCATTATATATTTTTTGATTGTCTTTCTTTTCTTTAGAGAGCTCTTTCTATGATAATTCTAGTGATGTGATATCCATGTTGAATTCACAGACTGATTTTTAAATCCAATCTAATCTTGAAACATTTGACCAAAAAGATAGAGTTGAAAGGAAAAAACATATAAGAAAATAAGTAAAGTGTTCAGGTATTTGGGGATATAGTTACAGTCTCACTTGAATGTATTGAGACAATCACTTTGTGAATCAGAAAATAACTTGATCATCGATTAGAAGATTCAATTCGAGAATTTTGAATGGGGCCGATCCGAGAATATATAGTATCCACTATCAAGAAAAGCAAGAAGAAGTTAGCTCCAAAAAGGCATGAGTCATCTATCGAGAGAAAAGTACAATATAAGTGGACATGTATATTTCACAAGCTTAAAAGAAGTGATGCACATGCATGAGTGTAGTCACGATCAATGTTGAAAAGATGTGTATGATCTTCATGTTCTACTCTCAAATTACATGTTATGTACTTGTGTTTTTAAGGATTGATATGACGAATACATTTCATTCTGCTACCCAAATGTTGTGTCATCCTTTGTTACCCTTTTTGAGCTTTAGTGTTATTTTCTTTCGTACCCCTCTTTTGGAATCAAAATAGAATTTTAAAAAGGTAAAAAAAAAAAGTATCAAGAAGAAAATGGAGTCAGAAAAAAAAATTCCCAAAAAGAGAAGAATCAAATAAAAGAAAAATGAGAAATCAGGTTCGAAAAAAAATTTCTTTCTGAACTACGTTTGACTTGATTCTTGCTATGGCAAGATACATACGTAGCCCTACTCTGGGGTTCGATCTAACCAAATAAAAATCTAAGTTACCCAGTATGACATAAAACTGGGGCAAAAATTATTCTTATATGAGTCGATTCCAAAAGTTGTAAATCTCACCCGATATTATGTATATTTTTTTTGAGCCTCATGCCGCCCTTTCTTTCTAACCCTTTCCAAAAACCAAGTTATAATCAAAGAAAAACCTTCTGATCTATCTTTGAAAATGTCAAGGCTAAGCATATTATGGGTATATGATGTTTTATATTTTGGGCGCCATTTTCCTTCATCGACCAAAAAAAAAAAAAAGAGAACAATAAAAAATGAGAGTCTTATTGGTGAAAACCCTCTTGGGCACCATAAGGCGACAGTGAGATGTGATATCAATAAAAATGAGAGTCATATGGGTGAAAACCGTCATGGGGCACCATAAGACGACGGTGAGTTGAGAAAAAAATGAAAATGAGATCGGCTTGATGGCAAAAATCCATTGAGGTGTCACTAGCCGAAGGAGGATGGTGATCTAGAGGGAGCATGTTCAAGAATGACTCCATTTTAAATTCAATAAGTGGGCAAAAGTTGACAATGATTAGTGTGGAATGATCCAGTTGTTTAATTCAAAAATGCATATCAAATCAGCTATCATACTCAAATAAGTTTTCCTATATGTTGATTTGAAAAAGAGATGCACTTTGTCTTTCCCTTTTCCCTTTTTCTTTTTATTATTTTTGTTTTTGAATTTTTGTCGTCATATGAAAAATCATTGTCATCTTTCGCGTATTTTTTTTTTTGAGTCGAATTCACGTCAAGTCAAGTAAGAAAGAGCTTCAAAACTTGCTATCAACTTCCTCAATTGCACAAAGCATGACAAAGGGCTGATGTACCAAGTTAACATGCTTCAAAATAAAGTAAGATATTCAAGAATGCTTGTCACCTGATAGTTTTTGAATTCATAGAAGTGAAAGATATGTTTAAAGTTAAACCCAAGAGCATCATGCAAGAGAAATATGATTTGAGCCAAAAAGTTCCAGTAGAAAGAATTCGGGGGTAAAAAATGCAAGTCAACGATACTTATCAATGATTGAAATGGAGCTGAGTATGACAAATGCAAGAGTGGTCACCTCAATAGCCAAATGCCACAAATCAACCTCCACGTTTTTAAATTATAATTGGTCTTTGTTTGAAATAGAGAGGAATTTGCCCTCAATTCAAATGCTTTAAAGTTTAGATATCAACAAGATGAAACACTTCCTTGTTTGGGTAAGTCATTTTTCATTTGTTAGGTGATGCACTTCCTAACTTGAGTTTTGACTTCTAGAAGATGCACTTTCTAGTTGAGTCATTTCAATTAACCTCTAGGAGACGCACTTCCTAGTTAGAGTATGTCCAGTTTCATTTGTTAGGTGATGCACTTCCTAACTTGAACCATCACTCTTAGAAGACGCACTTTCTAGTCTAGTCATTTCATTTAATCCTTAGGAGACGCACTTCCTAATTTGGATAATTCAAGTTTCATTCGTTAGGTGACGCACTTCCTAATTTGAACCATCACTCCTAGAAGACGCACTTTCTAGTTGAGTCATTTCATTCAACCCCTAGGAGACGCACTTCCTAGTCTGGATAATTCAAGTTTCATTTGTATGGTGATGCACTTATTAACTTGAACCATCACTCCTAGAAGACGCACTTTCTAGTTGAATCATTTCATTCAACCCCCAAGAGACACATTTCCTAGTCTGGATAATTCAAGTTTTATTTGTTAGGTGATGCATTTTCTAACCTGAACCATCACTCCTAGAAGACGCGCTTTCTAGTTGAGTCATTTCATTCAACCCCTAGGAGATGCACTTCCTAGTCTGGATAATTCAAGTTTTATTTGTTAGGTGACGCACTTCCTAACTTGAACCATCACTTCTAGAAGACGCACTTTCTAGTCGAGTCATTTCATTTAACCACTAGGAGAAGCACTTCCTAGTCTGAATAAGTCAGTTTTCATTTGTTAGGTGAAACACTTCTTAACTTGAACATTCACTCCTAGAAAACGCACTTTCTAGTCGAGTCATTTCATTTAATTCCTGGGAGACGCACTTCCTAATTTGAATAAGTCAGTTTTCGTTTGTTAGGTGACACACTTCCTAACTTGAACATTCACGCCTAGAAGTCGCACTTTCTAGTCGAGTCCTTCAATTTAACTCTTAGGAGACACACTTTCTAATTTTGTTCATCAGTTTTACTCTGACGAGACACATTTCCTTAGTAGGGCTTTGATTCACACTCTTTCTGTACTTTTCAAAAATTGTAATCTTATGATGCTCACAAAATTTTCTCAGTACAAACTGGGGCAAAAAATTTTATGTATGAAGAATGGGAACTTACTTCTTGAACAGGACCTTCCTGAAGAATGAGAATTTACTTTTGAACAGGATCCTCCTGAAGAATGAGAATTTACTTTTTGCACAGGACCCTCCTGAAGAATGAGAATTTACTTTTTGCACAGGACCCTCCTGAAGAATGAGAAGTTACTTTTTGCACAGGACCCTCCTGAAGAATGAGAATTTACTTTTTGCACAGGACCCTCCTGAAGAATGGGAATTTACTTTTTGAACAGGACCCTCCTGAAAAATGGAATGTTATTTTTCTGTTTCACCTTTTATTTTGAGTTCAGGAACATATTTAATGACCTGATTCCCTTATAATCCGGGATATGTAGGCGGTCCAAAATCAGGACTCGATCACATTTTTTATTTTATTTTATTTTATTTTATCTTCACTTTTTGAATAATTGGAGGATAAAAAATCACCTCTTTGTATGAAAACTCTTCGAAATTTCACACAAAAAGGAGCAAAATGTAGACACATAATTTTTGACCCTTCCCGAGTTTAGTATATTTATTTTTAAATATTAAATATTTATATTTGATCTAATATTATTTTAACTCCTATTTCATTTTTAATAAGTTTTAGTTGAAAATAAATAAATAGTTAAAGTTACACTTCGAGATATTTTTATTTTATTTTATTTTTGTGTTTAAAATAATACAAAAAAATTCAAAAATATATTTCTCTTTTAATTTTAATAAATAAACTAGTAATTTTGATATTATCTTAATTATATTTATTTTAGACTATTTGTAAACTCTATTATATTTTTCTAAAAAATAAAAATTAATTAATTAAGATTTTATTTATTTATTTATTTTATTATTATTTATTTTATATTAAAAAAAAGGGAAAAAGAAGTCTTATCCTACCCCAACTTCCCCACATTATCTGATATTCAAATATCCTCAACTGTTCCCCCCATATTCTTTTTTTTTTTTAAGTGTAACTCTTCAACCCAGACCCATATACGTACATTCACTATTAGAAAATCAGAAAACACAAAGAGAAAAAAAGAAGAAAAACTAAGGCATCAGACAAAAATCATCATAAACCAAAAGAAAAAACAACAGAGAGAACAAAAATCAGTTAGAGGAAAATCAGAGAACAACAAAAAAAAAAATCAGATAAAGAAAAAACAAAAAGAGGAAAAAATGAATCAAGTCGAATTTAAATTCTGTTTGAGTTTCTGGTGATAACGTCTTGCTTCCGTATTCAATAAGTTGGAATACAGGTTCTATTTTGGTCATTGTTGTAATTTTTTATGGAAAAGCATGAATGGAAATATTTGAATAGTTTAATGTATTGTTAGTGTGTTGTTACCTTATCAAAAAAAAGAAAGTATTGTTAGTGTGTATTTGATTTCGTGAACTTGTTGTTACAATATGTTATACAATTAATTTATCGAATGTTTATATATATATACATTTGTTCAGTAATGTCGTAAATTAAAATACTGTGTTATAAATTCGAAAAAGAAAAGATTAACAAATATAGAGAGAAAAAGTGTTTTTCCGGTGGAATTGACGCCCGAATAGCCACCGGAAAAACGCTTGCTAAGCCGCTACCTTCAGATCTGTCCGGTGACCATGGTAGCCACCACGTCACCGCCATCCTCAGTCCAAAATCTGGCGACCCACTTCGGACGAAAACCAGCGTCGCCGCTGCTCCACGGGCGAAATTCGTCGGCGGCATTCCTTCATGCCGAAAACAACAAAATCCAACCAAAACCACCCCTTTTCGTCTCCCTTTCCCCTTTTCCCGTCAAACGGCACCGCCAACCGATCCCACATACTCCGACGAACTTCCCCGCGCAACCCCGACATCGGATCTCACCAGATCCGGTCACCAGTCGTCGCGCCGCTCCCTTTTTTTCCGGCGTTCAAACAACCACAAATGGTTGATTTTCGCTACCGGAAATAACCAGCCATCCCCCTCTCTCCTTTTCCCGCCGCTGGCAGCCACTAGCCGCGCCGACGTCGCCTCTTTTCTTCTCCTTTTTTTCCGGTGGCTGTGGATGTAAAAATATAAAATAAAAATTGACTTTCCTTAGAATTCAAATGAATTAAGGGAAAATGGTTTTGTTAAATAACTTTGATAATTTGGAAATTGTTTAAAAAGGTAGGTGGTATATTTTAAAAACTTTCGTGATTTGATTTGTCCACTAAATTTAGAGCTCATAATAAAATTTGATTAGCTTTTTGTGTATTTATATAGATTTTTTTTTTTTGAAACTTTAATGTTTAGTATTTGAATGAATTCTTACTGTTTTGGTTTAGCATTAATTTAGGAGCATAGTTTGGGGGTCATATAATAGAATTAGATTTTGTATATTTGTATTATTAACATTATTATTATTTTCATTTCTATTTATTATTTTATTTTACCTTATTTTATTTTTATTCATGGTTATTAAAAGGCTTAATAGTTTTTTTTTTATTATTATTATTATTGAAAATTTATTAATCACATTAAATGAATTTACTCAAGTTCATCGTTAAAATTAGGTGACATTTCGAGCAGGCAAGCTTTTAAATATTAGGCAAATATAGGATAATTAAATCTTGTCTCGATTAAGAATGCGGCGTACGCATCTTTCTGAGATATTTAAAAATTCAAGGATGCAATAATGCACCTTGACAAATATTTTTCTAAAATTAACTTTTACAGATTTATTTAATATGAAATAATAGACGATGTCTTAGTATAATAAAATGAGCGATTTTAGGGCCTACTAACATAATTATCCAAAATAATTTAAGTCAAGATAAGTTAATGAAAGCGACCGTGCTAGAACCACGGGACTCGAGGGGTGCCTCACACCTTCCCCTCGGTCAACAGAATTCCTTATCCGGTCTTCTGTTTCCGCAGACCATAATAAAGAGTCATATCCTTTTGATTAGGGATTCAAAAAGGTGACTTGGAACACCATAACTCAATTCCAAGTGACGACTCTGTAAATAAATCAATCCCTATTCAATATCGTCATTTTAATTGGAAAACCCTTCGACCTCGAACCCTTTGGGCGAAAAAGGGGTGTGACAGACGTGCACTCCGATCCCAATAAATATATATAATATTGTGTAGGCGTGTACTCCGATCCCAACACATATATATAATATTGTGCAGGCGTGCACTCCGATCCCAATAAATATATATAATACTGTGCAGACGTGCACTCCGATCCCATATGAAATGCCATGCATGATGTGCAGGCGTGCAACTCCGATCCCAAATCAACAATAAAGTCAAGCAAAGCACTTCGTGTCTCAAGTTAGATCAGACATCAATTTCAAAATCAACTCAACTTATCAAGTAAGAGTATTCTCAAAACGGTTCAATTATACAATTAACTTATTTTATCCCATCAAACAACACCGGTACCCGCATAGATGCTCGTCACAATCACCTATACGGGACCCCCAATTCCCATTGCTCCCATTACACATAACTAACAAATATTCAAATAAGTACTTTGAAAAAGAGTCTAAGGAAAGTCTCAACTTGCCTCAAATCGAAGTCAATCGTCAATCAACAAACTTGCCCTTACGTAAGGAGGCTATGGACATTTAGGAATTGTCTCTTTTCTTCATGTCTTAGATCGTGCGATAGAGCCTATATTGTATATGAAGTCATAGTTGACCACTGAATTCATTTGTTTCTCTTATTATAGTAATGATGTCAGTTACCAGAAGCAAGAATACCGGTAAGCAAGTAAATGTGGCTGCCGGAGAGGGGACTAGTAAGTCACCTACTATACCGGCTAATCAAAGTGAGGCTCCAGCTGAGCATGCATCAGAAACTTCTTCCACTCCGGAAGAAATAAGGGAGAGGAGAACTATATCCCCACAGCCACCTATTAATGCTGTTGATCAAGATCTTAGAAATGCAGTGCAACTTTTGACTCGTATAGTTGTTCGGCAAGCTCAAGGGCAAGCCATTCCTACCACGGGTCCTAGTGGTACAGATAGGGAGGCTAGCCTTCGAACACAGAATTTTCTTAAGATGGATCCTCCCACTTTTGCTGGATCAGATCTTAACGAGGACCCACAGGACTTTATTGATCAAATTCAAAGGGCCTTAGATGTTATGTATGTAACGGGTAGAGAGACAGTGGAGTTAGCGGCGTATAGGTTCAAAGGGGAGGCTATATATTGGTACGAGGATTGAAAACGATCTAGGGGTATTGATGCCCCCCCAGCTACTTGGAAAGAGTTCAAAGAGGCATTTCTTGATCATTATCTTCCATTCGAGATTCGTCAGGCCCGTGCAGATCAGTTTTAAAATCTTCGTCAGGGGAATATGAGCGTGAGGGAGTACAGTCTCCGATTTAATTCTTTGTCGAGATATGCTCCTAATGTTGTAGCTAATATGGATGACAGAGTTCATCAATATGTGGATAGGCTGGATCTATATCTGGTTAGAAATTGTACTATTACCGCTTTGAACAAAGATATGGACATAGCGAGGATCCAAGCTTTTGCACAGAAAATGGAAGATCAGAGGCAGAGGAGAAGAACACAGGAATTAGAAAGAGGATATTCTTAGAGGGCCAGATCTACAGGGCAGTTCATGGCATCCCAAGGAGGGTTTAGACCACAATTTACTGCTAGACCACCTAGGCCATTCATTATCTTCTTATTCTGCAGCTAGTGCCCCACCACAGTTCCAAGGGTCCAGAGGAAATCAATTTGGGCACAGAAGTGAGAGTCAGAGTTCACGGACAGTAGGGTACCAAGGGCAAGAGAATATGAGCCAATCGCGACCTCCTCGAGATCCATGCAATAAATGTGGAAGGTATCATTTGGGCGCATGTCGGCTGGGGACCAATGTTTGGTTTTGGTGCGGTATGTCGGAGCATATGATGAGAGAATGCCCACGAAGGGGCATAGGGGGTATGGCATGACCTATGGGGTCATTTGTTGCATCATTATCATCGATGCCTTATTCAGGAAGGGGTACACAACCAATGGGTCATGTTAGAGGTGATAGAGGAGCCACGAGTTATAGCGGGGCTCAAAATCGTACGTATGCTCTAGCGGATCGACAGAAGTTAGAGGCTTCCCCAAATGTGGTTACGGGTACGTTGTCTATCTTTTCATTCGATGTATATGCCTCAATTGATCCCGGTTCTACATTATATTATGTTACTCCATTGGTTGCTGGAAAGTTCGAAAGAATACCCGAACTGTTAGTTAAGCCATTTGAAGTGTCCACACCGGTTGAGGAATCTATTATAGCTAGAAGGGTTTACCGAAACTGCATAGTAACTATTTGTGGTCGTGATATGATGGCTGATCTTGTGGAGTTAGAAATGGTAGATTTTGATGTTATAATGGGTATGGACTGATGACTGATCTTGTGGCGTCTTGCTGCCACAATCGAATTCTAAAGAAACAATTGAAACAGTAACTTATAATTATCAAACTTCACGCTTAAACCACAATTTCTCAGTCTATTTTAATCTCCTTTTTTCGTCTGTATAATCATGGCGTCACTTACTGTTGCCATGTTATTGTCACAATGCACAATTTACATCCCATCTTTTAAAGGTATGCCATTACTACCAGTCATGACATAATATGATTCCTTATTGAAAAGAAAATTCACCTATTCTAAAAAAGTAAAAATAGTATAACAAAATTTTCCCACCATATGTTACTATTATTCACGTCTTCCTATAGAATTAGTAAGGACAAAATTTGTTAATCATTGGCCACCCATCATTCTAGAATCATTATTGTTCAAAAACAATTCATTCTTAATCTTACCTATTTCTATGTACGCAACTTAACACCATGTGCACTGCTGCTCCACCATATTGGTATAGAAGAACCAATTAAAAATTACTTCACAACAAAATAAAGTGTCTAACCTGAACGAAGTTGACGAGAGTGCCTCTCGGAGCAACGAGTGAAAACAACAAATCTTACTCTTGTAACTTGCTCTGATTTTATTATTGATTATTAATATATAATAAACCCTTACCCTTAAAATTTATTTTATACATAGATCTCAACGCTTATGAAAATATCAGTTTGACCCATAATTATAAAATAATGATTAAAAGTTACGAGATGGGTTAAAATGGGACAAATTTATTAAATAAATTAGTAGGGACATTACACAACTGTACTTTCAAACAAGTCAAGCTTCCTCAGAATTTCATGCTTATCATGACTCAATTTAAACAACAGCGTATAATTTGGCTTATTACAATTTTTTGTCGTTTATGTTGTTTAATTAATCAGACCCTCGAGGCCCAACGCAGGCCTAACTAAACGCAAAGACTCATTCATTTGACAACAAAATGAGGATAAAAAATAATCATACGAGTTTAATTTGAGGTTGAAGTCATTGTTGTGAAAGACTGAAACCAGGCTTCTGTTGTGGTATTGCTTTTGCAAAAGCATTGATGAGTATGCGGATTTGCATGGAAAATGGTGGCAGAACTAGTAAGAGTAATGAATTTAACCAGTTTTTTTCTTTTTTAAATGAACTTAACCCTGAACGAAGGTGGTGGTGGGTGCCCACTGCCCACTGTACAACAATCAACCATGGTGGACTTATTCAAACTAGGGTCCTCTGTTTGGATGACATTAAGAATCCATAGATCATTGACTATTGAGGCCATATATTCTTTTATTATCAGAGAGTTGTTTGTATATGGAACTTTTTGCTGACTTCGTCAAAATTAAGATTGTGATTTATTGCTTTGACCAAACATAAGGAGGAAATGTGCAGAGAGGAGGGTACACCTGGAGGAAAAAGGGATCAATTGCGTCTGTCCTACATGAACCGAAAACTTGACATCATGAGCTTCTGTTGTTAATTATTATTAGCTAATTAGATATTCTGGAAAAGTAAAAAGTCTTCCTTATGTATATCGTTCACTCAACTTCATGAAACTCACATATGTTACAAGTCATTGAATCCATGATTACTCATTCTTAGGTGGTTATTTCCATGGCCGCGTCAACCTGAGTTATGGAGTTGATATTGCTAAAATTAGATGGATGGGAGTTTTACAGGTACTTTCTGTGACAATGGTTTGTGTTCCTTTATTGATATTTCATGAAGTTGTATATTCCTAGGCCGTGTTCTACGCTCTTAGGTAGATCAAAGCCTTTAAGTTTACTTGTATTCAAGTTCCTATACATCTTAGCATTACTCTATGTGCTTTTCTGTTGTAGAGGATTTCCATTGGTTATTTATTTTCTTCAATCCTGGAAATTTGGTTTGCGAATGATTATCCTGTTGATTCATCAAAGGCATTCGTCAGGAGATACTACTTTCAAGCGTAAGTATACCTTTTGAGATTCTGGATCATCTGCTGTTAGGTTCATTCATGGTTTATGTTGATCTTTTTGATGCTGATTCATATGGTTGGAGTGTGTGTTTTCCTTAATCATGTCTTCCTATGTCGAGAATAGTACTCGTATCTGTTCAAGATTTTTGTAGTGCTTGAAGTTTTGTGGTAGCAGTAGAATATTTATCCTTTAGCTTGTGGATGAACTAGTAGCCTCGTGAATCTGTAAATGCTATTACTACTAATTGTCCTGTGGAAAAAGATCTATGATACTCCAAGGAGTTCATGACGTGCAACATTACCAGACCCCCCCCCCCCCAAAAAAAATAAAAAAAATAAAAAAAATAAAAAAAAAAAAGAGAAAGAAAAAAAAGGAGTTCATGAAGTGCACAACAATATTCTAGTGATTCAAATGGTCATCCATCAGTTACTGGGAAATGCTGTTGGTTGACATTTGCTCTCTTCCCATGTTCTTTCAACTTTTTTTTTTTTTTTGATAAGGTAAACTATTTTATTAACATTTAGGGGGAATACCCCGTATACATATGCCAAAAGAAGAGAACCTACACCAAAATATGGCTCTCAACAAAAGAGGTTCAATCCTCTATATAAATTGGGACCTCGCAAGTACACCAAAAGTAAACTAGGTACGAAACGCTACTCCTTAACTTTACAAAATCAAGTTCTAGCCCTTCAAAAGCCCTCCTATTCCTCTCCATCCAAATGACCCACATGACTATTAAGGGGGCAACACTCCAAGCTCTCGTGCTTTCCTTCCTTCATTTAAGAGTTCAACTCTGCAAAGCCTCCTTCACTGTGCGCGGCATGGCCCATTGCGTCCTAAACAAATTTAGGGCCACCCTCCATGACCGACTAGCCACCTTACAATGCTGTAGAAGATGATTTACCCTTCCACCGGTACTTTTACACATGAGGCACCAACTGACATGAGTGATTTTCTTCTTTCTCAAATTCTCCCCTGTTAATATCACACCCTTTGCCGCCAACCATACAAATAAACAAACCTTTCGTGGTGCTCTAGGGATCCAAATGGATTCATAAGGAAATATACCTTCCACCATCACTAGCAACCTCTTATAAAAAGAGCTAGCAGTGATTAAGCTGTCACCACTCTCCTGGCACCTCCATGCATCTAACAAGTTGTTTGATGTGTCTAGCCTAAGCTCTGACAGATTGTGAAATACTTCGATCTCCCAATCATGAAGGTTCCTTCTGAATCTTAAATCCCAGTGAATAGCACCCTCATGAGACCTACAAATTTGTTGGATTGTCCTCTCTCTCTAACAAGAAATGCGGTATAAATTAGGAAAAGCTTCCTTCAACTCGACCTCCCTACACCACTTATGTGCCCAAAAACTAATCCTACTTCCATCCACAACCTTAAACGAGATATGTCGATGAGAAACATCCCACCCCTTCATGATACCCCTCCACAAACCACACCCGAATGGAGTTACAAGGTTTCTAGTTCTCCATCCACCATCCATTCTACCATATTTATCCGGTATCACTACTTCTTATATAGCAGTCCGTTGACCAGATCAATCAAATGAAAATCTCCTCCCCTAATATTGTGCTTATTGGAATTAAATGTAGGTTAAGCAAAACTTATTTAGCTTTTCAGTAGATATGTTTCCCTATTGCTCATTTTCCTGAGACATTGTGCAATACATGATGACCTTTTCAGTTTTTGCTTGTCCAGATATATGGGTCTATGCAATTGTATGATTTTCATGATAGTTATGAGGAACAATGAGATCCCAGATCTGATTAATTGTGCCTTTATGCCAATTTGAAAATTGTAAATCCATGAAGAAGAATGAACTTTCCCCAAAGTTTGCCGTGCAAGAGATTGTTAATTGTTTAGAGAAATTCTCTCTCTCTCTCTCTCTCTCTCTCTTTCTGTCTCTCTCTCTCTCTCTCTCTCTCTCTCTCTTGTTTATCATAATATACTTCTTAATATGCAGGGTGGCTGGAATCTTAATTGGTTTGTCGTACCTGATTTTGCTGTATGGCCTCTATGTTCCAGACTGGTTCTTTGAAATATCGAGTCTTAACATGGAATCATCAGTTTCAGGATATGGATTGAGAACGCGAACTGTAAGGATCTTTCTGAAGAGCTTCAAGATTTTAGAGTTCTCTGGTTTAATCTTTCTGGTTCAGCACCAGACCCCTGTTAAATTGTCACTCTACATGCCTTACTTTTAATTTTCCTAGAAGTCTGATTCTTCAGTAAGTTAATGTGGGGTTATTTTGGGAGATCAGTGTACATGGTTTAAGAGAGAGTGAAGCCACATTTCAGGGTGACAGATTGAACCACTCTTGATGACAGATTGAACCACTCTTGATCTTACTTTTAGTCATGATATCTATTTTTAACAGGTTAAATGTGGAGTGAGGGGCAGTCTTGAGCCTCCTTGCAATGTTGTTGGTCTGATTGATAGACTTCTTCTTGGTGAAAAACACCTTTATCAACGTCCCTTCTTCAGAAGAACCAAGGTTCTTTATGACCTTAAGTGTCATGTGCAATATCTGATTTTGTGGATTTGAACTTTACATCTCTATTCACGTTGTTTTTCTCTTATAATTTTCTTTGGGTAGGAATGCAGTGTCAACTCTCCTGATTATGGACCTCTACCATCAAATGCACCTGGATGGTGCCTTGCTCCGTTTGACCCTGACGGGATCTTAAGGTAAACATCCTCCTTGTCCTGTACACGTACCCAGAAGATTGCATCTGATTTAGGTTTATTAGCTAAAGCCTGATTCATGAAGGCTGATTGATGAATCCCTTTCACTTCATTGAGCAATGTATAAAGTAACATATCTTTTGTTGTACCATTTGTTTTACGTAGGATTAGTGCTTAAATCAACCAAAGAATACACAATGGATTAAGAATGACATGAAATTCCTGTTTCTTTTTCATGTACATCAAATTATTTCCAAGCCTCTTTGTCAGATAGCAAATTCTCTTTCCTGTTTTACTTTAATTGCTTCTAGCTCATATCATTCTGTTTCCTCATTGAAACTATTCAGCTCTTTGATGGCAGCCATTACGTGCCTTGTGGGCTTGCATTTCGGCCACATTCTTGTGCATGTTAAAGTAAGAAAGACATGATACCCTTTTGAAACATTTGCTAACTATAGAATTGTTTCTTGTTTTTGTTGTATCCTCTTTTTCATATTTATGCCTCTTTCTGTAGGATCACATGCAGAGGGTAATCTTTTGGTCCATATTTTCTGTCTTTCTAACACTTGCAGGATATGTATTGGAGCTTGCAGGTATGCTGTTTTATATGTGATGGTGGTTTGAATTTTGTTTTCACGGCATGTTTGCTTTTCAGCTGACGCTCACAGCACATTTTTTTTTGTGTTTCAGGTGCTCCTCTTTCTAAACCGCTTTACACATTGAGCTATATGTTCGTCACGGCTGGAGTATCCGGATTGCTCCTAGTAGTTCTTTATTACATTGTGAGCCTGACTAGATTTTTGGTTATCTTCTCTTTTTATGAGATCAATCCTTTTGTGATATTAATTTTACTAAAAATGATATGTACCGAGGGAGAAATTTTCTTGCATTGCCATTTGGCAGGATGAACAATAACCACTGCCCGAGAGAAGCCACCAGAAATGAGCGTTGATGATATTAACATACTGTATCAGATATTCTACTTGATGAAAAAGCAACTAATAGGTTAATTAATGGAATTAAACTGAAGTGCACAACTGGAGAGTACGTTTTATTTCCTTTAATGTTACAGAGTCTTTATAAAAGATCTATACAAGCAAACTCCAAGGTTGTTAATATTATTTTTTACACTATGTTGTTGGTAAGTAAATGATAAAAATACGGTAGACTCAATATGTCAATCATTACTAAGGCAAATTTATATTTGCTCATGATGAGTTACCGTCAAGTGTCTAACTGAAGGCAGATACATTTATATATTCGCTAAAGCAATGCATGATCTGCTGTCTGCACTTCCAAATTCAATTAGATGGCTGTCTGGAAGATTCCAAGACAGGGTACCAAATAATGAAATGCAGATTGTGCACAAGAAGTTTTCCTGATACCTTTATGTTTCCGTCAAATCATCTAGTAATTGCTTTCCTGGCACTGTCTTTTGGCTTTTGAGAAAAAACATCTTTATTTTGAAGTAGAAACTTATACTTCTCATACTGTATTTGTATTGCTATTTTTTTTTATTCTGTTACAACACGTTCTTGTAAACTATCAAATAGGAAAGGTATTTTTTTGAGAATATATCAAATAGGAAAGGTATCCCCTTAATCTTTTATATGATTAGAGGAACAGGATGATATTACTGATCTACAACAACAACAACAAACCCAGTGTATTCCCACAACGTGGGGTCTGAGGAGGGTAAGATGTACGTAGTCCATACCGCTACCTCCGAAGAAGTAGAGAGGCTGTTTCCGGTAGACCCTCGGCTCAAGATATTACGGATCTAAGGAATGGAATTAATTTGCATTCTTTATCTGGCTGGTGCAGGTTGATGTCAAATGTTTTCAGAAGCCAACGATACTATTTCAGTGGATGGGAATGAATGCTCTACTCGTCTTTGCTTTGGCTGCTTGTGGCCTCTTTCCTGGGGCACTGCAAGGTTTCTATTGGTATTCACCCGAAAACAACTTGGTAATCATCTTCTTTCCATCAAATGTTCGTTCCTCTAGCAAACTTACTCATCTCCCAAGGAGCTATTTCTGATAATTGCAAGGCTCTGTTTCACTAACCTTCTGTCGGCAAGCAGTGTTTAGTGAGAGGTATTTCTGATCCTTAGGGTGAGAGGTGTGACAGAGAGAACAACAGAGAGAGAGAGAGAGAGAAAGAGGGAGGGGGAGAGAGAGAGAGAGAGGGAGGGAGTCCATATCCCTAGAAATGAGATTGGGATTTAAAATTTAGCGTTTTATGATTGAGGCTTAATTTAACCTACTATTCAACATATTAGATCCAAGACAGGCATCAAAAAACAGTGAGCTGATATAGCTTTAGTATACCTATGAGACCTGGAAAGATACTCAAAGTATCTTGAGATCAGCTAAAGCGCAGCAAAGATAATTCAGTTCTTGTATCCTGATGTATAAATTAGTAGTACGAATTTGGAGGATTCTCAGTAAAATGGGTGCCCTCGGGGAAGGAGGTTGGGTGGGAAGGTGCCATTTGAAACTGGGACCTCTTTACCAGTTGAACTAGTCTGACTACCCTTCTCAGGTACCATAGTGATATTTTATGCCGTCATTCACTTGATAACTTTCGTACTTGTATATTCTCCTCAAGTAGCTATATATTTAAACTTTTTCTCATTATCAATTTTCTCTCCATCTTTTGTGTTAAGTGACATAATCAAATAGCATCATTTTCTAGCACATTCGCTGCTTCATTTAGGTTTCCAAGTTTGTTTATGCATACTCTTAGGTGCTTTTACAGATTTACAGAAATGGTGCTTCTCATCAAATCTGAAGTTACAAATAAAATGGAATGTAGGTTGACATCACGGAGAGGTTCATTCGAGCAGCATTTAATTCAAATAAGTGGGGTACGTTGGTATTTGTGATGCTTGAGATATTGTTTTGGGGTTTGGTTGCTGGATTCCTTCATGCAAAAAAGGTTTATATAAAGCTATGAAGCTGCTGACGTGAGTGTTTTTGCATTGTGTGGTACCACGCTTTCTTGATCATGCCCAAATGTTTCAAAAGCCATGCATGCATTTAAAGAATCCTTCAGCAGCAAATCCAGAAGATAACTGAGCTATGAACAGTTTCCAGCTTTCTCCTTGTGTAGCTGTTGGCATTAAAATCTGCTTCTAGGATACCCCTATTTAGTCCTTTCATAAATGACGTCACGTTGTAAACTTGTAGTATGTATTTAATTCTCTTGACATGAAATGGAGCCTAGAGTGGACACAACATTTTTTTTTGTGTGTGTTTGTGTTGTGTGTGTTCTTTTTCGGTGGAGTGGCTGGGAAGCAGGTAGAATGAAGAATGCTCTTATTAACAGCGACTTTTTTTCCTATGAATATATTCAGACCATCTCTAGACCTTTTGTTCTTCAACTTTTGCTAATTCATTTACCCAGAGGGATCAAAGAGTATTAACTTGTGAGTCTGATATAGGCACTAGTATTAATACAACAACAACATAACCATGGTCCATGGCAGTTTTATCAAGGCTGTCTTGCTGGAGATTCAGCAACTGCAGTAAATGAACCAGATCATATATCAAATTAATTTCTTACATTGTACTTTTTTCCGAGTCAGAAGAAACAGTTTAATTAATTTACTTACTAATTAAAGGTTGTCTCATCACAAGGTAATTGTTCTTCCTAGACAGAAGTTGAGGGTGTAAAGTTCTCAAACGGTAATTCATCTAGTTAGTGGCAGAATAGACTGATTTTTTGTTTCATGTAAACCTGGACCCAACACTAAAGAATACTCACATCAAAAGACGGAACCGATAATGAAGAATTTAGACAGAGATGAGGGGAAAACTGGAGGACACTTAAATACAAGACAAGATTTGTTTACAACTAGTCGTCGAATATGTAACAGAATTTAGACAGAAATGATGGAAAAACTGAAGGCCAGGCAAGATTGTTTACAACTAGTCGTCGAATATGTAACAGAATTTAGACAGAAATGATGGAAAAACTGAAGGCCGCTTGAATACAAGGCAAGATTGTTTACAACTAGTCGTTGAATATATAACAGAATTTAGACAGAAGTGAAGGAAAAACTGAAGGCCAGGCAAGATTGTTTACAACTAGTCGTTGAATATGTAACAAAATTTAGACAGAAATGATGGAAAAACTGAAGGCCGCTTGAATACAAGGCAAGATTGTTTACAACTAGTCGTTGAATATATAACGTGAAACTACACCCTAAGAACAAAAAAAGCAAAAGCAAGAAGATATGAAATTAAAGTAACAGGCTAGCTAGAAGATTATACGTATTCATGCTTGTTACGTTCCAAGTTGTTTCATCACAAGAAGATTATAAGCTCTTGAACAGATATGCAATGAAAGATAAACTTGAGAGAATAGAAACAAAGTAGTTTTGTATATTTTCTGAATGAATCCCTTCAACTAGTACAAGTTGCTTTAACAGGAAATGAAATGAGACTAACTACCATGACTAACTAATAACAAATGGACACTACTATGTTAACTAACTCCCACCTGATGTGGCATTATAAGTATTATTATTATTATTATTATTTTATGCAAAGAAGAAGATAGAATTCATTGTAGTACAAGAATTGTCACTATATAGTATTAGAATGGAATGGTGATTTTGCATTGATGACACTTCGTTTTAAAAAAATGACTCCATTCTTTTCTAGCAATACTTTACAAACATCTTCTTTATTCTCTTAAACTTTGCCAAGTCAAAGTAAGTCATTGCTTTTTAAACGAAGGAAGCAATATATACAATTGAGAAAATGGTCAAAAGCCCCCCCCACCCACCACACACACAACCTTTAACCCAAATCTCAACTACACACCTATATTTTACGGGGTCCTATGACCCCCTGAACATTTTAAAAATGGAATATATACCCATCTAAAAATTCATACCCGGATGTTGTTTCAAGTAGTGACTTGCACGGGCTGCCATGTCATGCAATGTCATTGCCACGTCATTTTTTTCCTTTTTTACTCTAAAAAATTAATTATTTTACTTTATATATTTTCCTTTCCTCTTTATATATTATTTCCTCCTTAACAAAGTTTTTTTCTCTTCCCCATTTCCCATTTTGCTCCATTTTCTTCGTCAACCCAATGTCATTTCTCGTAGTTAATTTTTGAAATTTAATTTTGCATTAAATTTAATTCGCCGCATTCGAGGAGATTTTCGACTTCATATTTACCGAAAAGGTTCAGCTTAAAAACTCCGGTTGCAGCTCCCGTGGTGATTCCGACAGCGGATGATGATGAATTGCTTTCGTTACGTAAGATCTCTAGAATTACTAGTAGCAAATTCCTCGGGATGTTTTTTTCATTTTTGCATCATATTGGTGTATGACGAGAAGTATGAAGAAGCATAAAGCTTCAATTGAAATGATTTCCAGAAGAGTCATAATAGCAACTATTACACAAGAAGAGAGAAGATTCTAAATCGGGATTGGTCCAAGAAGGTACGTATAGTGTGAAGAATTTTGAAAGATAATGAAATTGGAGAAGAAAATGAGAGTGTGAAGAATTTTGAAAGAAAATGGGAAATTGGAAATGGGGCTGATCTCTTGGAACACAAATATGTTCCAGAACTGAAGGGGATCAACGGAAATTATTTGGAAATTGGAGATGAGGAAACACCATTAACGAATTCTTGGACTTTTTTATTTTGAGAAAGAGAAGAAGAAAACAAGAGAAAATGAAATATTTAAAATAAATAATTTTCGTTCGAACTCTCTTTTCATTCTCTTCAAAGAAAGTGAAACACACTCTCTTACCATGTCAGCTTTCTAGGGGTAATAATTCCATTTTTAAAATGTTCAAGGGACCCCTGCAAAGTATTAGTGTGTAGTTGGTATTTGAAGCTAAATCTACTTTTTAAATACTAGGTAAATAATTATAACACGTAACAAATTAAATTTATTAAGAGTTTTAAATATTTATTTATCCAAAAATATTTTTTCTAATTGATTTAGTTGGCTTAAATTTAGGAATTTGTAATTATCATTACTCAATCAAATATTTTTAATCCTCGATCCTTCAATATTTCCTTCTTTCTCTTAAAAATTTTTAATTTTAAAAAAGTAAAACAATATTTTCCTTTCGTCTCCTAATCTTTTTATACAAAGTTATATACAAACATGTTTGACTTATGTATAAAACATGAAAAAAGATGCTAATTTTTTTTATTTTTTTTTATATATATAAGTATATGAACTGTTTTACTTAATCTTTTTATAGTTGGTTATATACAAATACTTAAATTTTCTTTTATATGTATGAAATACATATACAAACTGTTTGACTTAATGTTTTTTTCTTATACCAAGTTATATACAAATTTTATGAATTGTGATATTTCAATTAAGGGGATATACTTTAGATTGTATACTGGATGAAATCGATTTATAAAGTAGTTTTTTGTATGTCACAATTGTATTGTAATAGATACATAAACTGACATTAATTGATTGTGATATTCAATTTAGGTAATAATTTACACATCAATTTCATACACTATGTGATTATCTCTTTAAATCAAAATCATATGTCATTCTTCCGTATTAAATTAAGATAGAATAAATACTACCATCTTTCATACTAAAAAAAAAGAAGAAGAAAGAATCAAGATTTATAAAAGAAAATTAAAAAAAAAAACATAAATAAAAGCATGAAAAGAAATAGAGAATAGGAAAATATGAACGAAAAAAGTTCTTAACCTAGGTTTTTAAGAACAATGGAGAAAATAAGGTTACTATAACTAAAAAAAAATTATGAGAAGAAATTCATGTAGAGAAGATTATCATATACTGTATTAACTACTGTTTTTTTACACGTATTTGTTAGGTATTGTGGTGCCAGTTAGGATTGAGGTAAGTGATAGTTTAACATAATTGAAACCCGACTTGATTTATGTGGGCATATTCACTATTTCTTCGTATATTTGTTATGATGTATGCTAAAAGAAGTAACTTGTTGAATGATGTATCCAAATGTTAATCACATCTAATGAGGTTGTATTCAAGACTCATTGATTGTACAATTATGGTTGTTATTTTTCATTATATTCGTGTTTGTTGCGATGTCTGATGATTATTGTGGAATGCCTTGATATCTGAACATCTTCATGAAATTTATGTTATTATTAAAGGATGTACTAATATTTAGACATCTTCACGAGATTGGTTGATATAGGGTAGGCAGGCACTAGATGTTTGAAATTTTGGTAAATGGACAAGAGCTCATCCTTTGTAGGTCATGGCTAGTGGGTGATCATAAAATGCTTAACATGTACTACAAGGTATTGATGAGTGTGACGGTTCCTTGAGTAGATCAAATTTATTTGTTGACTTGTTATATTTGGTTCCTTGAGGAAACTGAGATTTATTATTATTGTTACTGTTGTTGTTGGATCGGATTCATGAATGATCCGGGTTAAATCGCAAATGATTGGCATATCTCTTTTATTGTCCACTTATTTATGTATTTGAAACAAGGTATAACATATTGTTGTTGAGTCATGATGTATTGACTTAGATTAATGCTGATAGTCATGATCTTAACTTGAGTTGTTGTCTCTATTAAATTATACTTGACTGAACTTTGTGGTGTTGTTTGAAGGGTTGAGTGTGTAACATAATGAAGGTAAAAGTTAGCTAATAAATGTAATATGCCAGTCTTCATTTAGGTAATGAAATCTAATTGTTAATAATTCAACTCTTCTTGTGAGTTTCAGAATTGTGGACATTCTTACACCGCTTTACCAATTCAAACGAGTAAACTCACTAAGACTTGAATAAAAACAAAGTCAGAATAATAGGTTTATCTGATCTTATTTAAAGTATTTTAGTCATCCACATGCATTTTGCATATATCTTTGTAGATGTAATTTTACCAAGGAGAAAAATTCATGGTACTTAGATGCCCTCACTAATTCTGAGTAAATACTCATTTATGTATGTCAAGCATTCAAATCCTTCCAAAAAATCTAGCGTGGAATGTTCTGTGTTTGTGAAGTTATATGGTTGTTATAACGTAAATCTAAGAGTGTGATCTAGTGTTTAATGAAATGAATTTTGAGCATCATAAAGTTTCAAATCTAATTTTTAATAAAGATCAATATTAGGTGATTTCTTTCCGACTATAAAAAAAATAAAATTATTCATTCGTACTAATGTTAATAATAAATTAAAGAAACTTAAATCTCAATGCTCTAGTGGCAGCTATAATTCAAAAATGTTGGGTCCGCAAGTTTTATCTAGTGGGACTTAAAAGGCAGAGAATTGGGCAACATTTTCGATGGGCCGTTTTAGTTTTAGTTGGGCACAAAAGGCATTTTTGATATATAATATAAGACGGCGTGCGTTATATGTATATATATATATAGAGAGAGAGAGAGGGGGGGGGGGGGGGGGGGGAAGATGGTGTCGCTGAAGCTACAGAAGCGCGTGCTCAAGTGTGGGAGGGGCAAGGTTTGGCTTGACCCCAATGAAGGCCATGACCAACTCTCGTACGTTCTCTCTCTTTTTATGGTAGTGTTGAGGTCTTACATGCTCTTATTATTATATGAATTGGAAATGTGGGTGATTGAGAGTAAGTATTACATTATTAGCTTTGTCACTTAAATGATCGTGCCTACATACAAGATAGGAACATATTGCTTGTTTTGAGCTGTCTGGGCATTCCCATTTAGGGCAAAATATCAGAAAATTGGTGAAGGATGGTTTCATCATCAGGAAACCGACCAAAATACACTCAAGGTCACGTCTCGTGTCCGCAGAATGAAGGAAGCTAAGAGGAAGGGCCGTCACTCTGGATATGGTAACTCTCCTACTCTTTCAAACCACATTCTTCTCGATCTTCACAAGCTTCTTTATGTTTTACTCTTATCCTTGCCTTGTGTTTTCACCCAAATTCATTTATTGTGTCCCTACTGTATGCTGTCTCACCTACTTCTTGATTCGGTTGTAGTTATAATTGTCTGTCTCCCCATTTCACGAGTGAATGTTAACCTTGCTTGAACCATGTCGATTGGCTCCTAATCTTTTCTTTTAATGAAAATTTGCTGCCCAAGTTTGTTTCGGTGACTCCTGATATTGAGAGGACTTTTTTCTTAGGTAAACGTAAGGGTACCAGAGAGGCTAGGTTGCCCACAAAGATGCTATGGATGAGGAGGAGGAGAGTCCTTAGGCCGTTGCTTCGCAAGTACAGGGAGTCCAAGAAGATTGACAAGCACATGTACCATGACATGTACATGAAGGTGAAGGGTAATGTCTTCAAGAACAAGCGTGTGCTAATGGAGAACATTCAAAAAACAAAGGCTGAAAAGGCTAGGGAGAAGACCTTATCGGACCAATTTGAGGCCAGGAGGGCAAAGAACAAAGCAAGTAGGGAAAGAAAGTTTGCAAGGAGGGAGGAGCGTTTGGCTCAGGTTATAAATTATAAATTTCGCTGACATCTCTCGTTCAAGAGGAGAGTTAGTTATTTTTTGCATGATTTCGTTAGCTAGTAGTCAATAAAGTTGTCTTCTGTAGAAATGACAGTGCATGGGTGTTAAGCTTGTATTTTCTCCAATTCTCAGGACCAGGGGAGAAGCCAGTACAACCTGCAGCAGCGGCTGCAGTCACCACCCAAGCTCAGCCAACCCAGTAAGTTCTCCTCAAACATGCTATGTGTTTACCCTTGGTGGTTATTAGAACAAGTTTAACAATAACATGTCCTTGCAGGGGGATCTAAGAAGTCAAAGAAGTGAGGATGATATTGTTGGGTCATGGGCCTTTGTCCCTTCCTATGTGGATAAAATGAAGTCTAATTTGGACCAACCCACTTTTGCCCATAGGCCATTACTATGGGGCATATATATTGATCTTTTTAGGTCTTATTCACTGTCACAGTTTTCAGCGGCCAAAGAGAGAAAAACAAAGCTGATTTTTGCACTTAAATTTCAGCCACAGCTGTCAACTTCAAATTGCGATTCCCGCTTCGTTTCTTGTCCGATTGAGCTGATTTTTGGACTGCTTGTTCCTCTCATCTCAATCTTTGATTAGGAACTGACGGAGCTTGATTTGGTGGCCTGTAGCTCCTGTTCTTCATTCCCGAACAGTATATGTGTTTTTGGTGCTTTCACTCCTTTATTTCTCTAGTGTTTGGTGCTGTGGATTATGTATTATTTCTTGTTGTTTGGCACTTGTTTGGTGGCCATTTTGGAGGACAATATTGTAACTCTTTGGTGATTATAGTGGAGGTTTTGGTCTCGTGGTTTTTTACCACGTAAATCTTGTGTCTCGTGTGATTGCCTTTATTCTTGTCTTGTTTCATTTGGTTGAGTTGTTTGCGGTATATTTTTCTATTTTGCTTGGGTTTATTTATCTCCTCTTGGTTCAAGTTGAAAGGGAAAGTTTAGTATTGAGGATTTTCCGCTGCTACCCTGTCGGGCTCTTTGATTGTGTGCCCGTCTTTCCTAACAGATATGGTAAGGAGGTTTTTCAAAAAAAAAAAAAAAAAAAGGAGTCTTGGTTCTATATTTGTTTTTCGTTCTTGATAGCATGGGAGTTTGAGTTGCCCTTCTTTATTTTACTTTTAGAGAACATTACATGATTTTGAGAGCAGCTTTGGAGTTTTGATACGTTGTTCTTGTTGTATCTGAGTTATTCCTTTTCAGTTAGCATTAACCTTGATTATTGTTCTGCCATTATTTTGTGATGCAATGGCTGCACCTACATGAAATGTTGCTTTTTGGGGTTTAAAATGTAGAAATGACACTGCATGTTCATTTTGTATCTATGTCATCTTACATTGATCATATTCTTATCCAGAATCTAATAATAGCTCGTGATTCTGTCAAAATTCTAAAGAAATAATGTGGAGTCTAGTTAAACCTTCTTTTCATAAATTCTGCCGCACGGTGGTATTCTATTGTCTTGGACCGTTTGACGAAACACTCTGATTGTGGGGATTTTCAAGTAAGAAGATAGATGATGAGTAATTTTTTCATCTAAAGCGTCCAATTTAGAAAAAGTTAAATTCTCTTGAACAGTAGAGAAGTTAGAAAATTCACACAACAGGATTTTCAGAAGAGTTGTAAGAAGTGGGTGTATCAATAATGGACATAAAGATGAAAGCCACTTTTGTCACAAAATAGTACTTATGTGATTTCTTTTCCTCTGTGCTAGTTAAAAAAGCACGTGAAAGATGGACAAAGTTATAAACGTTAAAGCCATGTATGGATTGTTGTATATATTATTTCTGCGGGCTCATTGCATTCAAATTGATACTCAAGTTTCATGGATACGGACCAAACGTTGAACTCACCCAACAGCCAACGGGGTCATTATAAGATTTTGGATTTGAGAGGGGCGGAAAAAAACTGCATAACAATGGCGCATACTTAATGAGTCCAAGCGTCTCTTTCATTGCTAGTCGCTCCTTGGATATATGGCCTATTTGTATGAACTTTTCTGTCAGATTCGGAAGCACCCTTAATGTGTTTAGCAACCCTGTCAGGTGAGGCCAGCAAGCACAGATAGCTTGGCCCAAAATCTCCTCCTTACTCAGTTGAAGAGGGAAGTTGCTTGAAAGAATCCTCCAAGCACAATCTCCATCTTCCAAGTATCATGACAAGTTTTGCTGCATATCACAAGGAGTGGTAGTCTTACCAGTTTTATTTCTTTCCAGACCCATATTTGAATAGACGTATGTATTTACCCCACTTACAAGTGGGTAAAGTATGGGTTTGCTGAGTAAGCTTCCTTCTTAACGTGGCTGGACGCCTCCTAAATGCTTTGCTTCTTTAACCTTGCTTTAATTTGCAACTTCTAAACTACGTGCATGTTAACCGTCGCTAGGTAATTATTCAACTGGTAATTCAAAGCCTTTATCTATTTCGGTGTATTCTTTCTATTCCAATCGCAATGGAAATACTATAAGGCAGAAATAAAATAGGGGCCTAACTGGTATAAAAATCAAAAGGGATAACAGGACGAGCAAAGCAAGGTAAACAATAGGGACGTAAATTCAAACTTCAGAGAAGTTGATATCTAGTATGTCAAATGAAAAAAAAAAAACCTTCTCTTTTGTCTTCTAATTCACTAGAAACAATTCGATATCAAGACCAAAGCAGCAATTTCTTTTTTGTTCTTTATTAATTCCTAAACTCCATTTTATGTGTTGCCTGTTGATCGGGCACAGAGTTTAAGAAATGAAAGTTTATAAAATTGCTCCTCTTAAAGTTTATTTTTTAGTTGTCATTTCTTATTAAGTGAGATTCAGTAAAAATAAAATGGGAATGCGAAACTAAAAAGGAAATGACGAAATGGGACGGAGTGAGTATTTTTTTTTTACCCTTTATTCGATTATATGTAGACTCATTTTTATCAGGAATATCTTGACAATAAATTCGAAAAGCTCATTTTTAACCCATTTTTATTTCAAGGCGGTCAAATTTAATTCAAGTGCATTTGCGGTTTAGTTAGCTTGCCGTCCCAAGCCGGCCACAAACAAACAAACTGACAAAAGGATAGAATGATGTATCTCTACATTCACGGGGCTAAAATTGCAAGTCTGACTAATAAGTGTTTTTTGAGTGAGAAAAGAAAGAAGAGAGAAGAAGAAGAGGAAGAAGAAGAAGAAGAAGAAGAAGATAAGATCGATGGAGCAGAAGCTTTCTTCAGTAGCGAAAATGCTAACATGTTCACCCATACAGCAACTTTCTTATCTTGCCCAAACATGTAATGCCATCAACCTTGCCGAAGGTTTCCCTGATTTCCCTGCACCTTCCTACCTCAAAGACGCTGCCATCTCCGCAATCCGCTCCGACTTCAATCAGTACAGGCATGTTCAACAAATATGTGATTACGTCGCTTATCAACTCAAACAAATGCATGGCCTACACGTTGATCCTCTCACTGATGTTGTCATATGTTGTGGCCAATCTGAGGCTTTTGCTGCCGCAATGTTTGCAGGTACGCACCCTGCCCTACTCCCCCGGCCCATTTTGCTCTATCTTTACAAACGCAATTACACTAGTAGTATAATGTTACCGATACATTTCTTTGTTCAGTAATAAATCAGGGTGATGAAGTCATCTTATTCGATCCATCCTACGAAACATATGAAACATGCATTAGGCTGGCTGGTGGGGTCCCAGTAAGCATTCATGATTACATTATTTTTTATACTGTACCTTGATATCCAGATTGATAAGTAAGTTGTATTTTCTCCTGTTGAAAAATGGACAGGTGTATGTAGCACTTGATCCCCCTCATTGGAGTCTGGATCCAAAGAAACTAGCAAAGTCATTTACTGGCAGGACAAAAGCTATTGTCCTCAACAGGTAAAACAGAAATAGTTTCTGATGAGTATGCTACCAAGTTAGTACAACTCCCTACCTAATTCTTGTAGACTTTGTGTTCTTTCTTCTACATTTGCCACCAATTCCAGGAAGCTGTTAGTTCTCCAGTCATAAGCTTCATTTGAGAACAATGTGGAAATCCTTTAACGATTACAATTCCACATTAAAGCTAATGACTCAAGTAGTACTAAAAGTCATCTTGGTTGAACAATCACCAATGGTAGAGTTTTGTTGCAACTCACCCCAGGTTGACACACTTGATCATACAGATATCACACTACTGTTGTGCAAAAGATGTTTAAATTCTCATTACTGGTGTTCTGTTTCAGGAAATCATGAGCTTTTCATTTTTTAGTCGAACCAATAATTGACAAGGTTCAGTTTTGTAGTTGGACATGTCGTGTACAACATGCTAGACAAAGAAGGTTTTAAACTGATCATCAATATTACCATTGGATATGGTGCAGCCCTCACAATCCAACTGGAAAGGTTTTCACTAGGGATGAGCTTGAGATTATTGCTGAAGCTTGCCGCACCTGGGATATTCTAGCTGTAACAGACGAGGTTTGTTTCACTTTTGTCACATTTTCTTGTGCTTTTCAAAGAAAAAGAAAAGCAATGAAATAAGTATGTTCCGTCCCTTGTTTAAGTTTATCTGCAGAATGCATTTTATAATTACTACTCCACCGTGAACCCCCAAACGAAAAGAAGAAGAAGAACAGAAAAAGAGATTCAATGCTTTAGTCGGCATGCTTCTTCAACCTTTCTTGCACCCTACCTTTTCCTTTTCAACTTAGGTTGGCATACTATTCCTTGATTGATGCCTTTACGTGTAAGCTAAGATTGCAGTGTATTTATACATCAATGGGTTACCTGGATCTGGAACCAAACATTTCCAACTTAGAACTTTATATCATAGCATTTGTGTGGCTATTGTTTCCAAACTTAGAAAGATATGGAACGAACTAATAAGAAAATAACAGTCATAAAAAATGGAACAGAGTGAGTACTTCTTTATCTAGTTATTTTCAGATTTCTGGATAGAGCAACTTGGGCAGTGCAATAAGCATAGATTCTTGCAGCATTAGGCTTCTTGTAGATGTATTATAAGGTTGAAGCTATGTGATGCTAATTAATTGGGTAAGTCTCAGGTTGTTATAACAATTTTATGGATTAATGTTTAATTGTCATTGATAGTAGTACTCCATTTCCAAGACAATTACTATTAGCTATTGTAGTTTTACTTCGCCTCCTCTCCTTCTCAAATTTTTGTTAAGTTGTCTAAATTTTTATGCTCTTCTGTAATACGTTGTCTAAATTTTTATGCTCTTCTGTAATACGTATCTGCTAGGGAAGCCCAAAGACAGAGAATTCGTGTTTCTCACTCCGTAGTAATAGATTTTATATGTGCCTTAGTTCTATTTTGCTATATCTATTGGCGGATCCAAGATTCAGAATCTATGCTTCGCATTGAAGGTACAGAGCAGTAACATTGCATCCGCCTCTTAGTGTTTAGAAATATTTTCTTCTCTTTTATTCTTCAGTCACTTTAAGGGGTCTTTAGAATTCAGCAATGCCCCTAGCATAGCGTCCTGTTAAGCATAGTTATGCTTATGATCAAAGACTAGAAAGGTGACAAGGTTCACATATCTGCATTCCAATGTCCTTACAGCTTCCATACTTTACCTCAAACTCAAACCTTTATGTCTAGAGATAAATACTACACTTGCCACTGTGAACGGAATACAATATTATAATACAAGCTCTAGAAAAGAATGAGGCGTTGAAATCCTATCTAATGCGGGGACATAGCTGTCTCCTTGGCTGTTTAAGCTTCTACCAGAAATGATCATGGCAAAGCATTCAAACTTCCTCTTCCTCTACAACATTGGGGTTCTTGTTCGTGCTATTAATGGTCGTATTTTTCCAACTCCTGAGCTCTTCTTCCAAGTCTTCAAGACTGCTGAGGTGTTGCACCTTGTATTAGTGTCTCATTGAGAAACCAGGAAAATCAAGTAATTTTGTGTTATTTTCCACAATACGGGTACGTAGAATCTGTATAATAGAATAACAACTACAACTCGAGTTCAAGTATGAGCAAGAACACAGTGAAGTTGAACAAATACCCTCAACACAAGATCAAAATGATCTTTCCAAAAAGTGTATTTTATATTTCAGAAATATAGATGAAACAGAAATTGTTAAGGCCAAGTCGTCCGAATTCACGGACTTTCCTTAAGGAAATAATTCCCCTCACTGTACCTGAGGTTGCAGAATTTTCCCTCCCAGGATAAAATGGCCAACAATTCAAGTATAGCGGTACCTCAAATACTTGAATTCTTCGAACACACTCTCGGTTTGATTGATCACAAAGAGTATTTAGAAGACAAGAAGATTTATGTGTAATCAGAAATTTTTCATTCTATAACCTGTGGAAGAAAACAGGTTATTTATAGCCACAACATGCCCCGCCGAAAAGGTGGCATTGGTTCAATTTTAGAGGTGTGTCTTTTCCTGAAAATGCATGTTTGCTTATTTAAAACAGTGCAGTAATTTTCTGAAACAGTACACCTTTTCAAAAGAACAAGTGCACCAGTTCGAAACAATGCATCACTTCATTGAAGAGTTGCATCTGTTTGAACCAATGTATACATCTGCTCAGTCGAAACAATGCATTAATTCAGAAACACTAGAGCATTTCGTTGCACCAGTTCGAACACAACACTGTTTCATGTCGAAACAGTGCAACTGTTCACTGCATGCATGCATAAATAAATGGAACGTTATTGCTTCGGATTGAATTTATTTGTTTCTGTCAAATAAAATTTGTCCAAAAAGATAGATCTCTTCGATCAATCATTTGCCAAATCCGAGCCGAGCAACAACGACGACGTGAGGCATCTCTATTTTCTTGCCTCACTTACCATGTGAAGTAAGTGTTTCACTTTATAAACACTTTAAAGTTCTCTTCTTCCACCAATGTGGGAGAAGAGTAAACTTTCCAACTTAAAGAGTACACTTTCCAATTTGGGTGTCTCCTTTCCTTCACTTGATTGTTCCATTTTCCATTCAACACACACATATATATAGAACCCAACATTTTGTACTCCCAGCACTGCTAGCATTCAGTAGAACTTATCCAGCCTATTGTTGTTCAAATTGCTTTAAGCCAGCTTCCGTTCGTTACATTATGTACAGGTGACACTAGAGCAGTAGCGCAGGCTACTCATAAAAAAATCCCATTGAGGAAAGATCGGTGCTCATAGATTTCATCTCTTCTGGGGCCCCCTGATGGAAAATTGAAGCTGATCGAAATATGTAAAAGCTTCACCTGTGCCAAACTGCCAACAATAAGAACTGAGGGACTAATCAAAAAGCACTTACGCTATAATTGTGTCGGATGGCGTTTTTCCTTCTTCACTTTTCTACAACGTCTGCAGCTACCATACCAGTAATAGATAGCGTTAGTCCTATTCCAACCCTTAAAAAACATGTGAGTCCTTGGTTGTTGCCCGTGATTTTTCTAGCAATTGGTAAGGTGACCCTTTCTTTTATGGAAGTAAGCATGAGTATCAAAAATAGAGAGAGAAGGGAAAGGAGCTTGTAGGCTCAAATTTGCCGATGTCTTGATTCATGAAGATATCTTGCTTGATGCTGTTGGTATTCATCCGAGAATAAACTGTTCAAAAATGCATGCAAGTGGACCATATTGGAATCAGCTTCAATATCATTGTCACTTCTTTGACTTGAGTAACTGTTGATGCTATCAATGGGCTGTTTCTATTTTCATTTGCAACTGTATAACCATCATGATTCGCTGCCTTGTCGAAACACCTATTGACAACAAGAATACACTGCTTAGCTTCTATATGAAAATCAAGAATACATGCTTTTAATCAGCCATGGTGATTCATTTGGTTCTTGGTTTCATCCTTGAAGTTCATTCAGTTAAATCTGTTAAATATGTCAATTTTTTTTTTTTAAAAAGGGCAGCCCGGTGCACTAAAGCTCCCGCTATGCGCAAGGTCTGGGAAGGTTACGCAGCCTTACCTTGCATTTCTGTCGGAGGCTGTCTCCTAGGCTTGAACCCATAACCTCTTGGTCACATGACAACAATTTTACCAGTTACTCTTGGGCTCCCCTTCAAATATGTCAAATTTTACAGAGGTATCCCACAAAAGTGGGGTCTGGGGATGGTAGAGTGACGCAGTCTGTATCTCTACCTCAGAGATGAGGTAGAGAGGCGATTTCCGATAATTCAGGTTGTGAACAAAGTCCAACATGTAAAGTAGAAAGGATTAATAAGGTGTTAGATACTCTTGTGCCTTTTGGGAAAAACCCTGTGTGCTCGGTCCAAAGCAAACAATATCACACCATATTAAGAGTATCACTGGTCCAGTGTAGCCCAGCGAAATATGCCTATTATCCATTTTTTGTCTTTCCGTGATTCCGTTTGCCTATTCACTGGCCCATCTTTCCTTCTCAAAATGGCAAAAGTAAGTGAGAAAACTTGGGTTAAATATAAATCTCACCTCAGTATATTTGTATGTGGGACTTTTGCATGTGATATTCATTCAACAATCTAGGATCTGAAGGGTGAGAAGGCTTTCTCTTTCTCCAAGCCAAGAAAACTTTCCATATGATAGTCAAAGTATTTCCCTCTGCCTTCATGAATCTATACAATGATGTTCCATCAAGCAATAAAGCTACTGCTGCTAGGACAACTGTGCCAGCTGATATTCCATTTTCCCATTCCCCTTCCAACATTGTCTTGTATACACACTAAAACAGTGGCGGAGCCAGACTTTTGGTTAAGGGTGTTCATATTTTTCCTTGGGAAAAGAACTGTTTAAAAAAAATAAAAAAATAAAGCACTGCTGCACCTACTAAGGTTCGAATCCGGGTTGTTGATGCGGAAATGCACACTCTTGACCACTGGACTATGCTTCTCTAGCTTGTCAAGGGTGTGCAACAACATGTATCTAACCATAAATATCTATATTTAAGCTATATACTCGAAAAAAAATTCCGACGAAGGGTGTTCATCTGACCACCCTTCGTCGGTTGTGGCTCCGCCACTGCACTAAAACAGTCACAGCTGACCAAGATCCAAAGTTTATGCAGAAGTAGAAGAACCTACAGAGGAAGTATTTCATGACCTTTTTCTCTTTAGGATTCAACGAGTCAAATTGGTCCTACCCAAAACCCCAGATCCGGGACTTGATTCCGCCTCAACCAAGTGATATGGTGTATAATGCTGCGAAGAGAAGTTTGAGCTGCTGCCTGCTGGCTTTGATGTGTGACCTTCCGATCTAGAGTCACACATAGGTGGCTAAATACTTGCAATGGATGTTGCATGTGGCAACAGTGTTACTCCCTGGTTATAGACACATTTAGAACATATTATGTAGTTTTATGTTTAACAAGCTTCCTGCTTCTTTCACTTAATAAGGCAGCTTCACATTTTCGGAATCAGAAGTTTGCCCTCTCTAATAGCTAAACATCTAATTACTTTATAAGGCAGCTTCACGATTTGAAGAAGTGTTGAAATCATAATCAATAATTGGAGTGTGATCTCTCTAATAGCTAAAGCATCTAATTACTTCATAGGTATATGAACATATAACCTTTGACGAGGAGAGGCACATATCAATTGCCACATTTCCAGGAATGCAGAAGCGGACCATCATCACATCTTCCTTGTCAAAAAGTTTTAGTGTGACTGGTAAGGATTTGATATCCTGCAATGCCAGCATGTTCAAGTCATTACCACCTCTGTAAGAAGGTTGATTTATTATATTCTCATTTATCTTCATGATTTTTCAGGTTGGAGGATTGGCTGGGCAATTGGCCCAGCTTGCTTCGCATCTGCAATCAGGAACATCCATGTTAAAATTACAGACTCTGCTCCTGCACCTTTCCAGGAAGCTGCCTTGACCGCTTTGAGAAGTTCCCCCGAGTACTTTGACGCATTGAGACAAGTAAATTTTCTCGCAATTAGTATCTCTATTGGTGTTCCCTTTTCCAACTTATTAATTAATCTATATTCATGTCTTTGGTGCTCAGGACTATAAATCAAAAAGAGATTACTTGGCTCAGGTGCTTGCAAAAATTGGTTTCCAGGTCTCCGTCATGCCTAAGGGTTCCTTTTTCCTATTCATGGAGCTTCCCTCGACATGCACACTTTCTGATGTAAATACTCACAAAAATTCTTTCTTCAACTATTATCTCAAGCATGAATATCTATTTTCCCTAATAGAAATACTTACATTAGGACTGTCCTATTTAATTGATATCAGGAGGTTCAAAAGGGACAAAAGAATCTTGTTTTTTACTTTCTTTCGTATTGACCCTGAGGAGTAGGGTTTGTTGGAGGAAGAGAAGGAAGGGTTATAGGATTTAACTTTGTTAAGATCTGGAGATTAGGTCAACCAAGAAATGCTATTTGAAATTTGTTCACTTTAGAGGATCTTAATCTTTACATTTTACTCCCTCCGTTCTTGAATACTTCACATTTTTTGTTTGCATGCCCCCTTAAGGAGGCCAGTTTGACTAAACTACCGTTATTTATTACTCCTTTCTTTTTAATACTTTTCTTTTTTGCACTATATTAATATCTCTTCATATTTATGGCCAAGGGTAAAGATGAAAACAAACAAATAATTGTGTCTTCGTTTTCTAAAAGGACAAGTATCATGGAATATCTATTTATAGTAAGGATAACAGGTATTTAGAAACGGAGGGAGTACAAAATTAACGGAGTTTATTAAAGTGTATTTGGCTCCAAAATATCAGTTCATTAGCTTTAGTCTGCTCGTGTGCTGAGGTCACTTGAAGAAACATTAGATGGTCTTGTGTGATGATTCTTCCTCCTGGATACTTTTATCTTTTAGAGATTTGGACAAAAGTTATTTTTCTACTCCTTCACTGTTTGTTCAGCCGAGGGTCTTTCAGAAACAATTTCTCTACCTTTCAAAGGTAAGGTCTGAGTACACTCTATCCTTCCTAGACCTCACTTGTGGGATGATACTGAATTTGTTGTTATTATTTTTCCATTCGAACCTACCTAAAGTTGGGTTTAGTTGATCATTTACCCTGATCATCAAGGTATAGAAACTTATTTGAAAGTATAAAACTTTAAGGATACATGTATATTGAGTGTGACAACTGCCGGTTATGCCGGCAATAGGTTCAGTATTTTGGATTAAAGTTTTTACTTAACAGAATGACCGGTAAGAACTTGACAAATCATTTTATTTAGCGTGCTTTATATGACAAATCATTCCAGGTTGACTTTGTTGAGGCATTGATTAAACAAGCTGGGGTGGTTGCTGTACCGGGCTGTGTATTTTTCCACCCCGACCCCGATTCTTCAACAAAAGAAGAGGACCTTTCTCCGACTGCTATTAGCTGCCACAGAAGGTATATCAGGTTTGCGTTCTGCAAGAGTGAGGAAACATTAGCTGCTGCTTCACAAAAGTTAAACGAGCTCATGGATGGCTCTGGAGGACTGGAGCTATTTTAAATTGGATTTGCCTTGATTAGCCTCGTTTCCAGTCCACGTCCATGAGAATTGAGAAGTGGAAGCTTAGCTTCAAGTTGGTTGGAAGCAACAAGAAATATAAACAGCTGCAATAGAAGATTGATGCCGTTTGTTCTTTGCCCCCAGTCCCACCCCTATATTGCTATTGAAGCGAGAATGCAACGTTGATAAAGAAATTACAAGGATAATCATTCATTTTCTCGACTTGTAGCTTATATACCAAATGAAGGAAGTTATATAACAACTCGAAAAAGTAACTTGAGAAAAGTTGAATATTTATATGTCAAATGTGGAAGAAAGCTCAAATCTTTTGCAACTTGTCTAAGAAACTATACGAGGGTGCAATTTTTTGGGATGTTCGTTTCTTGTTATGAGACGTAGAACATCCAAGCGTATCAATATTTACAGAAATTACGACATTTTCTTACAAGAAGGTATGGCAGGATTTTGAGAACATATGTCGGAGTATGATATAAGACATCCAAATATGTTTTCAAGGAGTAAAACTGTTAGGCGACGTTACATAACAACGCTCAGATTTTTTTCTAGTATATATATAAAGTTAGCTTGTCAACAAATTTCCTGCATATTCTCTTTCATCAGCCAGCAATTTGGTATCTAGCGTTGACATATAATCAATAATAAAATATAGGAGTAACAAATTGTATTTTAATTTCATAAAATAAATTGAACTAAGTATTAAATGAAAAGCCTCCCTTTTACTGAAGAGTGGGGGTGCGTGGGTATAAGTGGAGTAGTCAACGTTTGGAGAAACTGGGGTTGGGGGATGTCGGCGGTGGGAGATTCCGGGGAAGGAGCTCCGCTTCTTGGAGAAATTGTGTGTTTGTCGTTGGAGGAGGAGGAGAGCACCGCTGCCCCCGCCGCCGTATCAAAACATACGGATAGTGACAGTGATCCCAAACAACGTCGTTTAGTCTCTCTCGATGTCTTCAGAGGCCTTACCATCGCTGTATTTACTTACTACTTTCCCCTCCTTGTCAATAAACACTAGTTGGAAAATGCAATTTTTGATTCTAGCATGTATTATTATTATTATTATAAACTCTTATTCTCATTTACCCTAATCTCCTTCCTTCACCTTATGTGACAGTTGATGATTTTGGTTGATGATGCTGGAAAGGCTTTCCCCTCCATAAACCACTCTCCCTGGTTTGGAGTGACCCTTGCCGACTTTGTCATGCCCTTTTTCCTCTTTATCGTTGGTGTTTCTGCAAGTCTAGTATTCAAGGTACCATTCATCACCCCACCCTCTCTTCTTTGGTAACTAATCCTATTCATTTCTTCCCACATAATCAATCCATTGTTTGATGCAGAGAGTTTCCAGCAAACCACAAGCTACAAAGAAAGTCTTACTCAGGACAGTTAAGCTCTTTATTTTGGGAGTGTTCCTTCAAGGTATGCCCTTTTCTAAGCACCTCACATCCCAACAGAGGCGGAATTTTTTTGTTTTTGTTTTGTGAAATGTGTTTTGTACATAGAAGTGAATTTGACTAACTGAATAGGAGAAGGAACACCATCTCCCAGAAAACTTGAATAGTCCCAACAGCCAGGTCAATTCTGATATACTATTAGTCCCATGCTTCGAACTCTGATTCTGCTGAGCTTCTTGCCGCTATGTTATGCTTCTTTGACGTCCATGATATTTATGATTCCCCAAACTTCACAAGCTATCCTATCACTGATTTCCTTGGATTTGGATAGCTTGCCCAATCAACATCACAGTATGCTGTCAAGGAAGCATCATCTCTTGAAGTTAATAGTCCCAGGTCCAAGTTCATTTTAACATACTTCACTACTCTATAAGCTGACTCTAAATGAGACTCAAGGTTGGAACACTTTAGGCTATATCTAGCCTAGTCAGCATTGAGTAGAGCAGTTTGCCTATCAACCTCTGGTAGCCCTTTTACATCACTCAGTGTTGGATCTTCCCCCACTCCAAGCTTGTGAGTTTTTTATTATGTTCTAGTGATGTCAATGCAGTTTTAGATCCTGCTAAGTCTAGCTCAGCTATATATAGACGCTGCAGTAAGATTCTTTTCCAAGTAGGATAATATATACAATCCTATTCCTATTTTAATTCTAACACAGTGGAATAGTTCAGATGTGCACACGCTGGCCCAAAGATCACTGTTATAAAAAATAATGCCCTGTTCATTTAAGCTCATCCTACTTCCCATGTTGAAGAAATGCAGAAATCTTACTGTGTCAACTCTACTTTCAAACAAGTCAAGCTTCCTCAGAATTTCATGCTTAACATGACTCAATATAAACAACAGCGTATAATTTGGCTTATTACAATTTTTTGTCGTCTATGTTGTTTAATTAATCAGACCCTCGAGGCCCAACGCAGGCTAACTAAACGCAAACACTCATTCATTTGACAACAAAGTGAGGATCAAAAATAATCATACGAGTTTAATTTGAGGTTGAAGTCATTGTTGTGAAAGACTGAAACCAGGCTTCTGTTGTGGTATTGCTTTTGCACAAGCATTGATGAGTATGCGGATTTGCATGGAAAATGGTGGCAGAACTAGTAAGAGTAATGAACTTAACCAGTTTTTTTAAAAAATTAACTTAACCCTGAACGAGGGTGGTGGTGGGTGCCCACTGTACAGCAATCAACCATGGTGGACTTATTCAAACTAGGGTCCTCCGTTTGGATTGCATTAAGAATCCATAGATCATTGACTATTGAGGCCATATATTCTCTTATTATCTGAGAGTTGCTTGTATATGGAACTTTTTGCTGACTTTGTCAAAATTAAGATTATGATTTATTGCTTTGACAAAACCTATGGAGGAAATGTGCAGAGAGGGTAACCCCTGGAGGAAAAAGGGATCAATTGCTTCTGTCCTACTTGAACTGAAAACTTGACATCATGAGCTTCTGTTGCTAATTATTATTAGCTAGTTAGATATTCTGGAAAAGTAAAAAGCCTTCCTTATGTAAATTGTTCCCTCAACTTCATGAAACTCACATATGTTACAAGTCATTGAATCCATGATTACTCATTCTTAGGTGGTTATTTCCATGGCCGCGGCAACCTGAGTTATGGAGTTGATATTGCTAAAATTAGATGGATGGGAGTGTTACAGGTACTTTCTGTGACAATGGTTTGTGTTCCTTTATTGATATTTCATGAAGTTGTATTTTCCTAGGCCGTATTCTACACTCTTAGGTAGATCAAAGCCTTTAAGTTTACTTGTATTCAAGTTCCTATACATCTTAGCATTACTCTATGTGCTTTTCTGTTGTAGAGGATTTCCATTGGTTATTTATTTTCTTCAATCCTGGAAATTTGGTTTACCAATGATTATCCTGTTGATTCATCAAAGGCATTCGTCAGGAGATACTACTTTCAAGCGTAAGTATACCTTTTGAGATTCTGGATCACCTGCTGTTAGGTTCATTCATTGTTTATGTTGATCTTTTTGATGCTGATTCATATGGTTGGAGTGTTTGTTTTCCTTAATAATGTCTTCCTATGTCGCGAATAGCACGCGTATCTCTTCAAGATTTTTGTAGTGCTTGAAGTTTTGTGGTAGCAGTAGAATATTTATCCTTAAGCTTGTGGATGATCTAGTAGCCTTGAGAATCTGTAAATGATTTTACTACTAATTGTCCTGTGGAAAAAGATCTATTATATTCTAGTAATTCAAATGTTTATCCATCAGTTACTGGGAAATGCTGTTGGTTAACATTTGCTCTCTTCCCATGTTCTTTCTACTTTTTTTTTTTTTTTGATAAGGTAAACAATTTTATTAACATTTAGGAGGAAACCCCCTTATACATGTGCCAAAAGAAGAGAACCTACACCAAATATGGTTCTCAACAAAAGAGGTCCAATCCTCTATATAAATTGGGACCTCGCAAGTACACCAAAAGTAAACTAGGTACAAAACGCTACTCTTTAACTTTTCAAAATCAAGTTCTAGCCCTTCAAAAGCCCTCCTATTCCTCTCCATCCAAATGACCTACATGACTATTAAGGGGGCAACACTCCATGCTCTCGTGCTTTCCTTCCTTCATTTAAGAGTCCAACTTTGCAAAGTCTCCTTCACTGTGCGCGGCATGACCCATTGCGTCCTAAACAAATTTAGGGCCACCCTCCATGACCGACTAGCCACCTTACAATGCTGAAGAAGATGATCTACCCTTCCGCGGGTACTTTTACACATGAGGCACCAACTGACATGAGTAATTTTCTTCTTTCTCAAATTCTCCCCTGTTAATATCATATATCACGCCCCTTGCCACCAACCATACAAATAAACAAACCTTTCTTGGTGCTCTAGGGATCCAAATGGATTCATAAGGAAATATACCTTCCACTCTCACTAGCAACCTCTTATAAAAAGAGCTAGCAGTGAATAAGCCGTCACCACTCTCCTGCCACCTCCATGCATCTAACAAGTTGTTTGATGTGTCTAGCCTAAGCTCTAACAGATTGTGAAATACTTCGATCTCCCAATCATGAAGGTTCCTTTTGAATCTTAAATCCCAGTGAATAGCACCCTCATGAGACCTACAAATTTGTTGGATTGTCATCTCGCTCTAACAAGAAATGTATAAACTAGGAAAAGCTTCCTTCAACTCGACCTCCCTACACCACTTATGTGCCCAAAAACTAATCCTACTTCCATCCACAACCTTAAACGAGATATGTCGATGAGAAACATCCCACCCCTTCATGGTTCCCCTCCACAAACCACACCCTAATGGAGTTACAAGGTTTCTAATTCTCCATCCACCATCCATTCTACCATATTTATCCGCTATCACTACTTCTTATATAGCAGTCCGTTGACCAGATCAATCAAACGAAAATCTCCTCCCCTAATATTGTGCTTATTGGAATTAAAATTAGGTTAAGCAAAACTTATTTAGCTTTTCAGTAGATATGTTTCCCTATTGCTCATTTTCCTGAGACATTGTGCAATACATGATGACCTTTTCAGTTTATGCTTGTCCGGATATATGGGTCTATGCAATTGTATGATTTTCATGATAGTTATGAGGAACAATGAGATCCCAGATCTGATTAATTGTGCGTTTATGCCAATTTGAAAATTGTAAATCCATGAAGAAGAATGAACTTGCCCCAAAGTTTGCCGTGCAAGATATTGTTAATTGTTTTGTGAAATTCTCTCTCTCTCTCTCTCTCTCTCTCTCTCTCTCTCTCTCTCTCTCTTGTTTATCATAATATACTTCTTAATATGCAGGGTGGCTGGAATCTTAATTGGTTTGTCGTATCTGATTTTGCTGTATGGCCTCTATGTTCCAGACTGGTTCTTTGAAATATCGAGTCTTAACATGGAATCATCAGTTTCAGGATATCGATTGAGAACTCGAACTGTAAGGATCTTTCTGAAGAGCTTCAAGATTTTAGAGTTCTCTGGTTTAATCTATCTGGTTCTGCACCAGACACCTGTTAAATTGTCACTCCACGCCTTACTTTTAAGTTTCCTAGAAGTCTGATTCTTCAGTAAGTTAATGTGGGGTTATTTTGGGAGATCAGTGTACTTGGTTTAAGAGAGAGTGAAGCCACATTTCAGGGTGACAGATTGAACCACTCTTGATCTTACTTTTGGTCATGATATCTATTTTTAACAGGTTAACTGTGGAGTGAGGGGCAGTCTCGAGCCTCCTTGCAATGTTGTTGGTCTGATTGATAGACTTCTTCTTGGTGAAAAACACCTTTATCAACGTCCCGTCTACAGAAGAACCAAGGTTCTGTATGACCTTAACTATCATGTGCATTATCTGATTTTGTGGATTTGAACTTTACATCTCTATTCGCGTTGTTTTTCTCTTATAATTTTCTTTGGGTAGGAATGCAGTGTCAACTCTCCTGATTATGGACCTCTACCATCAAATGCACCTGGATGGTGCCTTGCTCCATTTGACCCTGAAGGGATCTTAAGGTAAATATCCTCCTTGTCCTGTACACTTACCCAGAAGATTTCATCTGATTCAGGTTTATTAGCTAAAGCCTGATTCATGAAGGCTGATTGATGAATCCCTTTCACTTCATTGAGCAATGTGTAAAGTAACATATCTTTTGTTGTACCATCTGTTTTACGTAGGATTAGTGCTTAAATCAACCAAAGTGTACACAATGGATTAAGAATGACAGGAAATTCCTGTTTCTTTTTCATGTACATCAAATTATATCCAAGCCTCTTTGTCAGATAGCAAATTATGTTTCTTTGTTTTACTTTAATTGCTTCTAGCTCATATCTTTCTGTTTCCTCATTGAAACTATTCAGTTCTTTGATGGCAGCCATTACGTGCCTTGTGGGCTTGCATTTCGGCCACATTCTTGTGCATGTTAAAGTAAGAAAGACATGATACCCTTTTGAAACATTTGCTAACTATAGAATTGCTTCTTGTTTTTGTTGTATCCTCTTTTTCATATTTATGCCTCTTTTCTGTAGGATCATATGCAGAGGGTAATCTTTTGGTCCATATTTTCTGTCTTTCTAACACTTGCAGGATATGTATTGGAGCTTGCAGGTATGCTGTTTTATATATGATGGTGGTTTGAATTTTGTTTTCACGACATATTTGCTTTATAGCTGACGCTCACAGCACATTTTTTTTGTGTTTCAGGTGTTCCTCTTTCTAAACCGCTTTACACATTGAGCTATATGTTCGTCACGGCTGGAGTATCCGGATTGCTCCTAGTAGTTCTTTATTACATTGTGAGCCTGACTAGATTTTTGGTTATCTTCTCTTTTTATGAGAACATTCCTTTTTTGATATTAATTTTACTAAAAATGATATGTACCGAGGGAGAAATTTTCTTGCATTGCCATTTGGCAGGATGAACAATAAGCACTGCCCGAGAGAAGCCACCAGAAATGAGCGTTGATGATATTAACATTCTGTATCAGATACTCTACTTGATGAAAAAGCAACTAATAGGTTAATAAATGGAATTAAACTGAAGTGCACAACTGGAGGGTACATTTAATTTCCTTTAATGTTACAGAGTCTTTATAAAAGATCTATACAAGCAAACACCAAGGTTGTTAATATTATTTTTTACACTATGTTGTTGGTAAGTAAATGATAAAAATACGGTAGACTCAATATGTCAATCATTACTAAGGCAAATTTATATTTGTTCATGATGAGTTACCGTCAAGTGTCTAACTGAAGGCAGATACATTTATATATTCGCCAAAGCGATGCATGATCTGCTGTCTGCACTTCCAAATTCAATTAGATGGCTGTCTGGAAGATTCCAAGACAGGGTACCAAATAATGAAATGCAGATTGTGCACAAGAAGTTTTCCTGATACCTTTATGCTAAGTTGCTCGGACTCTCCAAAATATGTTGCCGCACCCGTGTCGGGTCCTCCAAAATTGCACTACTTTTCAAGGATCCGACACGCACCCTATGACATTTTTGAAGAGTCCGAGCAACATAGCCTTTATGTTTCTGTCAAATCATCTAATAATTGCTTTCCTGGCACTGGCTTTTGGCTTTTGAGAAAAAACATCTTTATTTTGAAGTAGAAACTTATACTTCTCATACAGTATTTGTATTGCTATTTTATTTTAATTCTGTTACAACACGTTCTTGTAAACTATCAAATAGGAAAGGTATTTTTTTGAGAATATATCAAATAGGAAAGGTATTCCTTTAATCTTTGATATGATTAGAGGAAAAGGATGATATTACTGATCTAAGGAATGGAATTAATTTGCATTCTTTATCTGGCCGGTGCAGGTTGATGTCAAATGTTTTCAGAAGGCAATGATACTATTTCAGTGGATGGGAATGAATGCTCTAATCCTGTATGCTTTGGCTGCTTGTGACCTCTTTTCTGGGGCACTGCAAGGTTTCTATTGGTATTCACCCGAAAACAACTTGGTAATCATCTTCTTTCCATCAAATGTTCGTTCCTCTAGCAAACTTACTCATCTCCCAAGGAGCTATTTCTGATAATTGCAAGGCTCTGTTTCACTAACCTTCTGTCGGCAAGCAGTGTTTAGTGAGAGGTATTTCTGATCCTTAGGGTGAGAGGTGTGACAGAGAGAACAACAGAGAGAGAGAGAGAGAGAAAGAGGGAGGGGGAGAGAGAGAGAGAGAGGGAGGGAGTCCATATCCCTAGAAATGAGATTGGGATTAGCGTTTTATGATTGAGGCTTAATTTAACCTACTATTCAACATATTAGATCCAAGACAGGCATCAAAAAACAGTGAGCTGATATAGCTTTAGTATACCTATGAGACCTGGAAAGATACTCAAAGTATCTTGAGATCAGCTAAAGCGCAGCAAAGATAATTCAGTTCTTGTATCCTGATGTATAAATTAGTAGTACGAATTTGGAGGATTCTCAGTAAAATGGGTGCCCTCGGGGAAGGAGGTTGGGTGGGAAGGTGCCATTTGAAACTGGGACCTCTTTACCAGTTGAACTAGTCTGACTACCCTTCTCAGGTACCATAGTGATATTTTATGCCGTCATTCACTTGATAACTTTCGTACTTGTATATTCTCCTCAAGTAGCTATATATTTAAACTTTTTCTCATTATCAATTTTCTCTCCATCTTTTGTGTTAAGTGACATAATCAAATAGCATCATTTTCTAGCACATTCGCTGCTTCATTTAGGTTTCCAAGTTTGTTTATGCATACTCTTAGGTGCTTTTACAGATTTACAGAAATGGTGCTTCTCATCAAATCTGAAGTTACAAATAAAATGGAATGTAGGTTGACATCACGGAGAGGTTCATTCAAGCAGCATTTAATTCAAAGAAGTGGGGTACGTTGGTATTTGTGATGCTTGAGATATTGTTTTGGGGTTTGGTTGCTGGATTCCTTCATGCAAAAAAGGTTTATATAAAGCTATGAAGCTGCTGACGTGAGTGTTTTTGCATTGTGTGGTACCACGCTTTCTTGATCATGCCCAAATGTTTCAAAAGCCATGCATGCATTTAAAGAATCCTTCAGCAGCAAATCCAGAAGATAACTGAGCTATGAACAGTTTCCAGCTTTCTCCTTGTGTAGCTGTTGGCATTAAAATCTGCTTCTAGGATACCCCTATTTAGTCCTTTCATAAATGACGTCACGTTGTAAACTTGTAGTATGTATTTAATTCTCTTGACATGAAATGGAGCCTAGAGTGGACACAACATTTTTTGTGTGTGTGTGTGTGTGTGTTGTGTGTGTTCTTTTTCGGTGGAGTGGCTGGGAAGCAGGTAGAATGAAGAATGCTCTTATTAACAGCGACTTTTTTTCCTATGAATATATTCAGACCATCTCTAGACCTTTTGTTCTTCAACTTTTGCTAATTCATTTACCCAGAGGGATCAAAGAGTATTAACTTGTGAGTCTGATATAGGCACTAGTATTAATACAACAACAACATAACCATGGTCCATGGCAGTTTTATCAAGGCTGTCTTGCTGGAGATTCAGCAACTGCAGTAAATGAACCAGATCATATATCAAATTAATTTCTTACATTGTACTTTTTTCCGAGTCAGAGGAAACAGTTTAATTAATTTACTTACTAATTAAAGGTTGCATCATCACAAGGTAATTGTTCTTCCTAGACAGAAGTTGAGGGTGTAAAGTTCTCAAACGGTAATTCATCTAGTTAGTGGCAGAATAGACTGATTTTTTGTTTCTTGTAAACCTGGACCCAACACTAAAGAATACTCACATCAAAAGACGGAACCGATGGTGAAGAATTTAGACAGAGATGAGGGGAAAACTGGAGGACACTTGAATACAAGGCAAGATTTGTTTACAACTAGTCGTCGAATATGTAATGTGAAACTACTCCCTAAGAACAAAAAAAAGAAAAAGCAAGATACGAAATTAAAGCAAAAGGCTGGCCAGAATGTTATGCATATTCATGCTTGTTACGTTCCTCTTGTCTTGTTATATAGCATATAGATTAAATTCAATGATCTGTAGTGGGTACGTACTTTTCATCATCATCATCTATATATATATATATATAATTAGCTAGTCATCCGATCATCATTTCAGATAACATGTATAATTGGATGAAACAATTATGCGAGAAAATCGCTAGCTGGCTGGCTAGCCCCTTATTTATTACGTAACGTTGGTTTGAATTAATTGAATTGGCCACTGATTGAATCAATGTTTTGGCGTCTCATTTGTTGGTAAAACTGAAGGATGAAGAGCTCGGCCTTGGCATCGATCATGTCATCAGCGCCAATAGCATCGAAGGCCTGGTCAGGATCGTCTTGGTCGAGCTCTTGGAGATTGTTTGCTGAAGCGTATTGGCTCATCGGGGATGAGGCAATATCCAATGATTTCAGATCGTTTGCTGAAGCGTACTGGCTCATTGTTCCGCTGCTTGAAGAAGCAGCAGAGGGTGACGTGACATCCGATGGTAATAATGACGATGTTGTATTATTATCAATATTGGTGTTGTCCTGCAGATGCAAAGGGCGCATAGACCCCACCAGCTTCTTCCAATCTCCCTGCTGCTGGGTCTGGGTTACCTGAGCAGCTTTTTTCTTTCCTTTTGTACGATGTCGCAACACCAACATTGCAGCTTTGAACAAGCCGAAAACGCCTGGCGGCTTCCCCTTCTTATTCTCATTTTTGTTGTCCTCCCTGACGGCGATTTCGCTTCCCGTCATTCTTCGGAAACCTCCACTCCACTCCACTCCACTCCACTCCCCCGCCCCAACCCCCCCAATATTAATTAATTAATTAATTGATTTGCCTTGGCACTCTCCTCCTGCAAAATGCAGGGCGTGTTCAGCGAAAAAGATTTTTGGGTACAGCTGTAACTCTTCTTATGCTATGTATATATATATACATTGGAAAATAGGGACTAGGAGGTACGTTACTATAGTCAACATTTGTCATAAAAATGACCGCAATAATAATTCATATACACGCATAATTAGGACAACCAAAGGCTTCCATTTTCTACTATACCGAAGCTTTCTCCTCGCCACCGCTACTACCTTTAATGCCTTCGGTTTGTCTTTCATTTTTATTTTTAAATAAAATATATATCTACTTAAGGAAAGAGGATAACATAGATATTGGATAGTGTACCTCAACTAAAACGATGCACCTTGTATTTGGTCAAATTTAGATCCCGCAACGATACAATGCGCCACCACGGGCCATATAGAAGTCCATTGTCGATTCTTACGACTTGTATACAATAATAATACATCTTATTAAATATAAGATTTTATCATAAACTTCTCTTGTATATTTAAAGGAGTCATAGCATGTAATTGAAGTTACATAACACGAGCGCAGCTGTTAAGGAAGATAAAACTCTTGAGCATAGAAATAGGACTCATGTTATTGACATTGCCAGCTAAATTGTGGCTCCCATAACTTGGCAGTCAATTGAAATGGGAAATATCAGTGCAAAGGTTATTCACATGTTCTACAGGTCAACAATCTAATGTCATTGCTTTCTTATTTTTCCCCTTTTTTCCCTTTTTGAATGAGGTCGGTCTAAACCCAAAATATGATTTTACCGTGGCAGTTCCATCCGTTTTCAAATTCTTCTTTATTGGCGTTCCATCAGCTTTGAGGTATTTCCAGTTCTCTGTATAGAAAACTCAACAACAAAGCTGCATCCTGTTGTCAAACCACACCAAACAGGGTGTGAGGTAAAGAGTTTCAACTGAACAAGAATATGAGACCCATGCACGAAAACATTGCTTGCACACAAGTACAATCCCCTCTTACTCGCCTAGGATCTGACTCGAAAGCGTCCATCGAGATTGAAGATCCCATTATGTTTGCTTATTTGCACTTGCACCATTTTTCGATATAAAGGCCAGAAAGTCCTAGACTTCATATATATCCAAGACAGAAGTTTACTCATGGAACTACAACTATGCACCAATTCCAAGCAAGCTGGGTCTGATTAATATAAATTCTCATGTACCACGTCTTACCATTTGATTTCATGTCAGGACAACATTATAAGAAATAAAAATAAATAGTACCAGAAGTCCTTTATATTTGCTAATGGCATAAAAATCTCTTACATGGTTAAAAGACTCGTAAAAAGCATAGAACCTAAAGTAGACCAACTAGCATGACTAAAATATATGCCCAACAAGTTGCTGGTATGCAGATCTTTTTCCTCCATCGTGCCCCATCTTTTGCTTAGTTTGCATGCATACCATTGTGTAGTCCCATCAACTAGGCCTAGCAATAGTACTCAAGATAGTATAATAACAGGATAATTAAGATACTAACAGAAAATGAGCAGATTTCATGCTCTTGGACACTTGTGTGCATGCGTGCTGTGGTTCATTTCTTTTCGACGAACAGCATTGGGGCATATCTCCAAGCATGGCTCTTTAAGAGCGTCGTCAAATTCTTGCTGAGGAGGAAGAATCCCAAATTTAAACTGCCAATTAGATTGGGATGGCGTTATGCATGTCTCCATGATGCTTCTTGTAGGCACAAAATTAAATCACAAGAATCCCATGCATGTGTTGCAAAAATGCCAACGTTCATGGTTATGTCAACTAGAAGTAGATTATATCAGCATGTCTTATTCTCTCTTCAATCTAGTCTCTCTGTTGGCAGGGGCTTTTCAGAGGACATTACTTAGCATTTTAGCCTCAATCTTGAGTTCCATTAAACCACCCCATGGTGAGGTTGTGTTACCAATTATATGCTTAGGATGCATGAAGGAATGCACTTTTGCAACAGCACCATCACTTGGCCAATGAAAACAGTTACCTGACAGCTATAATCGGTGAAGTTTGGCTCCATCAGCAATGGAACTCCCATGTGATCCTTGAAGAAAGTCTAAAAGAGAGGCAGAAATGTGATGGTTTACATTTGTAATGTTCAAGAAGCTAATGAGCCTGATAGAAATATCATAGGTGCCATTGCAATATACATCATCCTAGTTCACACAATTCAAATAATCAGCCTCTAAATTTTATTTAACTTGGAGTTAAGATTTAAGTGTTCTCTAAAAGGCCCCCAAGTTAATCTATACACGTACTGTTAACATCTTTTGAAAAAGAACATACGAGGAAAACGCCATATACGAGGAAAACGCCATATGAAAAATAGCATGAGATTTCATTCCGAAAACTTTGAACTGAAGTAATGGATATGAATCTGATAACTCATGGAAGCTGCTGCATAACTCAATCCAATTCCATTTCATTTTCAAAAGTCTAGATGCATGCGCTTGAAATCTACCTTTATCACACTAATACATAAAAAGGAGCAACTGAGGTGAAAGATTTCAGCCCATCAGCTTATTAAAAAGTGTTCACAAAATTATTGCTAAGCTGCTGGCAGAAAGGCTCAAGCAGGTAACTGATAAGTTAGTTTCAGACAGTCGGAGTGATTTTATAAATGGTGGGCAGATAATGATGCAACTATGGTGGTTAATGAAAGTGTTGAACACTTGATGAAGTTGAAGAAAAGGGGAGTTGCCAGAGGCAGATGAATTTCGAAGACAAATAGATTGATTGGATCAGCTATGTATACCAGTGTCAGATTTCTGTATTGATAAATAGGAACCCTCATGGTGACTTTTAAGACACAAAAGAGGAATGAGACACGAGTTTCACTATCTCCTTACGTATTTACTTTGGTGATGGAGGCATTGAGTACGATGGTAAATAAGGCATAAAGATTGGAATGGATTAAGGGCATGAACTTCAGAAGAAATGGTTGTTCATCTAGTTGCTGGTGGTACATAAAAGGCTATATATTAGAGACAGCTTGGCTCTTTGGGGTGATTGGAACTCTGCAATATCCTACATGGGAGTGAAAATGAAAATGAAAGTGGACCACTTGTTTACAAGTGTGACTACTCATTCAGAATTTGGAGTAAGTAGTTGCAATGGATGTATATAATAGGATTCCTATGGGTTGGCAGGAAGAAGTTGAATTGGCAATAGAAACAAGAAAGGGAAGAATGCAAGGGTTGAGATCTACAGGATGGTTGTAGCTGGAAGCATCTACTAGATTTGGCAAGAAAAACTCGGAAGATTTTCAAAAATCGGCAAAGGAGTCCTGAAGTTAATTCTGTGAGGAGTAGGTTCTGATGGGAAGGAAATAGTAGCAGCACAAAATGTCACTTAGTTAGATGGCAAGTGGTCACTAAAGGAAAGAAAGGGGATGGATTGGGAATTAGAAACTTGAGATTGCATAATAAAAGCATGTTGTTTAAGTGGATTTGGTAGCAGACTAGGTTGAAATCTCCCTTCAAATATTTTACACACTAGAGGGGGAGCATAGAAAGGGATCTATAAATTATGGGTCGAGTTTCAACAATTCCTAAATTGGAGGTGGGAATATTAAATTTTGGACGGACTTATGGACCGGTGATGAGTGCTTGAAATAAAAATTTACTCTTTTTCCAGTGGTTGCAATAATAAAGATGGAGTTGTGACTGATTTTTTCCAACACTGGATAGCAGATGAATTTTAGGAGGAATCTGAATGATTGAGAAATTGAGCAATTTTGTCAATTACTCCTTCAACTTGATTATACCCACATTCATTAGAGTAAGAAGGATTCACTAGTATCAATAGCTAGTAAAGATGGAACTTTTTCAGTAAAGAAGTGTTATAGTCCTCTAATGGAGCAAACAGGATACTGGGCTACTAGTTGGCCATAGAAAGGGCTAAGCAGTAAGTAATAGATGTTACTTATGTGAAGAAGAGTTGGAGACTGTGAATTACCTTCTTATGCATTGCAGAATAGCTAGACAATTTTGGGAACTTTTTTTTACAATATTTGTGGGATTTCTTGGATCATGTCTCGGGGTGTGAAGGAATTATTGGAGAGTTGGCAGCACCAGAAAAAGCATAAGGTTTTGAAACAAATCTGGAGAACTATACCTTTGTGCATATTTTGGACTTTTTGGCTAGAAAGGAAAAAACACTTGTTTTAATGGGAAAAAAGATGATATTTCTAGAGTTAAAAATAAGTTTTACATAATTTGTTTTGTTGATGTGAAAGCAGTTTCCTTGATAATATATATATCAATATATGGACTTTCTGGAGTTGCTAGGGAAATGTTATAATAGATTGTATGGATTATTGAATATTTTTCGATAGAAATGCTAAGAAACTAAAAACCAAAGTGCTGTTACATTACTGAAGAGGACAGTGAATTACACAAACCTAACAAATTGGGGAGGTTCTTGCAATTTTGAAAGCAGTGTGGGAGGTAATATAGACAAGAAACACTTAAAGGTATGCTGGCACACAATAGTTGAATGTGTTTATGATGGATAACAGGTAAACAAAATACTTGAGGATGCATGTCAATCATATTTTTCTCTATAATTCTCAATCTAGGAAACTGACCTGTGTAGGGAGTTTACATGTATTAATACATACACCCACACATTTGCTCTCTTCCAAATACTTGCATTTCTCCACGAAAACCTATTCATTCAAACAATTATTAAATAAGAGCGAACGCATTTTAACTAGTGGCAGTCGAACTTGTAGAAGTGTAACATCAAGCAATCTCTGATGAAATAGATAGAGTAAGGAAATAGCAATACTAACCCCACTCATCAAAGAGGAGCCATTAGGAAGATCCACCGAATTAACAGAACATGGACCCATAAGCCATTGACAAGATAATGCAGTCACCCTTGCTTTCAGAAGTATAACAATAAAATATTCATTTGCTAGTTAAGCTTATAAGGGGAACTCAAGAAGAAATCACTTAGTTAAGGAAGAGTATGACTTACCGACCATCAAGGCTGCAAATTTACCACCATCTATAGGTGCAACAAGCATCCGGTAGAGCTCCAACAACAAAGGAGGGAATAATGATCTCAATATCCGAACCTGTCACAACTTGGAAGTCAATTATCACTATGGAAATCTACAACCGATTCTATATATATGAGTATCAGAAGAAGAAAGTAGGATGTTACCGCAGCGTCTCTGGTTTGAGAATTGTCCTGAGCAAGCGTGAGACGATGAGCCACTTCAATCAGACCCTCGTACCCGGGCTTTTGTGAATCCCATCCTGTCTCCTATCAATTATCAAAGGCACATACATACATAGAGGGGTTAGGTTAGCTGGACCATTTTGTTTTATTCTAATTCCCAGTGCGTGCGGTTGCTCTGGTTACCTTACCTGGACCATTTTGTTCCGGAATAGACTAAGGAATAGGTTATCAAACACACTAGAACTAGAAGTAGAAGTAGAAGGGCTTTTGGTTTCTGATGATGTACTTTTAGAGAAACAGGAAACCCGCGGCATACCAGCTGCTTTACTTCCATGCTCAACTTTCACTTTCGGCCAAGCCAACACCCCCGACGGTACACCAACCATAGCCATTTCCCGACGGACTTCCAATTCTATCTTCAATTCCCTTTCCTTCTTTTACGAGTACCAATTGGCCAAAATATGAGCTTCATTTATTGTAATGGTGAAATTACTTGGGGTTGGGTGGGGTGGGGGCGGCTTTTGGGCACACTTATTAGTGGAAGATATAATTAATTTATTATGGATTAAGAAAGTTGAGAAAGTTTGAAAATAATCAATAAGTTTTTAAATTTATATTTTGATCTCAATGTTTATCTAACATAATGGAAAATGAAAGGAAAGAAAGGCGCATTTATATCTCTTCTCATCCATTATTGTTTTCTCTTTTAGCGATTTTTGTTGTTCATTATTTCTGTTGCTTTATTCATCATCTTCTGCTTCATTATCATCTTCATCTTTTTCTTGTCGATCATTTGTTGTTGTTGCTGTTGTTGGTACAGCAGCGCTACTGCTGCGACCTGACTAATTTCTTAGGTCAAATTTTGTTTACTACATTACTTTCCACTTTGGCATTACTTCATAGGTGACTTTGGTAAGTAAAATTATGATTTTTATTTGTATTTGTCATCTGGGTACAGTTATATTTTTTCAAAAATGGATAGAACCCCGATCATGAATCCAACATAAGTGCCCACAATTTAAACAGATCAATCATCTGGTGCATCAGATGAGTAATCTGTTGCATCAGAAGATTTATCTGTTGCATCAGACTGTTTATCTGTTGCATCAGACGTAGTATCTGTTGTATCAGAATATTTATTTGTTGCACCAGACTAATTATCTGTTGCAACGAATGATTAATCTGTTTGGAACAACACAAATCAGCTCTTGCCACAAACCCAACAGATAACCAATGTGTTCCAACTCTTCCTATTGCTACTGGATTCAAAAATTTTCCTTACGTCCAATTACCCGTCCCAAATTTCCTAATTCGATTTCTCATTTTACTTGTCTTTTTCATTAATCAAGAAAAGATTTAAAAAAAAACATGTTTTACCTTTTGCATTAATCATTTTTCTTCAAATTAAAATGGAAACATCATTTAATAGGAGGATTATACGCCGACCGACGTTAAAATCTTTCTTCTCTTATGAAATTTCGATTGAATAACAAACAATGGTTATTTCAAACACGTCTACTGTCCCACCAACTAATCAGTGGGTTATGGTAAACTAGACATGTTATTAATTATTTTTCTTAATCAATGTGACATCTCAATTTTGGACGGGTAATTTGAGACGGAGAGAGTACGAATTAAAACGTCAGAGCTATGCAACAAACTAGTCATCTGTTGAAACAGACTATTTATCTGTTGCATCAGACTTCGCAGCTGTTGCAACTTGAGTAATCTGTTCTAAACAATACATCAGCCCCTGCCACAAACCCAACAGATAAATCTTGTTATTGCTACTGGATTCTAAATTATTCCTTTTTACGTCGAATCGTAGACATGTTTGTTGAGAAGATAACAAACAGAATGAAAATTAAATATGGATTAAAATGTCAAAAATCAAACATAATTTTTTAAATAAACAAAAACAAATAAAAATACATATAATAGACTAAAAGAAAAATAATAATAATAATAATAATAATTATTATTATTATTATTATTATTATTATTATTATCATCATCATCATCATCATCATTGTCAGACGGTCAATCTTCAACCAGAAGTAGTTGCAACAAATATAAAATATGTTGCATCAGATAACCTATCTGTTGCAACATATAATCTAACTATTCACCACTATTTATTAATTACATTTTTTATTAATGTGAAAAGTAATGACTTAATTAAATTAAGAAATATTGTTATAAGTCATGACTTTTCAGATTATTATTATTAATTAGTTCGTTTCAAGAACCATTTTTATTGAGTTGTAACGACAGATTCGATATCGGTTGCATCAGATAAATCATCTGTTGCAACAATAGTGAACCTGTTGCATCAGATAATATATTTGTTGCAACATATAATCAACTTTTAAAAAAAAAAAAAAATCATCATATTAAATCTAAATTTTTATTTTTTTTTATAAATAAAAAAAAACACCTTTTCAAATTCTTTAATAAAATAATAATCATTTTATTATATAATAAATAATTTTTAAAAATAAATTCAAAAACAAAAATGGTGAAAAGTCACGATCAGTTATTAAAAATAAATAACCGTTCTTTTAAGGTTATAAATTGTGTTTATAATTTATTTTCTTATTATTTATTTACGAAATATTTTTCATATTGAATAATCGAAAAGTCATGTCTTTTCTTTTTCACCCTCTCAATAACAACAATAACCCTTTTTTATTAATAACCGTCAAGTGCAACATATCATCGATCTGTCGTAGCAGATTAACCTCTATTGACACAAATTGCTCAATCCCTACCACCAACCGTCGACATATTGAGAACAAGGAATAAACAGAATGATTTTTAAATACTAAATAAGAATTAAAAATTCAAAGTCGACAACAAAATGAAATGAATGTTCATAGATTTTTGAATCCCTTGGGTAGATCCGATATACAAAAGGAGGAAAATGCATGAGCTAAAATAAAAAACATTACCTAATTATTATTACTACTATTATTATTATTGTCAAGCCGACATTTTTCATCCGGCAGCCTTGCTCCGAAGTTAGTCAAATCTCTCTGGAGTTTATCAAACTGCCTTTGAAGTTCACGCAAGGACTCGATATGAATATTCTTGTACGAATTTGGATCATCCATATTTGTAAGGAGGGACCTATTTATAAATTATTGTATCTCGAAAAGAAAAGAAAATTACTTTAAAATAAATCTAACAGGTGGGTAATCTGTTGCAAAATATATTCTTTCTGTTAGATAACTTACAAACAACATACTGGCAATATTTTGCAACAGATGTATATATCTGTTTGATTTCTGCAATATGTTGATCAACTGTCGTAACAGATGTCTCCAATTGTTTGACAATATAAACAGATGTGTCATCTGTGGCAACTAGCTAGTCATCTGTTTATTTAATTTAAGCCATAGATGGGCTAGGAAGAATAAGATGTGTGCAGATGGATCCACTATCATATGTGTGGGAGTTAAGTATGTATTACTGATAAGGTCACCGAGACAACACACACAAAGTACAATATTTTTGTAAATGCAGTTTTTAACCGATTAGGCATTGATCATTCAAATAAGATCATTCATTGTACCGTTAAGTTTGATGGGATCGAAATTGATAAGGATGAGGACCTTATGAAGATGGTGCAGATACTCTGTTACGAATTACTGACGGTTGTTGCTCGTGTTTATGCGTGTCAAGTTTTGAGAAGGGATCAGTATTTGTCGTCACTGCAGAGAACCAATAGCGATTGGACTTAACTTTAAGTCTGCATTGGACCCTTAGAGGGCCCTCGAAGCCTCACACTGCATCAAACAAGAATGAAAAACCAATAGAAATTCCCCTGACCAAAATTTATATGGTTGGATTGCTCGCTCGGGGTGACGATTGTATGCCAGAAGGTGCAGTAGGAGAATGCCTTCGAGGGAAAATGAGTGGTTGATGGAAGACTATATCATCTGAGAGCTAATTGAAGAAGAGACATAGGGTAGAAAGTAACTTCTAACGAATCTGGCCGATGGAATTATCTTAACAGATGCGAAATTTGAATCAAGTGCAAATATGAAAGTGTATCCAGTAATGTAATCTCGTCTGTTGTTGTCACGACACAAATTCGGGACCGCGATGACACCTATTCCATCCTCCGTAACAGGTAAGCCAAATACCCAATTCCTAGAACAACATCTCAAACTCATATAAGCGGAAGAAAATAAGAATGTAATCAATCCTGAACAATCTCATAATGTAGATAAATAGACGAGAAACATCAATTCGTAGATATCCCAGGTTTGGAAGTCACTAATACAAACCACTAAAATATAGGACCAAAAGAAAGTTCGAGTCTTTCAAAATGCGAAAAAAATGCATAAGAATAAGGCTGAAGGAGATTTCCGTAGTCTCTAAAGTCAGTAGCAGCTACCTCTAATCTCCGATGAAACTAGCAAAGAAGGAACCACGGGGATCAATATCCAGAGGTCGTCGGATATGTACCTACACGCAGGGTGCAAAAAAAAAGCAAGAGTGAGTACGGAACCACGTGTACTCAGCAAGCATCGTCGACCGACCCTAATTCAAAGTGGTGACGAGTGACAACATATAAATCATCTAAACACAACATATAACCTGCGCTCAGGAAGACCACCTTAATCTAACTGAATAGTCAAGTTGAACAGTCATAAGAATATCATACCACAATCCAAAAATTTCTCAATCCAGTGAAACAAATAACTCATACACAATAAGTACAAGGTCAACAAATATACTTTGACCAATCTGAACCAAATGAATCCATGCAATGCGATGTAATGCAATGCAAATGCCTATACTGTGCAGGCGTGTACTCCGATCCCAATAAATATACTGTGCAGGCGTGCACTCCGATCCCAATATATATACTGTGCAGGCGTGCACTCCGATCTCAATAAATATATATAATATTGTGCAGGCGTGCACTCCGGCCCCAATAAATATATATAATACTTTGCAGGCGTGTACTCTGATCTCAATAAATATATATAATACTGTGCAGGCGTGCACTTTGATCCCAATAAATATATATAATACTGTGCAGACGTGCACTCTGATTCCATATGAAATGCAATGCATGATGTGCAGGCGTACAACTTCGATCCCAAAATTCCAAAAAGAGTAGAAATTTAATAACACCTATAGTACTATAATAATCTCATTCTAAGTAGTAGTCCAAAATATAAAAATTAAAATATAGAACTGAACTTGAATTCAGGGAGAATTTATAAAATTCCACGAAACAGTAATTGCGGCCTAACATATAATGGTAATGACTTTGCCATCTCATTGTCATATGGCAATGATTATGTAATCATTGCACACCACTATATAAAAAGTAACAAAATTTGATCAATATTATCCAATCACGCCTAAACCATATATATTAATTTAACACCATTTATAAATGATCTTTTCCATTAACTTAATAACCAGCCCTTAACGGAATAAGTAAAAGTCCAAGAATTCTTATACTACTACTGTTTTCGAGGGCTTAATTCCACCGCCCCCGCCACTGATATTAGCCGCCTCTTCACTTATTAACCAATAACCAACCAATCATTACCATTCTATACTTTGTTCCAGTGAACAACATTATACTATTTCTAACTTTCTAATACACTGACTTATATACAATTACTTTCCAGAAGATCATTAAAACATTATGACCACTATTATGTTAAAACAATAAACAATAGTTAGAAATTAAAGCTACCCAACCGAATTACTATTCTGCCTAATTACATTCTGCCAACTCCCAAGAACTTTACAAAGCCTCACGCTTTCAGGGAAAGGCTAGGAACAGTACAATTAAGTGATAATCGAGTATCGCCGTAGCCACTATACTAAGAAAATATCCATTAATTATAGCAACAACTACATACCTGATGCAAGTTTTGGGAGAAACTCTTTCAAGGTTGTGATGAGAGGATTCTTAAGTTGGTAACTGTCGTTTCCTTTTGCCCAACTTGCTGATATTATAATTAAAAGTAATTGTAAACCCTTCCCATTTTAATTTTATTCTAATACATAAGAGTCAAAAGTTTAGAAAAATATCAATTTGACTCATAACTATAAAATAATGACTAAAAAAAAATTATGAGCTAGGTTAAAACAGGACAATTTTTATAAAATAATTTGCAGGGTCATTATAGTTGTCTCTCTGAAAGAAAAATAATACAGATGAACACTTTGCTAGGGAGTTGCGTGGTCAGGATTATCACCTAGGTAGAAAATAGGAGAAGACCAACAAAGCAGCCTCACGGGCATCGAGGGTTGAAATGATGTTCAGCAAGTCTAGAAAACTTACGCCAATAACAACTGCAGTTAAAATAAGGAAACTAAGCGAAGGCGGCAATTTCTAAATTTTAAATTTCATCTCATGCCTTCTTGTTTGTGTTTCCGATCAGGTCCACTGCCGTTGACCTGATCGGAACCACAAACGAGATTGAAAGGCAAATAAAGTATCATTACTTCCTTAGCAATATGGATTAATTGATTGTGTTTTCTTGCCCTAGCATACTTTCAACATTCCTTGGAGAAGATCAGATGCTTGTTGTAGTATGTGAATCCCGATAATTTTTAAGCTTGCCTTCAGCCTGCTGATTCTGTATTCAAGCTGGTCATTGTCGTCTTCGAAGTTGGTAAGGAGTTCCTCATCTCTTGTGAGCTCGATCAGGAACACTACCTTCAAAGTTGTGACATTCTAGAAGACCTTTAGAACACTTTCTTTAGAAGCCTTAAAGGATACATGGAGGGTCGTTGTGTTTGTTTTAGGTCAAAATGTGTTGATGCACGTTGAAGATGTGGTCCCAACAGTTGAACAACACACTTTTATCGAGCGTTGCTCCATGCATCTTGCTCAACCAATTTGATAAATTAGTAAGCATGGAGTTACGTAGCGTGTGATCTAAACCAACTCTACCAATCCTATCAAACGTTACGTATCTCCGAGCTCATTACCCTATCAAAAAAATATGCCCGAGTTAGTGCACAAATCAAACAAGCTCAATCTGTCAGCCTTTCTGCTGGTCACTCTTCTCCAATATAAATGACAAGATATCTGCTATGCAAAAGTCTACACTATCGCCAGACATGCTTGTCTGGGAGCAATCAATAAATATCTTCAGAATAATTGCTCCTAGGCAAGCATGTCTGGCGACGGTGTAGACTTTTGCATAGAAGATATCTTGTCATCTATATTGAAGAAGAACGATCAACAGAAAGGTTGAGAGATTGAGCTCGTTCGATTTGTGCACTAACTCGGTTATATTTTTTTGATAGGGTAATGAGCTTGGAGTTACGTAACGTTTGATAGGCTTAGTAGAGCCAGTTTAGATCACACGCTACGTAACTCCATGTTTACTAATTTATCAAATTGGTTGAGCAAGATACATTGATCAATGCTCGATAAAAGTGTATTGTTCAACTATTGGGACACATTTTCAACGTGCATCAACATATTTTGACCTAAAACAAACACAGTGACCCTCCAAGTATCCTTTAAGGCTTCTGAAGAAAGTATTTTGAAGGGCTTCTAGAATGCCACAACTTTGAAGGTAGTGTTCCTGATCGAGCTCACAAGAGATGAAGAACTCCTTACCAACTTCGAAGACAACAACGACCAGCTTGAATACAGAATCAGCAAGCTGGAGGCAAGCTTAAAAATTATCGAGATTCACATACTACAACAAGCATCTGATCTTCTCCAAGGAATGTTGAAAACATGCTAAAGCAAGAAAACACAATCAATTATAACCATATTACTAAGGAAGCAATGATGCTCAATTTGCCTTTCAATCTCGTTTGTGGTTCCGATCTGGTCAACGATCGTGGACCTGATCGAAAACACAAACAAGAAGGCATGGGATGAAATTTAAAATTCAGAAATTGCCGCCTTCGCTTAGATTTCTTATTTTAACTGTTGTTGCTGTTGGCGTAAGTTTTCTAGACTTATTGTACATCATTTTAACCCTCGATGCCTGTGAGGCTGCTTTGTTGGTCTTCTCCTATTTTCTATCTAGGTGATAATCCCGACCACGCAGCTCCCTAGCAAAGTGTCCATCTGCATTATTTTTCTTTCAGAGAGACAACAGACGAAATTACATTAACGAATACACTTTCAGATTTGCACTTGATTCAGATTTCGCATCTGTTAAGATAATTCCATCGGCCAGATTCGATAGAAATTACTTTCTACCCTATGTCTCTTCTTCAATTAGCTCTCAGATGATATAGTCTTCCATCAACTACCCATTTTCCCTCGAAGGCATTCTCCTATTGCACCTTCTGACATATAATCATCACTCCGAGCGAGCAACCCAATCATATAAATTTGGGCTAGGAAAATAACTATATTGGTTTTCCGTTCTTGTTAGATGCAGTGCTAAGCTTCAAAGGCCCTCTAAGGGTCCAATACACCGTAAAAGTTAGTCTAATCGCTATTGAATCTTTTTACAATGACATCAAAACTAGATCTTCTCACAATACTTGACAAATAAATATGAGCAACAACCGACATTAAATCTTAACAGGATATCAGAACCATATTCATGGTCCCTCGGCCTTATCAGTTCGGACCTACCAAACTTAACTGTAAAATTGCAGACATCTTAGTCGAACGATCTATGACTAATCAGTAAAAACAACATTCACAAAATTAGTGCACTCTATGTGTGTTTTCACGATAACATTATCAGTAATACATACCTCTCACATATGAAGTGGTCCATCTGCAAGCAGCTTATTCCTCCGAACCCATCTTTACCGCAGCCTCTTGTGATGGTCCGACAAAAGTTGATCAACTATCAGTTCCTTATATCTACAAAGAAGAGAAAAAAAATTGATGTCATAAAAAGAACATTATCCATCTGTTGCATTAGATGTGAAGTCTGTTGCAACAGATGTGGAGTCTGTTGCAACAGATGTGGAGTCTGATGGAATACATCAAACCAGACTTTCTGGTGGTTTAATTTATTCCAACAGTTTCTCCATCTTTTGCAACATCAACAACAGCATAAACATCAACAACAAAGAAACAACAATATTTGTTCCAACAACATCATCAACAACAAAGAAGCAGCATCCTTTGTTCCAGAACCATCAACAACACCACACCACAAGTTTCAACAACGCCAATCCCACCAACAACATCAATAACTGCATCAATAATAAAGAAACAAATAAAATAAATACAAAAAAATGATACTGCCAACAAGGTTTTTAAACTTCTCCCAACAGATGACTTTTTTTGCATATTGTAATAAAAATTCTCGGTTTATTTATTCAACACTTAAAAGTTCCTTCAATTTTTTTAATAAATATGATATGGGTAAATAATAATTAAATAAAAAACAGATGTAAATAACTTGCAAAGAAGAAGACGAGAATGAAAGAGCAATAATGAACCATACCTTAATATCAAAAAGAGAATCAAAACAGCAATTTCAGTCGAGAAAAGATATGGATCGATTTAGATCCAAAAGAATCTTTATGAGAAGAGAAGAGAAAAGAGAGAAAGAAGGTTGTGACCCTAAAGAGGAGAGAAAGAAAAAGATGATGAGAGTTGAATAAAATAAACTACAGCTGAAGGAAGAGATGAGATAATTTCTATAGATGTATTGTGTACGTAGACGTGGGGGTTTTCAATATTCATTAATTAATATTCATTAATTTCATTAATAATTTGAGGGGCACGAGGAAAACTAAGACTAGTGACATTGAAAAGACAAGACAAGACTGCTCAATGAACTCACTTTTGAGATATCCAAAAAATATTTTTTACCGCCTTTAGTAGTAAGTACTACTACTTGATATTATCTACTCGGACCAGAAGGTTGCTTTAAAATTAAAAGAGAAAAAAGATTTTCAAACATATATGTCATCTGTTGCAACATATATAAATATCTGTTTAGAAATCCGAATAGCTCAGTCATCTGTTACAACAGATATCAATATCTATTTAAAAATCCCAACAACTCAGTCATTTGTGACAACAGATGAAAATGTGCATTTGATAATTAATTAAATCAGATTTGTCATCTGTTACAACAACTATAAATATCTGTTTGAAAATTTCCAATAGCTCAGTCATCTGACACAACATATGCAAATGTCTATTTGATAATTAAATTAGATATGTCATCTGTTGCAACATATATAAATATCTGTTTGAAAATTTTTAATAACTCAGTCGTTTGTTGCAACAGATTTTATTGCAATTGATTTAGGTGGAACTAGGGATGAATGAATTAGCTCGCAGGGTCAACTACAAATCTAATCTAGTCTTTGCAATTGTATGGCATTGGTATTGCATTCATCCCAACCCGAGTCGTCGATCGATCACTCTGAGTTAAAATGAGTTCTCGTCAACTCAATGTTAGGATAGTGATAATACCTAAGTTGATTTAAGTGGAACTAAGGATGAATGAATGATCTTGCAGGGTCAACTACAAATCCAATCGAGTTTTTGCAATTGCATGACGTTGGTATTGCGTTCATCCCGACCCGAGTCGTCGATCGATCACTCTAAGTTGAAATGAGTTCTCATCAACTCGATGTTAGGATAGTGATAGTATAGGTGGGACTAGGGATGAATCAATGAGCTCGCAGGGTCAACTACAAATCCAATCGAGTCTTTGCAATTGCATGGCATTGGTATTGCGTTCATTCCGACACGAGTCATCAATCGATCACTCTAAGTTAAAATGAGTTCTCATCAACTTAATGTTAGGATAGTGATAGTACCTAAGTTGATTTAGGTGGAACTAAGGATGAATGAATGAGCTCGCAGGGTCAACTATAAATTCAATCGAGTTTTTGCAATTGCATGGCGTTGGTATTGCGTTTATCCCAACCCGAGTCGTCGATCGATCACTCTGAGTTGAAATGAGTTCTTATCAACTCAATATTAGGATAGTAATAGTATAAGTGGGACTAGGGATGAATGAATGAGCTCGCATGGTCAACTACAAATCCAATCGAGTCTTTGCAATTGGATGGCGTTGGTATTGCGTTCATCCCGACCCGAGTCATCGATCGATCACTCTGAGTTGAAATGAGTTCTCATCAACTCAATGTTTTAAAAACTATATCTTTTAAATTTTTTTAAAAATTATTAAGATCAATTCGGACCAAATTAGCAATTTCAAAACTTGTCATTCTTTTCAAAATTACAAATCAACCCATACAAATCATCCATTTGCGCGAAAAACTTTTCATTTCAAATCTTAAGTTCTCGCTCTTCTCTCTCTCTCTCTCTCTCTCAAGGTCTCCTCTCCCTCTCAACAATACAAACAACAACTACTCAACATATTGCTCAACCCTTCAAAACAGGTCGATTTTCTTCCTATTTACGACTACATATAGTTGTTCTTTTTTTACTTCATTCCCTCTTGTATCCGTCATTTTCTCTGTCTTTGCAGGTAACAGCGTTCGAGAAGAGTTCTACATTTGTTCTTTATTCTAAAAAATAAGGCTTTTTAGTTAATGATGAAAAAGAAGACTTTTAGTTGTATTATCTTCGAGAATGGGTTAACAATTTTGAGTTTTGATGCTAAAAAAGTAGGAAGCACCCAAGAAAATCTCAGTTTTCTCTCAGTGTTTTGTTGACTATCGTGGTATTGTTGGATGGTGTTTGTGGTGTTGGTGGTGGCTGTTGTTGGTGGTGTTGGTATTTATGTTTTTTGGTGGTGGTGTCGGTGGTATTGGTATTGGTGGCATTGGTGGTGGCATTGGTTGTGGTGGTGGTGGTCCATCTGTTGCAACAGGTGGAAGATCTGTTGGGAGATATTAAATAGGTCTTCAAACAGATTCCCTATCTATTCCAACTGATGGGTTATCCGTTGGAGTATTTTCTTGTAATGTGGCGTAGAATAATTTATTGAAATTTATCCATCTGTTTCAACAGGTGGAATATCTATTGGGAGATATTAAATAGGTCTTCAAAAAGATTCGGGTTCCCCATCTGTTCCAACTGACGGATTGTCCGTTGGAGTTTTTTTTTTGTTATGTGGCGTAGAATAATTTATTAAAATTTGTCTCACCTTTTAAAAAAAAATTATGCAGACATCAAATGCAATATATTTTTTATTTTTCTATTGTTTGTAGTTAAAATATATCTCCCAAAAGAAAAGAAACTGAAAGTGAAGAAAGTGGATCAACTTCTGATCACCAAACAAAAAAGGCTAGACAAGATAGATTCGGAGGAACTTCCAGAACAATATCAGTCAGGGAAAAATAAAGCGAGGAAAGTGATAACTCCTCCTCACCAATGGGGCGTGAAATAATATCGAATTTCCAACATGATTCTATCAAAACCATTAGTATTGACAAGTTTTGAGTTGCGATGCCGATGAATAGCCCCAAAGCAGTATTTGGTGATCTTGTACTTAAATATCAGTTGGGGAAACCTTTTGACGAACTTAGGAGTATTATGAAGAAGAAAAACATAGATGAACTTTTTAAGAAGAGTTGCTTTGCACACTTTCTTGAGCTGTCTGGGCTCCGCCCTCTCCGTTTCCCAATGATCATGGTATATGGCCTTCTCAAGCGTAGGATCAAGTATGCAGGGGATGATGAGGTTCGAAAGAGGACAGAAAAAAGATGGATAAAGTCTGGATAAACTACTGTGGCATGCCGATTTATTTTGGATTGAAAGAGTTTGCTATAGTGACGGGCTTGAGATGCGATCGTCCAGAAGAACCTCCCATCAAGAAAACACCCCACAAAGGGTCCAACAAACGCTAGGTAAAGAAAGATGGGTTTCTGGGCATTGTTGGACCTAGGCATTGTTGGACCTAGCTACAGAGTGAAGAATTTGATGGCGGATCTCAAGAATAAAGACATACCAAAGCACTACAGGGAGAAATTATGCTTAGTTTGTTTTGTTCATTCCATTTTATTGGCAAGAGACGTCAGGAAAGTCATAGAACATGATTTATTGGTGCTTGCTGATGATTTTGGGAAATTCAACGATTATCCCTGGGGATACGACAGCTACTACTTGACTGTCAAATATTTACTAAAAAAGCTAAATCCAAAGACGACCACATTATACGGCTTTCCTTGGGTTTTCATGATAAAATTGATCACTATTTTTACTCATTTATTAATTTATATTGAATATACTTATGACTTTTTCTTTGTTTGCTTCCTGTTTACAATTTTTAGGCTTGGGCATGTAAAGTCATTCCTCCCCTCCGAAAGCATTTCAAGATTACCCGGATAAGGTTTATCATCCAAGGATCCTTAGGTGGTTGGCTGCAGCAGAGAGCAGCAAAAAAAATATTAACGAGGTTGATCTTTTTAACCCTCCAGATGATATAGTACGTCTTCTTTCAACTAAAATAATTTGCCTCAAAGAGAGATATTGAAACAGATGTTCCATATGTTGCGATAGATGGGTCATCTATTGCAACAGATTACCCGTTAACTACAACTGGTGCAACAGATGGGTAATCTGTTGCAATATATTATCAATCTGTTTCAACATACAGATCAGCTATTGCGGTAGCTAGATTGTCTGTTGCATATGTTGGTTGTTTTAACATAACCCGAGCCCCATGTAACTCAACTGACTGCAAATTATTATTATATGATTTAAATTCCTCCTGTCTTTTTTATAGGTTGTGCATCATTGGATTGTGCCTACTATTGATGAGCTGGGGATGACTTCTTTTCTTACTCTAGGTCTTGTTGATACAAAAAAAGATCCAACGATGGAGTTAATAAAGAAGGAATTGGATGGATCAACATCCATAAGAAGAGCAGTTAGGCAAGGTCAGCCTAATGTTGAAGCTCTTCACGACCAACCTCAAACTGCAACAGATCTGGGTGCTTCTTTTGGGGGTGTTGGTGGTGGAGTTGTTTGTGATGGTGGCAGCCATTTGCTGCTGCTTATGGTGCCAGTCGTGATTATGAGCATATTGGTTCTCAGCAAAAAATAAATATGTTTGAAAACACCCCTTGCACAGGTCCTCCCTCTCACCCCTACACCGATTTCCCCCACCCTTACAGTGGTCCTCTCACCCCTTCTCACCCTCATGTTCTCATTGCAAATGCAAAGTGTACAAGAATGGAGAGGATAAACTCCTTTAAAAGCTAGAGGTTATTGCTGAAGCTGCCAAAGAGTTAAAATTCAGGAGGGGTGCCATACCATCCAACGAGGTGAGGGAGCTATGCACTCCTACAGTAGAAGTTAGGAGGAAAAGAATAAAAATTAGACATATTCTCTCCGTTCTGAAATCAGTAAAATTTGCAACTCCCCCCGCTCCAATAGTTGTTGAAGTTCAGGGGCCGCCGAAGAAGGTGGACATATTCGCTGCACTTGGCAAGGAGAAGAAGAAGGAACTGGAAGAATTCATCGAGATGAAGGTTCAAAAAGAATACACCATGCATTCATTTGCCGCCAAAGACTTCTCGAATATAACAAATATGTGTGTGTGGTACGAGGACAAGGTAAGTTTGTTTTTACTAACCTAGCCTTCCAATCTACTCCATAAAGAAGAATCTACGCAGCAGATGTGTAATCTGTTGCAAAAACTTGGTATTTTGTTGCAACATAATACACATCTGTTGCATAAGTTGCGTTGGCTGAGTAATCTGTGAACTAATTCAGAGAACCCTCTGTATTAGATTCTTTTCACTGTGTTTTTATTCTTTACAATTACTAACCTATTTAAAAATTATCTTCTTATACCACAGTATGTTGAGGAAATTCTCTGCCTCATGAGGGGCAGGCAATTAGCATACCTGGATACTTATGATGTTGCCGATAGAATAATGGACCTCAACTTCTACAACAATTTTAAGGATAGGTACGCTAAACTCTGTAAGATAGCTGATTCCGGTGGCCCGAGATTTGATCAGTTAGTTTCTACGTTCCAATGGGATGAAGAAGCTATTAAATATGTTAGAGGAAAGAGGTCATATCCACACGGCAAGAGCTGAACCAAGGCAAACAGAATCCTTGCAGTCATGAACGTGGATGTCACACATTTTCTCACAGTTGAGATACTACTATACGAGGGAAAGATTAAAGTTTATGACTGCAACTTACCTGTCTTCAGCGAGAAGATGTTTTTTAACCCACATGCAACCACTCTTAAAGTTGTTGCCCAAGTTGTTGACGTAGAGTAAGCTGATGGATCATTTGTCGGCTGAAGTCTTGGCGAAGGAATCATGGGATTTTGAAGGTCGAAATAAGAACATCCAGCTCCCAAGAAATACAACTGGTACAGCGTGCGGGACGTACTCGCTTGCATACATCGAGTGTTTGCTGACCATCACACAAATGACCGGTGTGTGCGACACCATTGTAGGAAAGATGCAATGGGTCTGGGCATATAGGGTACTAACTAAATGGTTGGAGCCCATGTATAAAAAAGAACATGTACAAAGACAGAGACGAACACGATAACAAATTTTCATTTCAAACCAATTCACTTTACATGTAGTGGCAATAATTTTTATGTCTGGCCAAGTTGATTTTTTATAATGCAACAGATTTTATATCTTTTGTAACAGATATAATACCTATTGTGACAAATTGATTATCTCTTGGAATAGGTTGGTCATCTGTTGTGTTATGCAGATGTTCCTAGTCTGTCTGTCGCAACAAATATATGATCTGTTCCAACATATAATCTATCTGTTATGACTGATCGGTAATTTGTTGGAGCAAATAAAAAAAGTAGGAAGACTTGTTATATAATTTCCAGCAGATGACCTACGTGTTGCATCTCATGTTGCAACATATGTCTAAATCTATCTGATAAGATATGTCATCTGTTGCAGCAGATGTATTATCTGTTGCGATATTTGAATCTAGTACTCCATTTCAATTAATATGTTCAAAACTAAGGATTAATTATATTCATAGATAGAATAAAAAAAATCGAAGCCTTCGAAAATTACATGAAATAACTCAACAAATAAATGAAATGTAAAAAAAATTATTATGGGTACAAATATCTACTCTACAAATAAATCAACAAGTTAAACCAAAGAGGATAGGTTATTACATTGACGGACTCAATCTATAAAGATCTAATCAATATGGACAAGTTGTTCTTCATCCGGTGCTACGGAATTCGACTTTAGTCGTCGTGGATCTTTAACGTCGGTTGCGTACAACTTCTGAGCTTTCGCTTCTCCGTATTTCCATAAAAGAGCAACATATCTTTTGCGGAGTAATCCGGCATCAAGTCCATCATTTGGTACTTGTAATTCATCGCTCAAATACTCGGCATAGGCGGAAACAAAAGGATCGCAATCCCTGCATTATAAAAAAATAGATAATCCATATCTTGCAGTTCATGTAAGCGTTGTTAAATTTGTTAAATGAAATTAAATCATGACACTTATGCTTACAGGCTACCAATGGTTTGTTGAGCAATTTCGTCAATATATTGTACATCAAATGGATTAGCCATTTTATCCCGGTATGTTTCAATTGTCGACCAATCAGTACGAACCTTTTGGTCCAAAAAGCCACTCATATCAAGGTAAGTAGACAATATTTTGGCCAGCTTTTTTATCTCACACGACTGTCCGGAACGTCTCATTCACAACATCGAGTCATAAACTCAGATGCGCCTCTCTTTTAGAATGACGACAGCCAACACCCAATGGATTTCATCACCACAATTGATTGGGATGTACACTTCGTCGACCAAATACCAAGGTAAGACAATCGTAATGCTAAAACCTTTGTGATGTTGATTAAGCATTCCTCGTTTCGAAAAAATTCCGAATGCTGTTAACAATACCTATCATAGGCATTATTGATGTAAACTTTGTACAAACAATTGCCTGTTGTGTATCTGTAATATTCTTGTATTTGCAACTTGGCCTTCTTTCGGAGATAGTAAAAAATGACATCGATGTGCTGCACATATTATCAAATATTTTGGATTACATGACGAAAAAATCAATACACAGATGCAATTAAATAAAGTATTAATTAATAGTAATATGTATGACATTTAAACCTCATCATTCCAGCAAGTTTGGGGTTGTGACATCAAATAGAACCAATTCTTCATTTCGAGATGTGCAACAACAAAGTTGAACATATCAAAATCAAGACTCGATTCGTTCACTTTGTAACGCTCGTCATTTTGTTTTCTATATGTTGATTTATATGTGTTAATGTCAGGTTCTTACAACAAGAATTGTATAAACTAATATCTATAAAATTGATTTATGTACCTGCCGGCATGATGCTTTAACAGCCCATCGACAATTTATTTTAAATAGTCGTTGATCAACTGTGTTAGTTTTTTTGGAGCCTCGTCCGAGTGTTGAACCCTTCAAATGGATAATTCTTCCATTCACCCAAACTGACAGGCTCCACTTTTTCTTCATCTTTGGAAGTAGTTGATAGATTATCAACTGTGATATTATGCTCTTCGGCAGTAGCTGTGACATCCACCTGGAAAGCCAGAATTATCAATGCTAGTAGAGATATACAACAGATTTTTTATTTGTTGCAACAGATGAGTTTTATGTTGCATCAGATGGATTATCTGTTGGGATAAATTCGAACAGGTAAATCAGAGCAGTACGATAATTTTGAACAAATGACCCATCTGTAGCAACATAAGACTTATCTGTTGAAACAGATAACGAATCTGATGCAACAGGTTAGATAACAGTTGCCGCAGATGTATATATCTGTTTGATAATTTTCAGCAAATGTATCATCTGTTGAAACAGATATGTGCCTGCTTGTTTTTTGGAACAAATGATGTACATTCACCTTCTTCAGCTCATGCTGCTCTCCTGTGGGCCTTGCACACTGAACATCGGTGCAAGACAAAGACAGAGGCATTGCAATCTTGCTCTTTTTTTATGATTGATGATGCCTTGAAAGTGTCTTTCCTTCTCCTCTTAGTCGCCTTGATCTCTAGTGGAGTGTCTGAATATGAAATCCTCTTTGATGAAATGACACCCCTCTTAGATGTCATTTTCTTTACAGAAGCAGTTAGTGCATTAATAGCATTAACCACTCCATCGTGTTTCGCCTTGCAGTCTTGACATTTGCATAAAGAACATTCGCTAGATGCGGCAAAATCTGGAGAAAAATCTGTACAACCATTATGATCATAATCATAATGGCTTGTTGTTTCAAAAATTGTAAGAGGAGCATCATTAGTCCCACCCTCCAAAATTATTTTTCTTGTGATGGTTGTTGCTCCAAACAATTTCAATTTTATTCCATCAACGATCTTAGGATCCGATAAAGTTTGCACAGACCGTAAAGTAAGAAAAAATAACATCTTCAACTCTCGGTTGGTCGGAACAAGCCACAGATGGACAATCTAAAATAAATCGGTACATATATTAAGAATGATGATGAAATCATTTAATCATTAATTAAAATAAAAACTTAATTAGAATTGGACTAACTTCTTCCTTGGGGGGATTGAAAAGATCAAGAAATTTTACATTTTTATCGATTTTGGCCGACAACCATCTCAGAATTCTTGGATAGGAAACTTCTTTCTGGTAGTTCACTTATTGTCTCAAATAAGGAATGGATTCAAATGCCCAAGCCTATAACATAACGCCAATAAATTAAAAGTATTATTGGATAAAAAATGATGAATCATATCATGATAAAAGAAATATTTACCATGAAGGCCATTGAAAGCCATATAAGTTGACTGTTTTTAGCGTTAACGGAGTCAACAAATATTCGACAGTCATTTTAAAGCTTTCATAACCCCAAGGATAGCTGTTAAATGCCTCAAGATCCTCAAAGAGATTTATTAAACCGAGGTTTATGTTGTTGTTAACGTCTCTCGCCCAAAGAACATTATGTACAAACCAAACCAAGCACAATGATTGCTTGTGCTTCTTTGAAAGTCCTTTACCTTTCAACGCATCTATCTGATTTTTATTTTTGAAGCTTGGACCAACAATGGACACCAGCTCATCACGATCACTCGATTTGTCTTTTCTTTTTTTGGGTGTGCGGGGTGCTTTTGTTGGGTCAGAGTAGGTATAACTTGAGAAAGAGAAGGAGGATAACATTTTAGTCCGATAACTATGGCAAACTCCTTCCAACCAAAACAAATAGGCATGCCACAGTAATTTATCCATACCTCATCCATCTTATCTTTGTTTTCATACATAAACTTGCGCTTGAGAAGATCATATACCATTTTCATCTGGAAACGAGCATTATTGTCCTTCGGCAAATCAAGATATTGCCCAAAGCAGCTTTCCCTGAAATAAGAATCCAATTTTTGTTCTCGAAGTATTTTTCTGAAGGCGTCGAAAGATTTTCCCACGACTGACTTAACCACCAGATCAACCGTTAAATCTGTGGCACCATCGCACTGCATTCTCACAGGATAACGATCGATGCTAAAGGTTTTGACCAACTCTTCGGTGGAAGGGTTATTAGCATTTGGATCAGCTCTTTTGAAAGATTCCTCCTCCCCGTGTTCATTATCTTCTGCTCCTGATTGAGATAACGCTTGTAAAGCAAGCTTATAGAATGGTGGATGTAGCTGAGCTGCTGCACTTATTCCTTTACTTGGACTTGATTCGATTTCTTTTCTTTTGGGAGCCATGTTATCTTAAATTAACAAGAACATAACATAGATTATAATTGATTAATGCATAACAGTAATATAACAGTTCCAACAGACAACTAATCTGTTGCACCAGGTATGTTATTTGTTGCAACATATAACCGACCTGTTATAATGGATGAGTAATCCGTGGGAACCATAAAAACAATACTAATCTGTTGCACCTGGTATTTTATCTGATGCAACATATAACCGACCCATTACAACGGATGAGTAATCTGTTGGAAACCATAAAAATAGATCACTAATCTGTTGCACCAGGTATTTTATCTGTTGCAATATAAAACCGACCTGTTGCAATGGATGAGTAAACCGTTGGAAAGAATAAAAATGGATCACTAATCTGTTGCACCAAGTATGTTATCTGTTGCAACATATATCCGACCTGTTGCAACGGATGAGTAATCGTTGGAAAGAATAAAAACAGTCATTAATCTGTTGCAAAATGAAGAGTAACCCGTTGGAAAGAATAAAAATAGATCACTAATCAGTTATCTATTAGATCAATATTGTTTAGATTTCTTCCAAACAGAAGAGTCATTTGTCGCAACAGATGAATGATTTGTTAGATTGTTCACCTATTGCATCAGATTTTTATAGTTTCATTAGATTTTCATCTGTTGCATCAGATTTGCATCTGTTCCATCATATGTTTCATCTGTTACATCAGATGTTTCATCTGTTGCAATATCATTTTTACCAAGATAAATAATAAATTAACCCAGCAACACCAACACATCACACACATACACACACACACTAAGAACATCAACTATGAAAAAAAATTACCAACAGATTCGAATCAACAGTATGACAACAAGAAAAAGAAATGCCAAAAATTAGGATTTTATTCAGTCCACATTTCAATACTAGAAGAGTAGCTGGCTCAAGTTCCTCTGTTTCTTCATAATTTTTTACCTGTGAAAAAAAAATGAGACGACGAAGAACTTGAAGTTTTTGTCGCCGGAAAAGTCTTCACGTCGATTGACGGTTGAAAGTCGAAAAGGATCTCGCCCGATTTTTTGTCGCCGGAGGTTGAAGGAAGAAATTTTGTAGAACTGTTGGTTGGGAGAGAATTGAGAGAAACTGGAGAGAGAGAGAGAGAGAGTGGTTGATTTGGATTGAAGAGAGTTGTGAGTTGGGTTGATTTGTATTTTTGAGAAGATTAGAAAATTTTGAAAATATTAATCAAGTCCACAATTAACTTAATCAAGTTTCGTAATGATGTTTTACCCTTTAAGTTGGTCAATGTCATCAATCCTTCATTTAAGACTTAAAAGACATATTTCCTTCCATTTTCTCAAATTACTTACCCTCCATATCTATATGCTTTTTAAAATAAAATTATTTATTTACTAAAATATTCTTTATATTTCTAGCTTTGTAGGGTTCTTTTTTGTTCATTATATTAAAATAGATGTTCAACTAATATTTATTTAATTTAAAAAATTTAATTATTTATTTTATTCTTGATATTAAATATTATTCATTATGCTATGTATTGTTTAAACAATATATTAATTATATTCAAAGATTGTTTGGACGGAGAGAGTAAAATTTTATTACTCATTTTAAAAATGAAAAATAAAATTGAATATTATATTATGAGACATTCCTATTCGATCTGCTACTTCCGGGGGTTTCATCCGAACCCCCTTCGATGGAAAATTATACTATATATACATGTTAAAATTATATTTTTATGTATATATAGTAGATTTCGAATCCCTTTCGGTTAGTTCGTCTGTTCACTTATGAAGCCCTTGGTGTTAATCCTGGCTCTGCCACTGACTACTTCTACTGTTCTAATGTAATTAAAATGGTATAACTACCTACTATTCACATGCCATGATATACTAGCAGAGGAAGTTTGGCTTTCACAGGCTCATGAATTATTGGGTTCATGTAAGGGTGTCCAGTGGGCCGAGTTGACCCGGCCCGAACCGACCCACTTAGCCATATAAACAGTCTTCTCCAAATACCTTTAGTGATGTTGCATTCAAAAAATAAATGGTCAAACAATTCATCAGCTGTACCACAAAATACACATGATTGAGGAACCTGTATGCCAATCTTCAGTAATCTCTCTACTGTTGCCAACCTGTGTTGTAGAGCTAACCACAAATTGAATTTATGACTTGGCTGCATGTGAGGTTGCAAAATCAGCTTCTTCCATGACACTCTAGGGTGTTGAGGAATCTGCAGTAAGTACAACTTCTTGATGCTGAATTTCCTTCCTTTTTGCAATAACTTCAGCCTGTCTAGCATATTTCCATGCCCCTGTTGTGTCTCCATTATCAGCTTCCTGGTATTCAAAATCTTCCTAATCGCCCAAGAGACATCCTTGGGTAGATTGAGTTGCTCCAAGTCCTGCTGTTTTATGTAAAAGGTGTGGATCCATTTTATCCACAGACAGTCCTTTTTCATTGCTACTGCCCATAGATGCTTAGCTATTGCAGCCTTATTCCATAAGTAAAGGTTTATTACATTCAGCCCTCCTGCACTCTGTGGTAGACACATTTTTTCCCAAGCTACAAGAGTCTTTTTTGATAATTCATTCTTTCTAGTCCATAAGAAGGTTCTGCATATAGTTTCAATGCCTTTGAGTACTTTCTTGGGGATCAGGAACACCTGTGCCCAGTATGCCTGCATACCAAATATCACTGCCTTGATTAATTGTAGCCTGCCTGCATAGCTTAATAACCTTGCAGACCAACAATTAATCTTTGATGTTATCTTCTCAATCAATGGCTAACAAAGAGCTATAGATAACTTCCTTGCAGCAATAGGTACCCCTAGGTACTTGAACGAAAATGTGCCTACACTATAACCTGTCTCCTCCAAGATTTCTTGCTTCAAGTTTTCTGAGATGCCAGCCAGGAATAGAGAGCTTTTGTCTACATTTACTTGCAACCCTGATACTTTAGAAAACTTCCTAAATATCTAGTTGAGTAGCCTGATGGACCCTTTATCTGCCTTACAAAACATCAGCAGGTCATCAGCAAAGCACACATGTATCGCCCCCAGTTTCTTGAACCTTGGATGGAATTGGAAACTCTTATTCCTGGCCAGTTGCTTTAGCAATCTGTTCAATTATTCCATAGCAAGGACAAATAGATCTTATACCTCTCTTGCCTTGGAATGCTTCAGTTAGGCCATCATTAATGGTTAAGGAATAAAACACAGTAGTTATGCATGCCATAACCCATCCTACAAATTTGCTTGGAAATCCCATCTCTATCATCGATTTCCTTAAGAAAGCCCAGTCAAGTGAATCATATGCTTTTCCCAAAGTACCCTCCCCCAATCAAGTTAAGGATTACAGGCCTATTGCATGTTGTACAATAGTATATAAGATAATCACTAAGGTGATTACCAGAAGACTAAAGAATGTTATAGGGGACTTGATAGGGGATGCACAATCAGCCTTTATAGAAGGGAGATGCATTACAGATAATATTATTTTTGCTCATGAGTTATTCAAAGGCTATAACAGGAAAGACATTTCTCCAAGATGTATACTCAAAGTTACAGCAGTACAGTTGATTCTTTTATCCATTACACTACTATTGAAGAAGTGAAATATAGCATTCAACAGGTCAGTATGTACCTCCTCCCAGCAGTTAGTGAAAAATTCTATAGGAAAGCCATCGACTCCAGGTGTTTTTTCCTTGGGCATTTGCTTGATTGCATCTTGGACCTCCTCAGGTGTTACTTGTTGGATCAATCACATCTGCTGCTCCCTAGTAAGACAGTATCCCTCCTGAACTACCTCAGCATCAGGGCAAGGATGCATCTCCCCTTCCTGCCCCATCAGGTTCGAGAAGAATGAAATGAACTCCACTTCAATGTCCTCAGGTATTGTTAACTTGACCCCATTCTCGTCATGTACAGATGTGATGGTGTTGTTACTTGTTCTCATTTTCCATTGTGCATGGAAATATCTTGTATTGGAATCACCACTCTGTATCCAAGAGGCTCTGGCTTTGTTTGGGTAATGTTAATTGCTTTTAATATTTACTTGTTGCTTGAAATTTAGCGTGTAAAATTTATTTATTTCTTTTTTCTTGCTTCTATTTAAGTTCATGGGATTTGCTTAAAAATAAATAAATAAATATTTTTACTTATATTCTTGATGAATTTTTTATTTTGTAGGAATTTGTTATTGATTCTTGTGAATTGAAATGGATAGATATTATTCTCCACAATCAAGTTTTAGTTTTAAAGACAATTCTCATCGCCTTAGCAAAAGCAAAAAAGGGCAAAAAAAGCTTCAAGGTCCATTATATTTAAGCACAAATTACAAATAAAGCGTGAGATTTAACAAAAAAAGGTATAAAAGAGAAAAAATATAAACATATGTCTAGTTCAAGACTAATAATATAAGCGTGAATGACAAATATATAAACACAGAAATTTATTTATTTTTATTAAGTGAAATATCAATTGTTTAGTGTTCGTATCTCCAGAAAAATCTCATTGACAAGGAAAAGTATATCTTATAAATTAGAACCTAAACTGCACATTAAACGAGGTGAGCGATCAACACAAATTTGAGTCTTTATTCAGAACTTATGCGAGCCTTTGACAATACTGGTGCACCCCCAGATTTCAAATCCTGGTTCGCCTCTGATTTGGTTGGATAGCTTTAATTTCTAACTATTGTTTATTGTTTTAAGATAATAGTGGTCATAATGTTTTAATGATCTTCTGAAAATTAATTGTATATAAGTCAGTGTATTAGAAAGTTAGAAATAGTATAATGTTGTTCACTGGGACAAAGTATAGAATGGTAATGATTGGTTGGTTATTGGTTAATAAGGGAAGAGGCGGCTAATATCAGTGGCGGGGGCGGTGGAATTAAGCCCTCGAAAACAGTAGTAGCATAAGAATTCTTGGACTTTTACTTATTCCGTCAAGGGTTGGTTATTAAGTTAATGGAAAAGATCATTTATTAATGGTGTTAAATTAATATATATGGTTTAGGCGTGATTGGATAATATCCCGAGATGTCAAGGAAATTGATCAAATTTTGTTACTTCTTATATAGTGGTGTGCAATGATTACATAATCATTGCCTTATGACAATGAGATGGCAAAGTCATTGCCATTATAGTTGCCCGTGATGTTAGGCCGCAACTACTGTTTCGTGGAATTTTATAAATTCTCCGTGAATTCAAGTTCAGTTCTATATTTTAATTTTTATATTTTGGACTACTACTTAGAATGAGATTATTATAGCAAATAGGTGTTATTAAATTTCTACTCTTTTTGAAATTTCGTATTTGACAGATCTTAACCATTTGGAAGTTTTACGTAAGAGTAAGTTTATAAATTGACGCTTGACTTCGGTTTGAGGCAAGTTGAGACTTTTCTTAGACTTTTTTTTAAAGTGCTTATTTGTATATTTGTTAGTTATGTGTAATGGGAGCAATGGGAATTGGGGGTCCCGTATAGGTGATTGTGACGAGCATCTATGCGCGTACCAGTGTTGTTTGAGGGGATAAAATAAGTTAATTGTATGTTTGCACTGTTTTGAGAATACTCTTACTTGATAAGTTGAGTTGATTTTTAAATTGATGTTTGATCTAACTTGAGACACGAAGTGCTTTGCTTGACTTTATTGTTGTTTTGGGATCGGAGTTGCACGCTTGCACATCATGCATTGCATTTCATATGGGATCGGAGTGCACGCCTGCACAGTATTATATATATTTATTGGGATCCGAGTGCACGCCTGCACAGTATTATATATATTTATTGGGATCGGAGTGCATGCTTGCATAATATTATATATATTTACTGGAGTCGGAGTGCACGCCTGCACAATATTATATATATTTATTGGGATTGGAGTGCACGTCTGCACAGTACATTTATTGGGATCGGATTGCACGCCTGCACAGTATATTTATTGGGATCGGAGTGCACGCCTGCACAGTATATGCATTTGCATTTCATTACATCGCATTGCATGGATTCATTTGGTTCAGATTGGTTAAAGTATATTTGTTGACCTTGTACTTATTGTGTATGAGTTATTTGTTTCACTGGATTGAGAAATTTTTGGATTGTGGTATGATATCCTTATGACTGTTCAACTTGACTATTCAGTTAGATTAAGGTGGTCTTCCTAAGCGCAGGTTATGTGTTGTGTTTAGATGATTTATGTGGTGTCACTCGTCACTACTTTGAATTAGGGTCGGTCGACGATGCTTGCTGAGTACACGTGGTTCCGTACTCACTCTTGCCTTTTTTTTCTGCACCCAACGTGCAGGTACAGATCCGACGACCTCTGGATATTGATCCCCGTGGTTCCTTCTTTGCTAGTTTCATTGGAGATTCGAGGTAGCTGCTACTGACTTTAGAGACTACGGAAATCTCCTTCAGCCTTATTCTTATGCATTTTTTTCCGCATTTTGAAAGACTCAAACTTTCTTTTGATTCTATATTTTAGTGGCTTGTATTAGTGACTTCCAGACCTGGGATATCTACGAATTGATGATTCTAGTCTATTTATCTACATTATGATATTGTTCAGGATTGGTTACATTCTTATTTTCTTCCGCTTATATGAATTTGAGATGTTCTTGGAATTGGATATTTGGCTTACCTATTACGGAGGATGGAATAGGTGTCATCACGATCCCGAATTTGGGTCGTGATACTCCCTCTCTCGTAATATTTACGAAACATTGAAAATGTTGCGAGCCTGTATGTCAGAAACAAACTCTTATCGAGTGAGATACACACACTGTATCTTGATTAAAATAGGATAGAGGAGAGAAAATGTCGCTAGTTTCGTAAATATGACATGTATGGCTGGACCTAAACTAGGTCCTATAATACCGTGGTTTGTGAAGCTTCCTCTTATATATACTTAATTAATAATACTTTTTTTTTTCAATAATATGTACGTCAACTTCTCTTTGTTACATAAAAGTTATTCAACATTAAGGATTATCACACAACAAATGCTGAACCCCAATATTCACTTGTGATTACCCTTAGTGAAAATTCTGGCTCCCCCACTATATTCATCGGGTTTTATAATTTTTTGAAGGCATCACTGTACTGTGTGGGTATAGTAGCTATGTTTACCTAGATAGTTTTTTCGAAATATGATGCATAAATAATGATACTCCATTAATTGTTGTAAATTCTATGTATTAGTAATAAAACATGAGTAGTAGTTATCTACTAGCTTTCGTTAAGTGATAATGTCGTAGACCTTCCAACAGACACAAAGTAGAGGATCCCAAGAATTTTGGAAATTGAACATGCTCAAAAGATGCCCAGAGCTTTTAGGTTTGATCATTTGACGACGTCGCCCAATGTCCAAAATTTTCCTGTGAAAGTTTGGTGAATATCGAACAAAGAAGAAAGGCATGAAAGAAAGCATATTGGCTAGTGATTGTGAGGCCCCAATTCTTGACCGGAGGGGACACCAAAGGCCTCTGCCCTTCCATCCATCGGATAGATAGAGAGGGGGCAGAGCTTTTAGTTTTTTCATGTTGTCAAAGATTTGAACAATGAAAATAGATGGTGAGTGCCTGATTGAATTGATCAGGTCATGTAGGAACAAGGTTCAGGTCTACCGGTCTATTAGGATGCCTCAGCTGCATACATCACTGCACTTCCACTTGACACCTATCGTAATGATAAACGGCTTGTCTCGCCGTGACCTTCTCTTGAATTCTCAAAAAAACTTCTGTCGCTCCATCCCCTAGGAGCAGAGAACCGGTCGCTGTCTCGGCTGTGCTACAATCCTAGCTAGTTGACTTGCTCATTTAAAAAGACCATCTAAACATCGAAGGAAGCTTTGAGCTCATATGTTCATATATATGGGTTGAGAACGGAAATTTTGAGCACAGACTATATGATCTCCCTGCAATTCATTATCTCGAATTGTACTATGCCTTATCACTCCACATGATGCTCATTGGATCAAATGACCAAGATATTGGAGTCACATGCATGAAATTATACCAAAAGAACATGCAATCATTTTCCTATCATCTCGTCGATTTCCTCTCATTGATTATAAATCATTTAGGAGTCGTTTGGTGCATGTACTAAATAATCTGAGAATATTATAGTCCTAAGATTATAATCTCTGATCCAAACGACCCCTTTGTATATGGCAAAGGCATATAGTCCTAAAAGTACGCATACTACATTCTTCTTTTGCGAGAAAAAATATACCGTAGTTATGATCACTTAGAGACGGCGAAAAATGATTCTAATCATGCAGCATTAGCAAATTAAATTTCTTTTTAAGAAAGTAAGAATGATCGGTATATGTTCTCGGTCGTCTATATTTGTGTGAGTGCATGGTGGGGAATAAACAGTAAGCTCCTATATATAAATTAGAGTAGTATTTCCAAGTATACATATTTATTATCTTCCTCCGAGGCCAAGGTTAAAAGGTGCACCAGTGTGCTTCAACCAGAGATATCCATTAATCCAGCGGCCAGCTGTGTATTGAATAGCTTCGACTGGGTTAATAAGACGGAAATTCTTGAAGCTCCTGTTCCTTTTATTGGTGATAGCACCCGGTCCGCGGTTGGCAAACTCATAGAAATGACATGTCTGCTCGAATGATTTGCCTTGCCAAATCATCCAACCTTCTGGGCGGATGAAATCACCCAATTCGCTCTCCATGAATACCGTAGTTGCATAGGGCTTCCAGGGACGGCCCAAGTAAGTCGCTAGCTTGAACCTATCCGCAAACAATTCCCTTTCTGGAACGATTCTGCAGTTCTGGAACACCAACCCACCAGGTTTACTGGCTATTTCTTTGCCATCAGCAGTAATCGTGTTGAACTGGTTGTCCGAAGGTTTCCTCGCTATGATCAAACTATTTTGAATTATTGCTGACCCACGGCCAAAGATGAAATCTATCGTACCAGAAATGACGCAGTTGCGATAAAATTGGCGATGGTTTTGATAGTACAAGGTGTCTTGATAACCTTCAATGCTGCAGTCAAAGACAGCAGCCATATCGCCATTAATTCGAAGAGCCACAGCTTGGTGCCCTTGCGGACCAGCAGTGTTGCGGAACGTAATTCCCCTAGCAATGAACCCATTGCCAATAACAGCTGCCATTTATATACCATCTAATTAGTATCAAGTAATAATGTATTAACTAAAAGAATTGTACGTACTAATTAGCGTTTCCATATATGCATGCAGGACTTACCGAAAGTAGCAGTGTCTTGGGTGGGTATTTTCATGATACCGAAGTTTCTATGCCCGGTGATGATTGTTTTCCCTGCTCCATCGCCATAGATGAAGACGTTTGGTTGCTTCTTAGAGATGATGATATGCTCGTCATAGACTCCAGCTTTGACATAGACTATGTATTTACCTCTATGATTATTAGGATAGGCAGCGAGCGCAGCGGCAACGGTGTTGTACCGGCCGCTGCCATCCTTGGCGACCACTGCATGAGGAACTCTGTTATGTCGTCCTCCTGCTAAAAGTTTACGGTCAGCAACTGGGAACCACGTAGGGTAACCAAGGAGGCGACGACGGTGATTTTTAGTAGCATTAGATATTGATGCAGTTGTAGTACTGCTTGAGACGTTGAAGGCTGGGAGCTGGACGGTTGAAATCTTTGCTATAATGTTGATTGCGTTGTGGGTCAGTTGGGTTGCATTTTGCATGCCATTTTCTAAGGTTTCTTTGTAATCAGGCTTACCGATTATACCATCCAGGCACATGCTTTGATAGGAGTAGACCGCACCCAACCAGTTCAACAGTTCACTCCCACGATCCCCAAGGGAACGCAATTCGGTATCTCCAACCATAGAGTAGGAATCCTGGAGTTCCTCGACCGCATATTGCAACAACTCTTTGCAATCCTCTACTGCCATGTGATTGTAGGGATCCGTCTTATTGTCGATGGGATTACTCTTCTCCACCAGCCCTAAAGATTTCTTGATTTCAGTCCCCGTGACTTGCAATGAAGCCAACAGGTAGTCTTTAATGGTGGCACTATCGTTCTTAGCCACTGAATCAAGGCTCTTAAAACAAGCCATTTGGAATTCCGCAGGTTTACAGAACTCCTCAATGGATGCCTTCATTTGGACTTTGGGGCTTTGTTCAGCATCATCTTTTGCACCTTTGTGCAGGACCATCGTCACTCCCAATACAACACCCACCACAAGAAACAAAGACACCAATGAAACCACTATTTTTCCCACCATATCTTAATTAATTTTATATAATATATAAATATCTGATAAAAAGGACAAGAAACAACTAACCGCGCGGTGAGAGGTTATTCCTCTAGTTGGTTACGGTAGTCGTTTCTTGAAACATACACACACATATATATATAAGATGAAGATGGACGAATTAACCGCATCGTGTTATGAGGAGCTTTATATAGCGTCACGTTCGGAACAAAGTGGATGATTGTACGTCCATCGGACGATTGGGCTCCATTGACTTCATGTCCATCCAATGTATATAGTATGAACAATTGTGAACCATTAATTAGGAACGGTCAGCTAACAAAATTAGTGAATTTAATTATTTTTTTAAAATATAGATCGATCATCAATAGATTTAGAAATAATATTTATAGTAATTTAGTTCGCGATAAGCAAAGATTAATTTTTTCTTTTATGTTATCATAAATTGATTACTCGGATCAATGTTTTATAGTGAAAAATCACAAATATAGTACTTGTATTTCCTTAAATGAACTGCATTTTTGGTTTTCGCATTTTCTTTTGAAGCAAAGAGTGAATTCTCAAAGCTTAGTTGTTGCATTACAAGAGAGTATATGATTTTATTTTGGCCGCAATATACCCTTCGGCACCTCTTTGGAAAAAATATCATACCAGAGTCCGTTTAACTAATTGCTGGCTCGAGAAAAAAAAAAAACTAATTGCTGGAATTAAATTAAATTTCAGTAAGAAATATTTGATAAAATTCATGTCTATTTTTATTTAAGGATCATTAATTTCTTCAAGCTAGCAAGAAACTTACAGTAGGATTATGTGTTTACAAGTTATATGTGCTTTTTATTTTGTAATTCAATTTTTAAAGCTTATTTTGATTAATCGTGTTAACACTTAAAAATCCTACTGTCCTAAAACAGAAAAAAAAAAAAAAAAAAAGAGGTAAAAACTTTCTGCCTCGATTCATACCACTTGGTCCCGGTCACATCCCTTAAAAAAAAAATTAATTATAAGCGTACTTTACTAAACTAACTTTATTAATTATACTTTGAAACTCTAATCTAACAACTACTGTAATACTAAGAGTTGAAAGGAAAAAATATAATAAACTTCACTTCCTTTCATAAATTGGACTAGTAAATTAAAATAACTACTTTTAGAGGTTGTTTGACCATGAAAATTTTTTATTTGAAAAATTATTGCGCCTTCGTGAAAATTGTATGTTTGCACTTTTTTCACTGCCAAAGCGCCTACTTATGGAACCAAATAATAATATGAAATGGAAGGAATATTTACTCATTCATTTGAACCACCTCATTTTAACACCTACTTATGCACATAAATGCCAATTGAGGCCAAGTTCGTAATGTGTTATGCCTATTTTCTTTGAGCGGCAGGTAGGAATGTGCATAAAACCAAACCAAATGGTTCTTTCAGTTTCAGTTTTTCCAGTCAACCTTCGGTTTAGATTTTTGAGTAGTTCATTTTCATTTTATTTATTTATTTTTTATAACCGTGGTTTCAGATTGTGCTTGGACGCACTTAAAGAAAAGAATGCCACATTTATATACAAATGATGCCAACCTTTTAATGAAGAACCGAACCCAAACTGAACAAACTATGGCTCAGTATATACAATCGAAAAAACAAAGTACCAAATCGAAATTCTTAAAAACTGAACCAACATACCAAATGCCCATCCCTAGCGGCAGAGCAGTGACTTCCCAAATCCAACATAAACCCAAGCTTTTGTAGCCAATGATTGACAAAGGCTACTTTTCAGCTATCAAAATTGCATATTTTCTCAGAATCACTAACCAACAGAAAGGAAGAAAACGAAACAAAAGGAGGCAAAGAAAGGCAATACTTATGAGTTCATCAGTCCCAGTCAGTGTCCCAAATCTGTTTGGATTCACACACCACACAAACACAATCACTGAAATGCAAGGAATAAAGTCACTCAACTGAGCATGCTGCATACAAATTTACCATCGGCCACCACTAGCTTCTCCCCTTTAATGACTGCATCTAGTGGTAGCGGACTGAAACTCCGAGATGGGCCATAAAAATGAGGAAAGACTTTTGTGTCATCGACAGCTTCATAAACCAACCCATTCCCAAGCTGCAACAAAATAAACCTCATCATAACAGGAAAATTTATCTCATCTGTTGATCAAACATATCATATTTAGATTAGAAAATCTAAATAAATCTTGATCATAATATCAAATCTGATGTTCAACAATACAATATGCACAAGAGGAAAAAAACTGGTTCATAAATTGTGAATCAAGAAGGCAATACGACGAGCCTTTTTAGCATCGATTTGCAGCAAGTACAAATCATCCTTAACATTCAGGAAAAAGTTCAGCAAAGTTGATTGAACCTGCAAGTTCAAATTTTCAAGTCAGAGTGATGACAAACGGACTCAACTAAATGCAATTTTTATCTAACTGTTCTCTGAAATATGCAGAGTTGTAACTAAAATATTAAATTAGATCATTTTTTCCACAACACTTTAAGCTATATAGAACACCCAATTGAAATATTAATTTCTTACATGCGTTAACGATCTCTAACTAATTCTGAAAGTACTTCACTTTAAACATGTATAAGCTGCAGAAGAAAGCCTTCTTTTCTTCTTTTTCCTGCCAGAGGTTCTGATTTTGGGTGATAATTAGGACCACAAATAATAAAGCATGAAATTATTCCCTACTTCTTTAACTTGCATGTCATAATGAGTTTACATGCTTTACAAGGGAAAAACACGTGGAATTTACTAATTAGGAGTTCAAAACATGAAGTGCTCTGTACCAGGTACTTCCCAAAGTAAGCAACAGATAACTGAGCAACTGAGGCAATAAGAACTTGAAATTATATCACGTGCGAGGTAGTCTCATGGTTAGGTGATTATTAATCAACAAAAAAGTGGCTTGAGATTAATTAAAGGTTCTTTTTGCATTCACTTAGTAAAAACTAGACGCTTAATTGATGATTAAACATCATATAACTCGGGTTCGTTGATGACCTCTTATTTATTTGTAGGGGTGATGTGGTCTCAGTGCAGCTATCGTTAAACGAGTTTCAGAACTTTTCTATATCATCTGGATTAAATGCCAATCTTGATAAAATCTGAGCGTACTTTGGGAGTGTATGTCCACTGATTCAGCAGGAGATTCTTAATGCCTCAGGCTTCTCAAAACGTAATCTCCCTATCAGAATACTTAAGAGGTTCCACTGAATCAGACGTTCGGTTAGCCAATGCCAACCATTGGTAGAGAAATCTTGAACAGATTGACATCCCAGACTGATAAGATTATATCTTATGGTGGAAGAGTACAACTTATCAAAAGTGTGTGCTCTCAATCCAGACATATTGGTTTCCAATTTTTCGATTGCCTAAGAATATAATGAAGGTGATTGAAAGCACTTGTCAAAGGTTTCTTTGGATAGCTTGGTAAAAATTTGCTTTCCACAATCTGCATGACGGTTGCATATATTGGTTATCGGAGATCTGAAACTCAGCTACAATATGGAAATTACTATAAAATCTTTGTTGCAAAAAGGATACGTTGTGGATTAGTAACGGCAAATCTACCTGGGACACCACTGGAAGCAAGCCTCACGGGTGGTGCAAAAACTACTTAAGGCAAGGAAGTTTGTTGAAGGAGGGTAAAGTGAGGACTCTTTTGTGGCAATGCAAAAAATCTTTATCAGATATATGTATATAGGGGTGGTGCATATCAGGCGGTTCAGTTGGATATTTGCGCTCAAAGAATCGGCTTATCGGTTATCAATTTTTAAATATACTAATCCACTGACCAAGATGTCAGTTGGTTCGATTTGGATTTAACGGTTATCCGTCGGCTTATCCGTCAATCAACAAAGTCAACTAAAAAAGGCAAAACCCAAAAGACTCATCATTGTATCTGCTTATGTAAAACAAATAGGGCCAAAACATAATTTTCAAATTTTTGGAACTGCTTGAGAATCTGAATCCCCCAATTTCATGCACCCTTTTGGAACTCCTCATTTAGAAACCTCATATTCCCACCGTTCCAATATATGTGGCACCGTTTGATCGGGCACAAAATTTTATAAAAAATAAGGGAAGACTTTGTTATCTTTACCAACAGCGCACTTCCTCTTCACATGCCCGGACCATTTTAGACTAGCTTCCCTCATCTTGTCCATCACGAAGGCCACTCCCACCTTGTCTTGTATAACTTTGTCCCTAATTCTATCTCCGCTAGTATATCCAAAATCCATCTGAGCATCCTAATCTCTGTACCTTTATTTTCTAAACATGTGTTTTCTTGACTGACCAGCAAAAAAAATATTCAAGCAAATGAAAATAAATAAATTCTGGAATACTATTGTACCAGTAGCTACTATTCTGCAACTTAAGATTCCATGGTCCTTATTTCTTCTCAAACTAATTCATCCAAAACCATCAACGCTCGATCAATTTTGTAGCCTTTAGTCCTACGGACAAACGATTCTCTTTATGATTTACTAAAATATTGCTAAACGGTCACAGGGACACAGTTTTGCATAACCACTTCAAACCGACGAAGTTGATATCCTTAGATGGTTCACAGTACAAGATTCATATGTCTCTATCAGCGGTTTCTGTAAGCACTATGCTCAGTGGGATAGGGAAAATAGACGAAATGAGTGGGTGAAAAGACATTCCGACTTAGTATTTATCAAAGTGTCTAAATGAATGTGCAATAATGAGGAAAACAGGGGACAGGAAATCTTGAAAAAGTTCACTATCAAGAGTCTCCAATCATCTCTATACTTGTATTATAAGATACGAGATATTTCTTACCGTGTAATTATACCATGGCTCGCAAATACTTCTACCTCACATTAAAAACAGAATTGGTAGCACTCACTTTATCGTTGGTGCCTAAATAACGTTGCCTTATATTAGCATGTAAGGCACTTCACTTTGCCAAATCAAAACACGAATATCCCTTAAAAATTGTCAACTAATATTTTTGTATATTGCGGACAGAAAGTATGATCATAAGAAATAATACATCGCAACACTATCTGAAAATAAAAGCACGAACTAAGCTTAGTAAGGCCCATTACAGGAAAAAAAAACTTCATTAAGAAGTAGAATAGTGGGGGCTTAGCAGATGACGACATGACAATGGGCTTGAGTCTTCACTTATTAGCTTTTAAATTGTTGGGATTTTTAATATTGACTGACTAAAAGATAAGCTTTTAAGTTTTGGATCTAACAAATTAGTAGCTGTGGTTTTGGAGTTCATAGGAGCTAAAGTTAGTAAAACTATTAAAACCTCATTTCCTGACACCATCCACTGAACTCACAGGTGCAATTGTACTCGTACATCCAATGAACTTCAAGAAACATTATTCCAAATTACTTCCAATCAGGAAATCAATGTGCTCAAACTAAAGAAACATAAAAAATGCAATGTTCCTACCGTGACATATAAATTGGGACGGAAGGACTACTTCCCCAAACCATTACCAACTTATTCCAAATTTCAACTACTTCAGTGACTTTTTTCAAGGAAAGAAAAAAGTTTTTTTCTTAAAAAAGGTCCTTTATTTTTGAACAATTCCAAGTTCAATGGTTCAAGAACTAACCAAAAATTCAAAAATTGAGTTTGCAGGTTCAGTTTTGCAACTCTAAAATAAGGGCACCTTAAATACAAACATATTTTGAAGATTCTTTTTTTTTTTTTTGCATAATAAATAAGCATGCCCTTGAACTTGGCCTCAACATCTATGCCCTCGAAATTTGGTTGTGCACAAGTATACATTTAAACTTGTATACAGTTGAACAAAATAGACGGCATCTACATGACAATCTCACGCGAATTGCCAAGTAGATGCTAGGTAGAAGGCATGTGGCTATTCACTTAACTTTATATAAATTTATTGCCTGCTTGTGCACACCCAAAATTGGATGGCATAGATGACAGGTAAGGTCAAGTTGCTATATCCGCCATTTCAAGTGCAGGACCAGAGGTAGAGGGTGGGAGAAGGAGAGAATACCTAGGGATTGAGCAGCATCAGTAAGAGGCAAATTGAACTTGGACACCTCATCAAACGAAACTAATTTTGGATCTGTATTTGATCGGTTACTTACTTACTTCAATGAATTTTGTTCTTACTTAGACCTTGTTGTGTTTTCACTATCCAGTTTACGAATTACTATAAGTTTTAAGATGATTATTTGGATGCATAGTTTTACAATTTGATATTTTGTAAGTAATTCAATGGTGAAATTTGTTTCTCTTTGATATGGGTCTGGGGAAAGTAGACTAGACTGTACACAGACCTTTGCCTCTAGCTCAAAGGCAGCACAAGAAATATCAGATAGTAACAGTACAACAAAGTAAAATAATAGTCAAAGTACAAAACACAACCGGTAGTAACAGAAAAATTTGTTTGTTATCAGATAAGCAAAAGCTAAGTAATGAATATTACACTCGTGAGTAATTTGGGTGATAAAACACTTCAATTTAGCAGTAATTACATTACTTGATTAAAAAAAAATTCTTTTGATGCCCTCCATGTGAGTGTGACATGCTTGATTGAGGGATTTGGCAAGTCTAGACTTAGGCGCCAGCTATCTGTGTATCAAAGCGGCAAGGTAAGCTAACCTGGTCGAGCTTACTGAGATGTATAAAGCCAGTGGTTCGGTCAAGGTCCCCGCCAAAAGTGCTGCCTGTTTTCTGCAGCAATTCCCACTCCTCCGTCGTGCTGATGCGGTACACGAATTCTTCACTTCCACTCATCCCAAAACCCCAACAATTTCTATCACCAACTTCCTTCACGCCTTAACCTAAGCGCTTCCCTTTTTGGGTTAATACATATTCACTTCTTACTTTGGTAGATTGTATTGAAAAATTAATAAATGTATTGAGGTGTGTATTATTAATATCTCAAAATTTATGATATTAGCAATGCAATGAATCCAATAAATGCATTAACATAATTAAAGATACTATTATCCCTAAAAAAAAATTACATTCTCTTCAACATACTAATTTAGAATACGTATATCTCACGTCAATTAATAAAACTATACATCCTTTTTGTTATGTTTATCCTATAAAACTATATATCAACTAATATGCATATTTTAATAAAATACCCATTAGCCGTTATCTTAAAGGAGAGTGTAAAGTCCAAAGTAGATAAATAATAATGATTGCAGAGTAATTTATAGCCACAAAAGTACTTATACATGATCTGACCCCAACTCAAAGAAATAAAGATGTTGTTTTTCATAGACTCTCAGTTTTAAAAAGTACTACTAATTATCGTGTCACATTAAATAGAACAAATACAAATTAGAAAAGTACTACTAATTATCGTGTCACATTAAATAGAACAAATACAAATTAGAAAAGTACTACTAATTATCGTGTCACATTAAATAGAACAAATACAAATTATGTGTCCTTATATAAAAGACTCATACCATTCCACCAAATTGTATCAATGAGAATTATATATTTTCTAGCAATCACAAACTTATATTGAAAAATTAATAAAGAAAATTACTTACAAAAATAAAAAAATATTTTGTTATTCACGATCAATAAAATCAAACTAATAGAAAAGAAAATTTGATACCTGAAAATTAAATTAAAAAAATACGTTAAAGACACAATAACAAAATTACTTACAAACATAAAAAAGATGACTTGTTATTCATGATCAATAAAACTAACACAATAGAAAAAGAAATTTAAAACCTAAAAGCCAAAGAGTTACTCAATAACGAAGCTATACTTTCTATCATCCAAAACAAGCTAAGTATGATTTTTTTTCATTTGCTCGAAAAATAGTACCTAGTCAAAAAACAAGAACAAAACCTTACCTAGCTAAAAACTAAAACAAAACCTTTCCTTTTTGGGAAAAGGCTTTCTTTGTTTGGAAAAAGAATCACGACAACAAACACTCAACAAAATATTGCAAAAAATTTAGGGATATTTATATATTTAAAATCCTAAGCAAAATAAAGGTGTGTATTTAGAATTCGAATTATGATTAATGTACGAAAAAGCTTTAAATATTAAAATTAAATAATTAAATAATTAATAAATAACAATTTTATCTATTGTAGAGCAATTCTTAAAATTTAGTGAATACAATTCTTTTTGTTACCTCACTGAAATACAAATAAAAATAAAGAAGCAAAAACTTAAAATAAATATATATTTTTCCGTGTTTTAAACTTGAAGCAAGAGACAATGAAGAGAAAATTGCATATACGTTATCCTTCTCAGATTTCATTTTGTGAGAATGCACTGACTATTCGTTGTTGTTGTTGTTGATTGTACAATATAAATTGCATTGATATGAGTATTCAAACTTATCATGCATCAATTGATTTAGAGTAAACATCCGGTGTGAATAAATTTACCTTATGATTCTAGAGCAGAATATAAGCGTAGGCCTTTATGAAGATCTCGTTTTTAATTCCACACCACTTTTGGTCTGCTGACAATCTTTTCACTACTACTTCTTATCTATTTGAAGCCCTGAAACATAATATCAAAACAAATTGAAAATTTATGAATTAAAATAACCAACATTCTTGTTCCAATTACATTGTTATAGATTAAGTATAACTAAAACCTTTATGAGTTCAATTGAAAGGCTATTAGTGCTTACAAGCTGCAAAAAGACTTAACCGAACAATACATGGTGCAAATCTTCTAATTGAAAGAGATCGCTGGTGGTGATGCCATCTAATTCAATATTCTGGATTATAATTAATTATTATAATTCATTTATATATTATAATTAATAATATTTTTTTATTATATTACCCCTAATTAATTATTATAAGTCATTTATATATTAGAATTAATAATATTTAATTAAAAAAATAGATATTTATGACTTTTGTTTCAGCTGCTTTAACTGTGATTTTACTATATCATCCCCAATTAATTATTATAAGTTATTTATGTATTAAAAAATTAATAATATTTAATTAAAAAAATAGATGACATATCTGCCTATATTACCCCTAATTGCTCCGTGATTTACTATATCATCCCTGATTAATTATTATAAGTCATTTAAATATTAGAATTAATTAATTATTATAAGTCATTTATATATTAGAAATTAATAATATTTAATTAAAAAAAGATATTTATAACGTTTGTTTCAGCTGCTTTAATCGTGATTCTACTATATCATCCCTAATTAATTATTATAAGTCATTTATGTATTAAAAAATTAAAAATATTTAATTAAAAAATAGATGACATGTCTGCCTATATCACCCCTAATTGCTCTGTGATTTATTATATCACCCTTAATTAATTAATATAAGTCATTTATATATTAGAATTAATAATATTTTTTACTATATTACCCTAATTAATTATTATAAGTCATTTATATATTAGAATTAATAATATTTAATTAAAAAATAAATATTTATGACGTTTGTTTCAGCTGCTTTAACCGTGATTTTACTATATAATCCCTGATTAATTATTCTAAGTCATTTATGTATTAAAAATTAATAATATTTAATTAAAAAAATCAGCTGCTTCATCATTTACTATATTACCCCTAACTGCTCCGTGATTTATTATATTATCCCTAATTAATTATTATAAATTATTTATATTTTAGAATTAATAATATTTTTTTATTATATTACCCCTAATTAATTATTATAAGTCATTTATATATTAGAATTAATATTATTTAATTTTAAAAATTAGATATTTATGACATTTGATTCCGCTGCTTTAACCGTGATTTTACTATATCATCCCTAATTAATTATTCTAAGTCATTTATGTATTAAAAATTAATAATATTTAATTAAAAAAAATCAGTTGCTTCGTCATTTACTATATTACCCTTAACTGCTCCGTGATTTATTATATTACCCCTAATTAATTATTATAAATTATTTATATTTTAGAATTAATAATATTTTTTTATTATATTACCCCTAATTAATTATTATAAGTCATTTATATATTAGAATTAGTATTATTTAATTTAAAAAATTAGATATTTATGACGTTTGATTCAGCTGCTTTAACCGTGATTTTACTATATCATCCCTAATTAATTATTATAAGTCATTTATGTATTAAAAATTAATAATATTTAATTAAAAAAATAGATGACATGTCTGTCTATGGTTTCGACCAGTGCTTCGTCTATATTACTCCTAATTGCTCTGTGATTTACTATATTACCCCTAATTAATTATTATAAATTATTTATATATTAGAATTAATAATATTTTTTATTATATTACCCCTAATTAATTATTATAGGTCATTTATATATTAGAATATCGTGATTTTACTATATCATCCCTAATTAAGTATTATAAGTTATTTATGTATTAAAAAATTAATAATATTTAATTAAAAAATGGATGACATGTCTGCCTATATTATCCCTAATTGCTCTGTGATTTATTATATTATCCCTAATTAATTATTATAAGTCATTTATATATTAGAATTAATAATACTTTTTTACTATATTACCCGTAATTAATTATTATAAGTCATTTATATATTAGAATTAATAATACTTTTTTACTATATTACCCGTAATTAATTATTATAAGTCATTTATATATTAGAATTAATAATATTTAATTAAAAAATAGATATTTATGAAGTTTGTTTCAGCTTCTTTAACCGTAATTTTACTATATCATCCCTAATTAATTATTATAAGTCATTTATGTATTAAAAATTAATAATATTTAATTAAAAAAAATCTGTTGTTTCGTCATTTACTATATTACCCTAATTGCTCAATGATTTATTATATTACCCCTAATTAATTATTATAAGTCATTTATATTAAAATTAATAATATTTTTTATTATATTACCCCTAATTAATTATTATAAGTCATTTATATATTAGAATTAATAATATTTAATTAAAAAATAGATATTTATGATGTTTGTTTTAGCTGCTTTAACCGTGATTTTATTATATCATTCCTAATTAATTATTATAAGTTATTTATGTATTAAAAAAATTATAATATTTAATTAAAAAATAAATGACATGTATGCCTACATTATCCCTTATTGCTCCGTGATTTACTATATTATCCTAAATTAATTATTATAAGTCATTTATATATTAGAATTAATAATTTTTTTTACTATATTACCCCTAATTAATTATTATAAGTCATTTATATATTAAAATTAATAATATTTAATTTAAAATAGATATTTATGAAGTTTGTTTCAGTTGCTTTAACCATGGTTTTACTATATCATCTCTAATTAATCATTATAAGTCATTTATGTATTAAAAAATTAATAATATCTAATTAAAAAAAATAGATAACATGTCTGCTGCAGTTGCCTCAACCATAATTTTACTAAATATTGCTTATAATTAATTATTATGAGTCATCTAATTGTTAAAAATTTAATCATATTTTTTTTTAAAAAAATAGACATAAAATGATAAATTAACTCTTGATGTATTAAATTAAGTTGACCTCCTTCAACCGTGATTTTACTATATCACCCTTAATTAATTATTATAAGTCATTTATGTATTAAAAAATTCATAATATTTAATTAAAATATTGATTTCGACATGGCTGCTTCAAGAGTTGCGCCGTGATTTTACTATATCACCCCTAATTAATTATTATAAGTCATTTATGTATTAGAAAATTAATAGTATTTAATTAAAATAAGAAAAATATGTGTTTATGACATGCTTGTTGCAGCTGCTTCAGCCATAACCATCTTTGAGAAAATGATCCAAGACTTTGCTGTTAATTGACGTATCTTTTGTTCCAGTTTTTATATGAAATAATCCTATGAATATTAGTTCTACATCTTTTCTTTATTTTGTAACATGTCTCAATCTTATCATCAAACAATTAAAATAACCCGACTACACGACACATCACACTTTTTTATCATGTGAAAAAAAACTATCTTATAAAACTTCACTCCTTAGCGAGTACCGTCAAATAGTTATTATTTAAAAAATTATTGTTTTAAATCAATGTAAATTTAAGTTTGTATCTCATCAATATCGAATATTGGTGTTAAAAGATGTTTATAGTGTTGGGTCCATGCTGACACGAGTTATGCACCTCTAGTATTGATAAAACCCAGCCTTGAGTGCAGATTTATGTCTTTGACACATATGCATAACTAGGGGCGACTCTACTTTCTAAGAAAATAGGCGGTCGCCTTAGACCCCCAAATTTGAGGGGCCTCATTTTTTATAATAATATAAATTTTTAAAAAATTGAATATTATTTATAGAAAAATAATTTTTTTATATAAAAGAAAAGAATTATTAAAAGAAGTACGTATATCTAGTGTACTATGTCTTAAGAAAGATTAAATGCATTGATTATATTATTACTTAAAAAGGAATAATTAGGAAAAATTGCTTCTATAATTTTGAAAATAAAGTTCATTAAAAGAAAGTTATTTAAAAAAAAATAATTTAAAGCCTCCATTTGATTTTCGCTTTACGCCCTTGTGCGTAACCACATATTCTATGTCTGCGTATGGTGCCAGTCAATTTTGGACCTTTGGCTATTCGTTATTTCTAGCATGTAGACAAACAACAATATGATGACTCAGGTACCGACAATTGTAACTTGCCTCATGGTATTTTATACACCGGTCCCCTGAGTGAAACTTTGTCATTAGTTACTGCTTCTCTAGTTGAAGCGGTGCAATTAATGAGAGACGGTGAAAGTCCCATATAATGTCTACACAAGATCTACCTACGACAACAAATTTAATAGTTTTTCCTTTCTCTTATAATATATTTTAGGACATGTTTTTGACATACGCAAGGAAAAACTATATTTTTGGACTCCTAATTATTTTACCTTATATATATATATATATATAAATAATAATTTGAATAAAAGAAATAAAAAAATAATTTTGTCTAAAGAAAAGACTTTTAATGAAGGGCAAAAAGTTTAAATCACTTTTTAAGGGTCTTCACACTTTTAATATATTATAGATATAGATTTTATATATATATATATAAATTCTTATTTTTAAAGTCAAATCTGTACAAAATCATTGATTACATTCTTATTACGTACTTAAAACTTTTAAAAATGTGGTGTTTCTTATCTATATTTTTCAAATCTTTTTAAAATCAAATTTAGTTGATTTAGAAATTTTAAACTAATGAAAAAAGTATTAGTTGTCATTAATTTTGATACTTCTAATAATGAAAGATTTTACCATAAATATATTTAATTAATTTTCAATTCTTAAATTAGGAAAAAATATTAAAATTTTGATGATTTCTAATAAGGAAATTTTTTATCATAAATATATTTAATTAATTTTTAACTCTTAAATGATAGGAAAAATAGTGAAAAGACGATTTTGTCTAAAACAAAGACTTCTAATGAAGGGCAAAAAGTTCAAATAATATTTCTAAGGTCCTTCACACTTTTAATATATTATAGATATATGAAAGATATTTTTGTAAATTTTTTTTGAAATTATTTAATTCATGTTACTTTTAATATATCAAATCAAACACTGCAAAAGAAAAATACAAGCATAACTAATGCAATCATAGCTAACACAAGCATTACTAATACACCATATTTTTCATTATTCAAACCTCAATTTAATTAAATTAATTTATTATTTTCAATTTAAAATTTAGATAGCTGAAAATTATAGAAAAATACTATAAGTTGTAACCTTTTTATATTAACTAGATGTCGGGGCCCGTTCTAGCACGAACCCAATATATGTTATTTTTTAGTTTCAATTTATGTGACATAAATAAAATGTAGATAATCAATCATATTTTTAGTATGCTTTGAATATTCTAAATTGTTAACTATCGCAATTTATAATACTTTTTATGTAATTTTTAAATAATACATGTTACTCTCTTTGTTCAAACTTTTATAGCATCGATAACCAATTATACTTTAAAAATAATTTAACTTTTTTAATTATTCATATTTATAATGCTTTTTTTATTTCAAATTAAGTAGCACTGATATAATTTCTGTAGTCAACCAAATATTTTATATCCTTATAATTTTTTAAATTATTAATTATTATGATTTGTAGTACCTTTTTAAGTATTTTTTGAAATATATAACAAATTATTAGACCACCCCAGGCCCACCCACGAAACCGTGGGCTATAACACACTGATTTTTCTCGAAAATGCCCCGTTTGCTGTCGTCGCCTGTTCGACCACCCAAATGGCCCCACCCTCATAAACGGACAACACCAGGCAGCTCCCAAGCCTCCCTGGCACGCCACAATCGATTTTCGACCCACATCACGCCCAGACCCCGGGCTCACCCATGAAACCGTGGGCTATAGCACATCAATTTTCCTTGAGAATGCCCCGTTTACTATTGTTTTGCCCGTTTGACAACTCAAATGGCCCCGCCCACACAAACAGACAATACCAGGCCACTCTCTAGCCTTCCTGGCATGCCCCGGCTGATTTTCGACCTACAACACTCCCGGACCACGAGCCCACCTACAAAATCGTAGGCTATTGCTCACCAATTTTTCTTGAAAATTTCTCGTTTGCTGTCGTTTCTCCCGTTTGGCCATTCGAATGGCCCCGCCCACACAAACGGGCGACACTGGGCTGCTCCCCAGCCCCTGTCATGCCCAGTCAATTTTCGTCCCATAGCAAGCCCAGACCCCAAGCCCATCCACGAAACTATGGGCTATAACAGACCGATTTTGCTCGAAAATGCCCCGTTTGCTGCCGTTTCGCCCGTTTAACAACCCAAATGGCCCCGCCCACACAAACGTACAACACTAGGCCGCTCCCCAACCTCCTCGCACACCCCACTCAATTTTTGACCCATAGCATGCCTGGACCTCGGGCTCACCCACAAAACCATCGGTATAACACACCGATTTTTTCCAAAAAATACCTTGTTTGCTGCCATTTCGTTCGTTTGACCACCCAAATTACCCCGCCCACACAATCGGGCAATACTAGGACGCTCCTAGCCTCCCTGGCACGCCCCGGATGATTTTTAACCCACAACACGCCCGACCCCGGGCCCACCCAAAAAATTGTGGGCTATAGCACACCAATTTGGCCTGAAAATGGCCCGTTCGTGCTATTTCACCCAATTGACCACCCAAACCGCCCAAAAAACCATAAAGGCCCACACTAACAGCTCCCGAGCCTGTTTGGGGCAACTCGATCGACTTTTGTCCAAAATAACGCCCAGACCCTAGGCCCACCCCAAAAACCGTGGGCTATAGCACACCAATTTTGCTCGAAAATGGCTCGTTCGCATTGTTTCGCCTGTTTAACCACCCAAACTGCCCAAAAAACTCAAAGGCCCACACTAGGCCGCTCCCTAGCCTGTTTGGGACAACCTGGTCTATTTTTGGCCAAAATCACGTTCTGCCCCCGGCCCACCCCAAAAACCGTGGGCTATAGCATATAGATTTGGCCTAAAAATGGCCCGTTTGCGTCGTTTCGCCCGTTTGACCACCCGAACCTCCTAAAAAATCATAAAGATCCATACTAAGCCGCTTCCCAGTATTTTTGGGGCAGCCCGATCGACTTTTGGCCAAAATCACACTCGGTCCTCGAGCCCACACCAAAAATTATGGGCTATAGCACACTGTTTCGGACCAAAAATGGCCCGTTCGTACCGTTTCGCCTGTTTGACCACCCAAAAACTACAAAGGCCCACACTATGCCATTCCCCATCTTGTTTGGGGCAACCCGATCAATTTTTGGACAAAATCACGCTCGACCCCTAAGCCCATCACAAAAACCTTGGGTTGTAGCACACCGATTTAGCCCAAAAATGGTTCGTTCGCGCCGTTTCGCCCGTTTGACCACCTAAACCACCCAAAAACCACAACGGCCCACACTAGGCCACTCCCCAGCCTGTTTGGGGCAACTCGATCAATTTTTGGCCAAAATCACGATCGAAAACCGAGCCCACCCATAAATTCGTAGGCTATAACACACAAATTTGGCCCGAAAATGGCCCGTTCACGCCGTTTTGCTCATTTTACCACCCAAACCGCCCAAAATACAATAAAGTCCCAAACAAAGCTGCTCACCATTCTGTTTGGGGCAGCCCTGTCTATTTTCGGCCAAAATCACGCCCGGCTCCCAAGTCCACCCCAAAAACCGTGGATTATAGCACATTGATTTGGCCCTCAAATAGCCTATTAGCGCCGTTTTGCCGGTCTGACCACCCAAATCTCCTAAAAAACCACAAAGGCCCACACTAGGCTGCTCATCACCCTGTTTGGGGCAGCTCAGTCGATTTTTGAAAAAAATCACGCCCGAGCCCTTGGCCTACCCCAAAAATTGTGGTCTATAGCACACCGATTTGGCCCAAAAATGATTCGTTTGGGCCATTTCGCCCATTTGACCACCCATAAAATCACAGAGGCCCATACTAGGCCGTTCCCTAGCTTGTTTGAGGCAGCCCGGTCGATTTTGAGATAAAATCATGCTCGGTCCCCAGACCCACCCTAAAAATCATGGGCTATAGCACACTGATTTGGCCCAAAAAATAGCCCAGTCACGCTGTTTCGCCCGTTTGACCATCCAAACTGTCCAAAAAACCACAAAGGCCTACACTAGGCCGCTCCCCAGCCTGTTTGGGGCATCCCGATAGATTTTTGGCAAAAATCACGCTCGGCCACTGGGCGCACACCAAAAACCATAGCCCACCGATTTGACTCAAAAATAGCCCGTTCGTGTTATTTTGCTCGTTTTACCACCCAAATCACCTAAAAACCAAAAAGACCCACACTAGGCCGATTCCTAGCCCATTTGGGGCAGCCCGATTAATTTTTGACCAAAATCACGCCCGGCCCCGAGGCCCACCCAAATCACCCAAAAAACACAAAGGCCCACACTGGGCCACTCTCCAGCCTATTTAGGGCAGCCCGATCTATTTTTTTCAAAAATCACAACCGACCCCGGGCCCACCCTAAAAACCGAGGGCAATAGCACACCAATTTAGCCTAAAAATGATCCATTTGCGTCGTTTTGCCCGTTTGACCACTCAAACCGCTGAACCCCCCCAAAGGACCACACTAGGCCGCTTTCCAGCTTGTTAGAGGCAGCCCAATCGATTTTTGGCAAAAATCACGCCCGGGTGATCTTGGGCATATTTATATGTCCAAACACCTCTATTAACCCATATTTGGACTTGTTTTGAGAATAAAAAGTGTGCTAAATATATTGAACTGTGAGTTAAATTATGTTTCGTGGCTAACCGATGTGATTAGAGATACAAGGTTAATTTTTCACGAATTTGGAAGAAAATGGGATACATATCATGAAAAGGCGAAAGACCATGTGGATTGAAGGCTAAAACATCTGGAGGATTGACGAGAGGAAAGAAAGAAACTGGAGAAAATTACCAGTGACACGACGCGATCTCAACGCGTCACGTCAACTGGTAATATATTGTACCTTACCCAAAAATTGAAGAACAACTTCTAGTGCATCGACGCGATGTCAACGCGTCACGTCGATGCCTAAAGTTTTGACACTTAGCCAAATTCTGAGGAGCAAGTTCGAGTGACACGACGCGATGTCTACGCATCGCGTCGTGTGGTGAAAAAATTAACTTAGCTTGATTTTCAAAGATGAATTTCAGTGTGACAACACGATGTTGACGCGAGGCGTTGGTTGGTACAACTCGATTAGCGACGCATCGCGTCATGACTACAGATCTAGTGAAATTTTCCTAAGTATAAAAGGAACACGTGAGCACAATTCCAGGGGCTTTTGGGCAAGCATCGCAATGGCAAAAAAACACAAAATTCTTTCTTTTAGGGTCCTAAATATTTCTTTTGAACTTCTTTACTTCAAGAATTATTTTGGGTATGGTTAATTACTTATTTTGGATGTTGAATTCAAACATGAGTGGCTATATACCCTTATTCTGGGGTTGAGGCCAAGAATATGATTACTCTTTTATATTCTTATTCATAGTTTCTTTTTGGATTATCATCTGGGTTGTTCTTAATTTCTTGAGTTTTCTATTTTGATGAGTGGCCACCACTAGAATAAATATATATTTCTATGTGTACCCGGGAGGAGAATCGTATGATAGAACGAATAAATTAAGGAGCAAGGTTCTTATCCTTCTATAAAATAAGGGGCTTGAATTAGCATTAACAATAGGGATATACCTAGAAGCCTTGCTTGGTTCAATTGCAAAAAGATAACTTTATGAATCTAGAAGAATTATTGTATCTCTGCGGGAGTTGTAGCTACAATATTTAATAGGTAAAAGATTTGAGGTCTGGAGACCCAGATCCTGGCATAACCCCTGTGAATCAACAACCCGATAACCAATTAGACTGTGATAAAAATAGAGAATTGTATGATTGTCCGAAATGCCTCAACCCTGGAATCCTCATCATTATTGATTACTATCGTTGCTTGCTTTGCTCTAGTCACCATTAGTTATTCACTGTTTAATAATTTACATTTTTATTCATAAATACAACATAATCTTGATACTCTCAAACACTTAATACCTAATTGTCTTAAGCTAAAGATTGATTAAATTTCTAGTTTATTAGTCCTCGTGGGAACGATATCTGACTATCTAAGTCTTGATACTACTTGTACGATCACGTACACTTGCAACACAACAAGTTTTTGGCACCGTTGCCGGGGACTAGTATAATTAGTAAATTGCTTAATTTTTGATTTTTGATAATAAGTTTAAGTGTTAACAACTTGATCTTAGCGGCTGAATTTTGCAGGTTTAGCTGAATACTGGACTGGCTAGAAATAAAGAGTTGATAAAGCCTTTTGCAGAACCAGAATTGATTTTTCATCTAAGGCAAAGAGCTCATCATTCTATTCAACAGGTCCAGATGGCTGAAATACGAGATCCTAATGCTCCTGCTGATCTAAATGCCGGAAATATTCCAGCTCCAGTTATTCCAGTTGTTCCTGTTCAACCAGCTGCAAGACCTATTCGTAAGGTGGCAATTACACTTACGAACCATGTGACTAACAGTATACGGAAGCCTGAGCCAGAAGGTCGGTGGGAATTAAAATAAAATATGGTGCAATTGTTGAATTCTGCAGGGCAATTTTACGGACTCAAACACGAGGATCTGCAGCAGCACATACAGACTTTCTTGGAAATAAGTGATACATACATTCCTGAAGATGTGAATGCTAATTATGTCAGATTGACACTCCTCCCCTTTTTTCTAAATGGGGAAGGAAATAGGTGGTTACATGTTGAACCACCTCACTCCATCACTTTTTGGAAAGATTGTGTTTGGAAGTTCCTTGTTCGATTCTTTCCATCTCAGAAGACTGCACGATTGAGAAGTGAGATCTTGAGTTTCAGACAAAAAGATGAAAAAAATCTCTACCAAGCTTGGGAGAGATTTAAAGGCATGCTAAAAAATTATCCTCATCACCATCAATCGAATGATGTCTTGGTACACACATTTATAGAAGGCCTTGAGTCGAATATAAAGATTCTCTTAGATTCAGCAGCACGAGGCCAAACCTTGGAGAAAACTTATGAAGAATTGTATACACTGTTGAATCGAATCTCACAAGGGAATCCTGATTGACATGCAGACTCAAGGAGTGCTCCCAAGAAGGTTGCAGGGGTATTGGAGGTAGATCAGTTCACTGCATTACAGGCACAAATTACAGCAATGCAAAACCATATGACTACTCAGCTGAACAACTTAAAGTTGGGTGCGACACAACCAATAGCCACAGTAAATGCAGTTCAACAGATATATTCGTGGTGTGAAGTTTGCGAAAGTGGTGAGCATAAAGAAGATGCATGTTCTGTTAATCCAGATTCAGTCAACTACGTGGGGAATGTAAATCGTCAGGGTCAACAGAATTTTGGCAACAAGTATAATCCAAACTGGAGGAGCCATCCTAATTTCTCATGGGGTGGAAATCAGGCACATAATGCAAATGAGTACAAGGGAGCAGTGTAACCAAATCCACAACCGACTCAGAATAATCAGGCGGCCGCTCAGACTAGCAATATGGAAGAGTTGATTAAGCAGTTCATGGCTCAACAAGCACAGTTTGCGGCAGACATAAAGACTCAACAGGCACAGTTTGCTGTTGAGTTGAAGAGTCAATAATTTCTTACAAGAAATCTAGTGTTGCAGTTGGGTCAAATTGTAGGATCGCAGAATACAAGGCCATAAGGAGCATTGCCTAGCGACACTGAGGCTAATCCGAAATAGGTGAATGCGGTTACAACAAGGAGTGGGATGCAAACTAAGGAGACGGTTCAGAAACAGGATAACCCCACAGTTACTGATGATAGTTAGAAAGATAAGGCAGAAAAGGTCTAGTTCGCGCCGTTTCGCCCATTTGACCACCCAATTGGCCTCGCCCATACAAACGGACAACACTAGTCCGCTCCCAAAACTCCCTGGCATGCCTCAATCGATTTTTGGCCCAAAAAAGGCCCGAGCCACGAGCCCACCCTCGGGTTCGTAGGCAGCCGTACATCGACTTGGGTCGAAAAGGGCCAGTTCGCGTTGTTTGACCACACAATTTGCCTCGTCCACACAAACGTAAAATACTAGGCCGCTCACTAAGACTCCCTGGTATGCTTCGGTTGATTTTCAGCATAAAAAATACTCGAGCCCCGGGCCCACCCTCTGGGTCAAGCCTCTCAGTTCGCGCCGTTTTGCCCGTTTGACCATCGATACAGACCATCCAAACCCAACGACCACGCTGGGCCGCTCCCAAGCTTCGCTAGAACGACTTAGTCGATTTTTGGCTTAAAAAGCTCAATCCACGGGCCCACCCCTGGCTCATAGGCGTACACAGACTTGGCTCGAAAAGGGCCAGTTTGTGTCGTTTCGCCTGTTTGACCATCGAAACGGATCGATCGACCCCAATGATCCACACTAGGACTCTCCCAAGCCTCCCTAGCATGCCTCAAACGATTTTAGACCTAAGAAATACCCAAACCACGGGCCTACCCCCGGGTTCGTAGGTGGGCACTAACTTGGCCCTAATAGGGCCAGTTCGCATCGTTTTGCCCATTTTGACCACCAAAATAGACCGTCTGACCCCAACGGCCCATACTAGGTTGCTCCCGCCTTCCTATCATGCCTCAGTTAATTTTTAGCCGAATAAAAGCCCGAGCCACGAGCCCACCCCTAGGCTCATAGGCGATCGTACACCGAATTGGCTTGAAAAGGGCCAGTTTGCGCCATTTTGCCCGTTTGACCACCAAAACAGATCGTTCGACCCCAATGGCCCACTCTAGGTCTTTCCAAGCCTCCATGGCACACCTCGGTCGATTTTTGGCCCCAAAAAATCCATGCCACAGGCGCACCCCCGGGCTCGTAGACGGTCGTTCATCGACTTAGCCCGAAAAAGGAAAGTTCACACCGTTTCACTCGTTTGACCACTGAAATGGACTGTCTGACCCCAACAGCCCACACTAGGCCGCTCCTAAGCCTCCCTGGCACGCCTCAATCAATTTTTAGCCCAAAAAAGGATCAAGCCATGGGCCCACCCTAAGGCTCGTAGGTGATCGTACACCGACTTAGCTCGAGAGGGGCCAGTTTGTGCCGTTTTGCCTGTTTGACCATTGAAAGGGACTGTTCGACCCAAACGACCCATACTAGGCCGCTCCCAAGCCTCCCTTGCATGTATTGGTTGATTTTTGGCCCAAATAATCTGAGCCACAGTCCTACCCCCCAAGGCTCGTAGGCGTACATCGACTTGGCCTGAAAAAGGGCCAATTCACATCGTTTCACTCATTTGACCACCAAAACGGACCGCTCGACCCCAATGACCCATTCTAGGTTGCTCCCAAGCCTCACTAGCATGCCTCCATCAATTTTTAGCCCAAAAAATTCTCGAGCCATGGGCCCACCCCTGGGCTCCTAGGCGATCGTACACTGACTTAGCCCGAAAAGGGCCAGTTCGTGCTGTTTTGCCCATTTAACCACCGAAATGGACTATCCGACCCCTACGGCTCACACTAGGCCGCTCCCAAGCCTCCTTGGCATGCCTCGATTAATTTTAGGCCCAAAAAATACCCGAGAAATGATCCCACCCCCGGGCTCGTAGGCAGCTCGTACACCAACTTAGCCAGAAAAAGGCCAGTTCTCGCTGATTCGCCTGTTTGACCACCAAAATGGACCGTTCGATCCCAACGGCCCATAATAGGCCGCTCTCAAGCATTCCTGGCACGCCTTGATCGATTTTCGGTCAAAAACATATTCGAGCCATAGGCGCACCCGGGGACCTTAGCCCGAAAATGGCCATGTCGCGCTGTTTCACCCGTTTGACCACCCAAATGTCCCCGAACACCCCAATGTCCCACCCTAAGCCACTTTCCAGTCTCCCTGGAATGCCCCAGTCAATTTTCGACCTTTAGAAATTAGAATGCCCGAACCCCGCGTCCACCTCCATACCGTGGGCTATAACACACTGATTTGGCCCAAAAATACTCCCTTTCACGGTATTTCACTCGTTTGACCACCCAAATGGCTACGCCGGCCCAAATAGCCCAAACAATGCCACTCTGTATCCTCTCTGGGATGCACCGATCGATTTTTGACCCATAACACGCCTGGACCTCGAGTTCTTATAGAAAATTTTAAATATAAATCTAACTTATGCTGCAGAAAAAATTATAATCTCTTCATTGCACGAAAAATGCAACAATAACTCATTAAAATAACTTATTTTTCATTCTAAGATAGTTGTTATGTTTCTCTTTTCTTGATTTAATTTGACTTTAGGGTTTATTGGGGTTTAGGGTTCATTAGGGTTTAGGGTTTATTAGGGTTTAGGGCTAGGATTTAGGGCTTAGGGATCATAGTTTATTAGGGTTTAGGATTCATGGTTTATTAGGGTTTAGGGTTTAGGGTTCATTAATATTCTAGGTTCAGGGTTCATTAATATTCTGGGTTCAGGATTTAGGGTTAGGGTTTAGGGTTCGGGTTCAAGGTTATGGTGTAGGGTTCAGGGTATAGGGTTAGGGTTCAGGGTTATTCATAGTTTATTAGGGTTTAGGGTTCAGGGTTCATTAATATTCTGGGTTCAGGATTTAGGGTTAGGGTTTAGGGTTAGGGTTCAAGCTTATGGTGTAGGGTTCAGGGTTCAGGATTTAGGGTTAAGGTTCAGGGTTTTAGGGCTTCAGGGTTTAGGGTTCAGTGTTTCAGGGTTTAGGGTTCAGGGTTTTAGGGGTTCAGGGTTTCAGTGTTTAGGGTTTTAGGGGTTCAGGGTTCAGGGTTTCAGGGTTTAGGGTTTAGGGTTCATAGTTCAGGGTTTCAGGGTTTAGGGTTCATGGTTCATTCAAGGTTCAGGGTTTAAGGTTTAGGGTTTAGGGTTCATTAGGATTCATTCAGGGTTCAGGGTTCATTAAGGTTTAGGGTTTAGGGTTCAGAGTTCAGGGTTTAGGGTTCAAGGTTTAAGGTTTAGTTTTTTTTTTTCATTTTAAAGTATCATCCGAGGATTGAGAGTTTGTGGGCTCTCCCTCCCGGGACGATCAGGGGTTGAGCCATGCATCCCCAAGCCTTATTATAAATAAATAAAAGCAGAAAAGAAAATACAAAGAGGGTGACATAAACCTGACCTCCGATCCTATGGTGGTTCCGAGTCAACTATCCTACTAAGGCCGATCGACTCATCCCCAATACTAAAAAGGAAACCTAGGTCTATGCACCTAAAAGAGCGGACTCCTCTCCGTACAAAGTAAACTAGGAACATATAAATAAGGGAGACTCTCTCCTTACAAAGTAAGAGAAAAAATCTAAAAATAAACATGAGTCTTCAGGAAAGCTTTAACTTGAGGAAGAGAAGGATGAACTGAAGATGTATCATCAATACCTGCAGTGGTACAGTAAAGGCTGCACCATGACTTGGAAGAACCCAAGCTAATTGAACGGAGGATCAAGGTGGTTTCTTTATTCTCTTCAACTTTCTTCTTCTAAAGTTCATCGTGCCCAGCTTGTCGAGAATAAAGTATCCTTTTGCTTCTTTAGGCAGCTGATGGTGGGTGTAGTAATGTTGAGGAATATCATGATGGTGGATAATCTTCGAAAGATCATCCGCCGTGTAATTAGCTTCCCTGTAGATGTGATGACACTGAAAGGACACAAGCTGACTGATGATATTTTGTAGTTCCTGAAGGTTGGCATCAATACTCCAAGCTGGTTTGATGTTGTGCTTGAGCCACTTGATAAGAAGCTCTGAATCAACCTCTAAGATAATCTTGTTGTAGCCATGTTGAGTGCACTAAGAAACGCCAAAGATAGCCGCTTTAACCTCTGCTTGATTATGGGTGCCAATGCCTAAAGGAGTAGCGAAAGCATAGATCAAGTTCCCATGATTATCTCGGAGAATACCTCTTCCTCCAATGCTGCCCGAATTTTGTAATGCACTCCCATCAGTGTTTAACTTGAAAAATTCAGCAGTAGGCTTGTTCCAGGTAACCCTTGTTACTTTAACATCATGTTTGCAGCTCTCAACAAGGGAAACCAAGTCTTTCCAGTTGGTCGGCCAACTAATATAAGGAAAAGAAGTAGAGAGTCGGAAGTAAATGTCCTTGAAAACTAGGAATTTAACTCTTAAAATATTGGACTGATTTCCCCCATATTTGCTGGCAAATCGGTTCTTCCAAAGGTTCCAGCAGATGAAGATTGGAGTAGAATGGAGCAACAACTTGTGAACATCATTTTTATGCTCCATAGACCACCACTTAGTAAGAAATATATCCAATGGGGCTGCTGTATAACTGCTGCCCAAGGTTCCAGAGAAAACCTTCCAAATATGTCTCGCAAAGTGTCCGAAAACAAAGATGTGGTCAATGGTGTGGAGGCCTGGTCGGATGCAGCAAGCACAGTCTGCTGGTTCTCTTCCGAACTGTGTGATCTTCTCATTGGTCAGAAGTTTTCCATGCAGCGCTCTCCAAAGAAGAAAGGAGACTTTAAATGGTATGTTCTTATGCCAAGTATTGATATTGAGACTAGTCTTGTCCTTCTTCTCTCGAACAATCTCCCACGCCGAAGAGCAAGTAAAAATTCCACTATCATTCGGTTTCCAAATTGGTGTATCAGATACACAATCCTGAAAATGAAAATGAGTAGCTAAGATTTGTGGAACCAAGAGAGGAGGTGCATGTTGTCTGATCAACACCTCATTCCAGCGGCCGTCGATTAAAAATTGAGAAACCTTAATGTTGTCGGGTCTGGTGTCGACAATTCTATGATCCGCTAAGGCTCCAACCCCAAGCCAATCGTCCCACCAAAAGCAGCAACTTCCAGATCTCAACTTCCAGCTTATATGATTTTCAGCAATAGTTTTGTTTCTCATCATGTGTTTCCATACAAGAGATTGACCCGTGTCCCATTTTTTGACAACAGGATTAGCTCTTTGGCAGTATTTGGCTCTTAGGAAATCACCCCACAGGGTGTTTTTGGCTCTAAAAGTCCACCACTGTTTGAGCTGAAAAACAACACACACATCAGAAATTTGTCGCACTCCGATACCGCCTTCGTCAAAAGGGTAACCAAGTGTCTCCCATGATGCCTAGTGGTATTTTTTCTTTTCTTTATCCCAGCCCCAAAAGAAGTCAGCTGTTAATCTCTTGATATACTTAAGAGTTGTCTTTGGAGGTGAGATAGCCACAAGAGTATGAATGGGAAGAGATTGGAGGACATATTTCACCAACGTAACTCTACCTCCATAGCTGAGAATTCTGGACCGCCACCCGCTGATTCTTCTTACTACTTTATCAATCATATCGGAGAAGTAAATTACTCTTTGCCTTCCAATATATAGTGGACATCCAAGGTAAGTAATTGGGCTCTCTTTTTGATTAAAACCAGTAGTATCCCTGATTGTATCAATAATTTCTTAAGGAGTGTTGTCAAGAATCATAAAGTGACTTTTTTCTCTATTAATCAGTTGGCCGGAGACTCGCTCATAAGTAAACAAAGTCTTCATGATAAGCTGCAAAGAATCCCTGGTTTCGGAGGTAAAAATGATCACATCGTCTGCAAAGCTTAGATGGTTGAGTTGTGGACCTCTGTATTCCATGTGGAACCCCTTATAAAGCTGATTTTGCTGAAGGTTATTCAACAGTCTGGACAAAACCTCATCCCCCATAATGAAGAGAGCCGGGGATAATGGATCACCTTACTTAAGGCCTCTAGTAGAGTGGAAAAAACCATATCTTGCTCCATTTATGATAATAGAATACCAGTTGTTGCTCATAATTCTCCACACCATATCAATGAAAAACTCTGCAAATCCCATTTTTCTTAACACCAGGCAAATAAACGACCAAGAAACCCTATCGTAGGCTTTAGCCATGTCAAGCTTGATGACCACATTTTCTCCCTCTTTAAGGTTCTTGATGCTATGTGTAATCTCTTGTGCAAGCATGATGTTTTCTGAAATACTTCTACCCTTGACAAATCCGGATTGGTTTTCAGAGATGAGGTTCGGAAGTATGGGAGCAAGTCTAAGACATAAAAGTTTGGAAATGATTTTATTCGTAAAATTGCTAAGACTTATGGGTCTAAATTCAGAAAGTTTATTAGGATGATCCACTTTTGGGAGTAGAACCAAACATGAATGAGAGAAGAATTTGGGCATATTATGACCACAGAAGAATGATTGAACTACCACAAGCAGATCCAGCTTGATAATGTCCGAACAGGATTGAAATTTTTTTCCGTTCATGCCATCTGGACCGGCAGCCGAGTTGGGGTTCATAGAAAATACCACCTGTTTTAATTCATCAATAGTAGGCATAACATGTAACATCTGATTCTGATCAGCAGTGACCATTCTGGGAATGCAATTAAGCGCTACCTCATCAACCCTCTTTTCTTCTCCGATAAAGATATCCTTGAAGTGAGCACAGGCTGCATTAGCAATATTCTCATCACCTTGTATCCAGTCACCTTGCTCATTGGTAATTTGGTGGATAAACAATCTTCTCCTCCTCCCTCGCATAAGCGTATGAAAGTATTTGGAGTTTGTATCCCCTTCATTAAACCATTGGAGTTGTGTTTTTTGCTTGAGAATAGATTCTTCCAGCTTCAGATACCTGATATATTCAGCATTAATAACATGTAGATTAGTTCTATTCTCCTCAGTGTTTTCATTGAGCACATCTTCTTCAGCCGATCTAACTTTTTCCTCATACTCCTTAACCATACCATGAATGTTACCATACTGATTTTTTGACCAATTGCTAAGGGTAGCTGCAAGTCTTTTCATCTTCACGTGAAATATCCACATGGGATTACCGTTAGTATCTCTGTTCCAGCAGGTTCTAACCGTATTCATAAAGGTCTGATTCTCAATCCAACAATGAAGAAACTTGAAGTACCTGATGGTATTTTGCTGAATCTCCTGGAGTTCCATAAGAAGTGGACAATGATCCGAACCCACAGAAGGAAGATGAGTAATGGAAGTGTGAGGCATGGCTTCTAGCCATTTATCATTCACCATGGCTCTGTCTAATCTCTTCCAAACTTTAGCTTCTGAAGTTCTTTGATTACACCACGTAAATTGCTGACCATGGAAACCAAGATTCATAAGTCCGCAAGCTTCTATAATACTAAGAAAATCAAAGCTTTTGTTGATATTGTACGGCACCCCTCCTTTTTTCATCCATAGTAGTGATAACATTAAAGTCCCCAATTGTGCACCAAGGACCATGATATTCTGAATGATGAAAAAGTTTATACCAAAGAGGTCTTCGGAGATGATCTCTACACTTGGCATAGATGAAAGTGGTAAGAAAAGTAGATGGAAGTTCGACATGGTTGAGCTCACAGGTAATCTGTTGATCATCAGAATCTAGCACCGTACAATCAACGTCTTGATTCCAAAAAATCCAAATCTTACCATTATGATTACAATAGGCATTTTCCATCCGAAGGTGATTCTTGTAGGTGTTGAGCTTTGGTGTTAATGCTTTTAGCATTCCAACAAATAGTGTGAATCATTGGGCACATCTACTTCTAGATCTTGTGATGATTGGTCTGCTGGTATCAGCAGAAGTACTGTTGGTGGACTGCTTTTTGGTTTTTCTTTTCTCTTTTCTGCCCCTAGGAGATAAACATTGGTTATCAGCAACCTGTTGAATCTCTTCTTGATTCGCACTGTGAGGATTAAATTCACCAGCTTCAGCTCGCTGAACACTCTCGTCTTCCTCCTCATCTTCGTCATTTATAGATTGAGTATCCTGGTCGTGTTCATTTTCTGACTCAATGACTCTATATTCATGTTCCTCAGCTGGAGGGCTTGTTGGAACAGTGTTGAAATTGCACAGGACTGGTTGATCATTCTTCTGTATCTGAGTAGAATTATCATTAACCTGTGGTTCTTTGCCTTGTCTCTTCTTTTTCCTATCTCTTTTCTTTTTGTTGTCCTTTGCTTTAGACTTATTGTTAGAAGATGATGATGTTTGTTGAAAGACTTAAGCATCAGTAGCCTTAGTCTGAGTAGTCAACTCAGGAGCACTATCAGGATTTCCAGCATTCTGATGAACATTTTCAACATTCAGAGTTGATTTTACCTGAGAATCAGTCACCACAACAGTACCCAAATTCCGAGGCCCCGCAAGTTATTGAATCTGAGCATTGTCAAAAACCTGACCTGCAACCCTCTCATCAGTTTGATCCTTACAACCCAGCTCAGCAGTCCCAATACCAAAGCAAACGCCCAAGATCCGAGTAGCATCAGCATCATTACAATCACCCAATATCTGACCCTTAAATTCAAGATCATCATTGGACTGACTCTGAGCATTGTCAATAATTTTTACGGATTTGCTCTCATTATTCTGATCATTATCCCCCATTTCTGGAGTACTAGAAGAAATTTCTGAAGCTGAACCAATAGTGTTGACATGGTCTGGAACATTGTGATGGGTAGAATTGTTGTGACGAATTTGAGCAGCAGGGGTGATATAAGTAGTGGTAGCAAGGGCTCTAGGGTCCAACCTATGTTCAACCAGCCCATTCTCATGCAAAACATGAGATCTACCACCTCCCTTTGGATCCCCTTCCTGCAAGTTAGTGGGTTTCTCCTTCATTCCCTCATCCTCGCCCTCAGACTTCTCAGCAATCACCAGAGCATTAAACATATTAACGGGGAGGGATTGATGGAGCATTGAGTCAATACCTGCTATCTTATTTTCTTCGTTATTCTGCTTGTCCAGCATTATTTTGGGGGATGCACATGGGTTAGGACTTGTACTATCACCATGGGGTATTGGGATTGGGAGCCCCGAATCAATACCTGACAGCTGGTGAAGTTGTTTTTGCTGCATACTATCTTGTTTTGGTCCATTCTCACCTGTTTGGTTGTTTTGCTGTTTTTGCTGCTCCATAACATACTGGTTGTTAGTTGATATGAGTTTATAAACCTGATTTTGTGTAGTTGTTGCATTGTTCTTCTGAGAATTTTGATTGACTCCTTTAAAATTTTTCTTTTTTTGTGTTTACCAGTCCTTCTTTGGCTGATTATGCTGGTGCTGTTGTTGTTGATGGTGGCCCTCCTTAGTACCTGAAACACTTGCAGAACCATTAGTAGTAACTATTTGAGGGGTAAGGTCATTAGAAGATACTTGATTTTTTCCTTCAGCTACCAGCTGATTTTTGGATTTGTTTGCAGTTTCAGCTTCTTTTCTTCTCATGTACTCATCATCTCTTCTCTTTACATTGCAAACATGTAGAAGGTGGCCTTGATGCTTACAATAAGAGCAATAATCCGAAATGTCTTCGTATTGGATTGCTTGCCATTTACCCACAGTATGATCATTCTTATCAAACCCTATCTAGATGTGAGGGGGTCTTTCTTTAGTGATGTTTATTTACAGTCTCACTTTAGCCATACTACCTCTTATTTTTTGAATAGAGGCTGTGTCTAAGTACAATGTATTACCCACAGGTGATAACAAGGCAGTTAGGAATTCCTTGTTAAAGAAGTGCCAAGGTAGCTCTGGTAATGTGACCCAAACAGGAATAATAGGAGTTTCTTCCTTTGGTGTAAATGTAGGAGTCCACTTTTGTAGCCTCATGAGATGCTCTTCGATGTACATCCTTTGTTGAGTCCACACTGTTATGTAGTCTTGCTCATTGTCCAAATCAATGTAGACATGTCTTGCATTATAGTGAGCAATTTTGACTCCACCAGTGAGTTGGGTTTGCAGAATAAAATTCTTCCTAATCAACTCCATTTTAGGCATTGTATTTGTGAATTTGCCAATGAGTGTAAACTTGCACCTATCAGCTAACTTCACCATGACATCTTCAGTTTCAAAAATAACAGCCGGTAAACCTTGTCTAGTAGTAAGAGTAGGCACAACTAATTGAATAGGAACCTCATTCTTCATGTGATTAGCTCTCAATGTGGTAGCATAAGACTGAACAACAGTAAAAGGAGCAGGTTCGGGGAAAAGTTTATTTTTGTAGCTGCTAGAAGGATTTGGAGCATTAGGTTTGGTAGAATTCTCCAATTGATCTTGTTGGTTAGCCTTTTGAGTATTTTGTCTGACCTGATCATCATTTTTGGTATTTTTTGGATCAATCGAAATGTTGTTTTCTGGAATTTGATTTTGGTTATGGTGGTCATCTTTGGGACTGTACTTGTCAAAATTTGCGGAGACTTTGGGAAATGCTGAGTTGGTGTGTTGTCGTTGTTGGTTTAGAGGATCTTGATTGGTGGGAATGGAAGTAATCCTATTTTCCTTTGGCTGTGCATCAGTGGTTAGGTCGATAAAACTTTGTTCAATGGCATCACATTGTAATTGAGCATTAGTGTTAACTAAATTACTGGATTTGAAAGTATTTGAATTCAATGGGTTAGTGTACTTACCTGCATTTGCTGTATCATTTATCGCAGCACCTTTCCCGGCTAATTGACCTTCCTGAGTTCCATCGGCGGCAATATTGGCATTTTGTCGAGTTGAAACCCTAATCTCCAAATTGGTGGAGCATTGTTGCAAATTAATTGGGGCTTCTTTAGTCTTTGTATTTCCGTCCATGTTGCGATCAGAACCCCCAACCCAATTTCCAATTTGGCCGGTTCCAGCGGCGGCGCCGCCTTCGTCAGAAATCGTCCTAGGTGGCGTACCATTCAAATTCAAATTGGACTCATTCTGAGACGAACAATTGGGGATTTTTGCATAGTTGTGTTCGCCTCATTAATGCGCACCTTTTGATGTTGGAATTTTTCATTTTCGTCGGTTGAATTTCTGGCGTCGGAGTTGTACAGGGGTTCGCCGGAGTTTTCGCCATTAGAATGCTCTGAATTTTCTTGAGCTGATAGATCAGCTGATGGGGCACAAAACCCAATGGTTGCACCACCACAAAACTCACCGGAAGATGGTTCAATTTCGACATGTGCCCATGCAGCCTGCTCCGAGGTCGGATGAACAGTGATCGCTACTATCTTTTCAACATTGATGGAGCTGTGGTTGGAATTTATTGATGGAGTTTTTTGCGTTGAATTCGTATCGTCAAGATCTACAACTTGATCTTTCGAACAAAATTTTTCAGCGTTCGGAGGGGGATCAGGCCCCATGGCAGCCTTGCACCCACCCTTGAAATCCCTTAGAGAGAATTTTAGAGAGAGAAAAAATTGAGAAATGAGGATGCGATAGGGTTTAGGGTTTATTAAGGTTTAGGGTTTAAGATTCAAGGTTTAGGGTTTATTAGGGTTTAGGGTTCAGGGTTCATTAGGGTTTAGGATTTCATTAGGGTTTAGGGTTTATTAAGGTTTAAAGTTCATTAGGGTTTAGGGTTTAGGGACTAGGGTCTAGGGTTTAGGGTTTAGGGTTCGAGGTTCATTAGGGTTCAGGGTTTATTAGGGTTTAGGGTTCAGGGTTTAGGGTTCATTAGGGTTTACAGTTCAGGGTTTCAAGGGTTCAAGGTTCATTAGGGTTTAGGGTTTAGGGTTCAGTAGGGTTTAGGGTTTAGGGTTCTTTAGGGTTTAGGGTTTAGGGTTCTTTAGGGCTTAGGGTTTAGGGTTTAGGGTTTTTTTTTTTTCAATGTATCATCCGAGGATTGAGAGTTTGTTGGCTCTCCCTCCCGGGACGATCAGGGGTTGAGCCATGCACCCCCAAGCCTTATTATAAATAAATAAATGCAGAAAAGAAAGTACAAGGAGGGGGGCATAAACCTGACCTCCGATCCTACGGTGGTTCCGAGTCAACTATCCTACTAAGGCCGGTCGACTCATCCCCGATACTAAAAAAGGAAAACCTAGGTCTATGCACCTAAAAAAGAGGACTCCTCTCGGTACAAAGTAAACTAGGAATATATAAATAAGGGAGACTCTCCCCTTACAAAGTAAGAAAAAAATCTAAAACTAAACATGACGTCTTCAGGAAAGCTTTAACTTGAAGAAGAGAAGGCTGAACTGAAGATGTATCATCAATACCTGCAGTGGTACAGTAAAGGCTGCACCATGACTTGGAGGAACCCAAGCTAATTGAACGGAGGATCAAGGTGGTTTCTTTATTCTTTTCAACTTTCTTCTTCTAAAGTTCATCGTGCCCAGCTTGTCGAGAATAAAGTGTCCTTTTGCTTCTTTAGGCAGCTGATGGTGGGTGTAGTAATGTTGAGGAATATCATTATGGTGGCTAATATTCGAAAGAGCATCCGCCGTGTAATTAGCTTCCCTGTAGATGTGATGACACTGAAAGGACACAAGCTGACTGATGATATTTTATAGTTCCTGAAGGTTGGCATCAATACTCCAAGGTGGTTTGATGTTATGCTTGGGCCACTTGATCAGAAGCTCTGAATCAACCTCTAAGATAATATTGTTGTAGCCATGTTGAGTGCACCAAGAAACGCCAAAGATGGCCGCTTTAACCTCTGCTTGATTACTGGTGCCAATGCCTAAAGGAGTAGCGAAAGCATAGATCAAGTTCCCATGATTATCTCGGAGAATACCTCCTCCTCCCATGCTGCCCGAATTTTGTAATGCACTCCCATCGGTGTTTAACTTGAAAACTTCAGCAGTAGGCTTGTTCCAGGTAACCCTTGTTACTTTAACGTCATGTTTGCAGCTCTCAACAATGGAAACCAAGTCTTTCCAGTTGGTCGGCCAACTAATATAAGGAAAAGAAGTAGAGAGTAGGAAGTAAATGTCCTTGAAGACTAGGAATTTAACTCTTGAAATGTTGGACTGATTTCCCCCATACTTGCTGGCACATCGGTTCTTCCAAAGGTTCCAGCAGATGAAGATTGGAGTAGAATGGAGCAGCAACTTGTGTACGTCATTTTTATGCTCCATAGACCACCATTTAGTAAGAAATATATTCAATGGGGCTGCTGTATAACTGCTGCCCAAGGTTCCAGCGAAAACCTTCCAAATATGTCTCGCAAAGTGTCCGGAAACAAAGATGTGGTCAATGGTGTCGAGGCCTGGTCGGATGCAGCAAGCACAGTCCGCTGGTTCTCTTCCGAACTGTGTGATTTTCTCATTGGTTGGAAGTTTTCCACGCAGCGCTCTCCAAAGAAGAAAGGAGACTTTAAATGGTATGTTCTTATGCCAAGTGTTGCTATTGAGACTAGTCTTGTCCTTCTTCTCTCTAACTATCTCCCACGCCGAAGAGCAAGTAAAAATTCCACTGTCATTCGGTTTCCAAATTGGTTTATCAGATACACCATCCTGAAAATGAAAATGAGTAGCTAAGATTTGTGGAACCAAGAGAGGAGGTGCATGTTTTCTGATCAACACCTCATTCCAGCGGCCGTCGATTAAAAAATGAGAAACTTTAATGTTGTCGGGTCTGGTATCGACAATTCTATGATCCGCTAAGGCTCCAACCCCAAGCCAGTCGTCCCACCAAAAGCAGCAACTTCCTGATTTCATCTTCCAGCTTATATGATTTTCAGCAATACTTTTGTTTCTCATCATATGTTTCCATACAAAAGATTGACCCGTGTCCCATTTTTTGACAACAGGATTAGCTCTTTGGCAGTATTTGGCTCTTAGGAAATCACCCCACAGGGTGTTTTTGGCTTTAAAAGTCCACCACTGTTTGAGCTGAAAAGCAACACAGACATCAGAAATTTGTCGCACTCCGATACCGCCTTCGTCAAAAGGGTAACCAAGTGTCTCCCATGATGCCCAGTGGTATTTTTTCTTTTCTTTATCCCAGCCCCAAAAGAAGTCAGCTGTTAATCTCTTGATATACTTAAGAGTTGTCTTTGGAGGTGAGATAGCCGCTAGAGTATGAATGGGAAGAGATTGGAGAACGTATCTCACCAACGTAACTCTACCTCCATAGCTGAGAATTCTGGACCGCCACCCGTTGATTTTTCTTACTACTTTATCAATCATATCGGAGAAGTAAATTACTCTTTGCCTTCCAATATATAGTGGACAGCCAAGGTAAGTAATTGGGCTCTCTTTTTGAGTAAAATCAGTAGTATCCCTGATTGTATCAATAATTTCTTGCGGAGTGTTGTCAGGAATCATAAAGTGGCTTTTTTCTCTATTAATCAGTTGGCCGGAGACTCGCTCATAAGTAGACAAAGTCTTCATGATAAGCTGCAAGGAATCCCTAGTGCCGGAGGTAAAAATGATCACATCGTCTGCAAAGCTTAGATGGTTGATTTGTGGACCTCTGTATTCCATGTGGAACCCTTTATAAAGCTGATTTTTCTGATGGTTATTCAACCGTCTGGACAAAACCTCAGCCCCTATAATGAAGAGAGCCGGGGATAATGGATCACCTTGCTTAAGGCCTCTAGTAGAGTGGAAAAAACCATATCTTGCTCCATTTATGATAATAGAATACCAGTTGTTGCTCATAATTCTCCACACCATATCAATGAAGAACTCCGCAAATCCCATTTTTCTCAACACCAGACAAATAAACGACCAAGAAACCCTATCGTAGGCTTTAGCCATGTCAAGCTTAATGACCACATTATCTCCCTCTTTAGGGTTCTTGATGCTATGAGTAATCTCTTGTGCAAGCATGATGTTTTCTGTAATACTTCTGCCCTTGACAAATCCGGATTGGTTTTCAGAGATGAGGTTCGGAAGTATGGGAGCAAGTCTAAGACATAAAAGCTTGGAAATGATTTTATTCGTAAAATTGCTAAGACTTATGGGTCTAAATTCTGAAAATTTGTTAGGATGGTCCACTTTTGGGAGTAGAACCAAACATGAATGAGAGAAGTATTTGGGCATATTGTGACCACAAAAGAATGATTGAACTACCGCAAGCAGATCCCACTTGATAATGTCCCAACAGGATTGAAATTTTTTTCCGTTCATGCCATCTAGACCGGCAGCCGAGTTGGGGTTCATAGAAAATACCACCTGTTTTAATTCATCAATAGTAGGCATAGAATGTAACATCTGATTCTGATCAGCAGTGACCATTCTGGGAATGCAATTAAGCACAACCTCATCAACCCTCTTTTCTTCTCCGGTAAAGATATCCTTGAAGTGAGCGCAGGCTGCATTAGCAATATTCTCATCACCTTGTATCCAGTCACCTTGCTCATTGGTAATTTTATGGATAAACAATCTTCTCCTCCTCCCTCGCATAAACGCATGAAAGTATCTGGAGTTTGTATCCCCTTCCTTAAACCGTTGGAGTTGAGTTTTTTGCTTGAGAATAGATTCTTCCAGCTTCAGATATCTGATATATTCAGCATTAATAGCATGTAGATTAGTTCTATTCTCCTCAGTGTTGTCATTGAGCACATCTTCTTCAGCCGATCTAACTTTTTCCTCATACTCCTTAACCATAACATGAATGTTGCCATACTGATTTTTTGACCAATTGCTAAGGGTAGCTGCAAGTCTTTTCATCTTTGCGTGAAATGTCCACATGGGATTACCGTTAGTATCTCTGTTCCAGCAGGTCCTAACCGTGTCCATAAAGGTCTGATTCTCAGTCCAGCAATGAAGAAACTTGAAGTACCTGATAGTATTTTGCTGAATCTCCTGGAGTTCCATAAGAAGTGGACAATGATCCGAACCCACAGAAGGAAGATGAGTAATGGAAGTGTGAGGCATGGCTTCCAACCATTTATCATTCACCATGGCTCTGTCTAATCTCTTCCAAACTCTAGCTTCTGAAGTTCTTTGATTACACCACGTAAATTGCTGACCATGGAAACCAAGATCCATAAGTCCGCAAGCTTCTATAATACTAAGAAAATCAAAGCTTTTATTGATATTGTATGGCACCCCTCCCTTTTTTTCATCGGTAGTAGTGATAACATTAAAGTCCCCAATTGTGCACCAAGGACCCTGATATTCTGCATGATGAAGAAGTTTATCCCAAAGAGGTCTTCGGAGATGATTTCTACACTTGGCATAGATGAAAGTGGTAAGAAAAGTAGATGGAAGTTCGACATGGTTGAGCTCACAGGTAACTTGTTGATCATCAGAATCTAGCACCGTACAATCAACGTCTTGATTCCAAAAAATCCAAATCTTACCATTATGATTACAATAGGCATTTTCCATCCGAAGGTGATTCTTGTATGTGTTGAGCTGTGAGTTATCAGAGAAAGGTTCAAGAATGGCAATAACAGACACTTTGTGGACATTCTTGAGTTGTTGGAGTCTTTCCAATGCACCTTTGGTGTTAATGCTTCTAGCATTCCAACAAATGGTGTGAATCATTGGGCACATCGACTTCTGGATCTTGTGATGATTGGTCTGCTGGTATCAGCAGAAGTACTGGTGGTGGACTGTTTTTTGGTTTTCCTTTTCATTTTTCTGCCTCTAGGAGATAAACATTGGTTATCAGCAACCTGTTGAATCTCTTCTTGATTAGCACTGTGAGGATTAAATTCACCAGCTTCAGCTCGCTGAACACTCTCATCTTCTCCTCATCTTCGTCATTTATAGATTGAGTATCTTGGTCGTGTTCATTTTCTGACTCAATGACTCTATATTCATCTTCCTCGGCTGGAGGGCTTGTTGGAGCAGTGTTGAAATTGCACAGGACAGGTTGATCATTCTTCTGTATCTGAGTAGAATTATCATTAACCTGTGGTTCTTTGCCTTGTCTCTTCTTTTTCCTATCTCTTTTCTTTTTGTTGTCCTTTGCATTAGACTTGTTGTTAGAAGATGATGATGTTTGTTGAAAGACTTGAGCATCAGTAGCCTTATTCGGAGTAATCAACTCAGGAGCACTATCAGGATTTCCAGCAGTCTGATGAACAATTTCAGCATTCAGAGTTGATTTTACCTGAGGATCAGTCACCACAGCATTACCCAAATTCCGAGGCTGCAATTGAATATAGGCAGAATCACTGACACCCAAAGTAGGACCATCAAAATCAGCACCTGCAAGTTGTTGAATCTGAGCATTGTCTAAAACCTGGCCTGCAACCCTCTCATCAGTTGGATCCTGACAACCCAGCTCAGCAGTTCCAATACCAAAGCAAGCACCCAAAATCCGAGTAGCATCAGCATCAGTACAATCACCCAACATCTGACCCTTAAATTCAAGATCATCCTTGGACTGACCCTGAGCATTGTCAATAATCTGTACGGAATTGCTCACATAAATTTCTGAAGCTGAACCAATAGTGTTGACATGGTCTGGAACATTGTGATGGGTAGAATTGTTGTCACGTATTTGAGCCGCAGGGGTGATATAAGTAGTGGTAGAAGGGGCTCGAGGGTCCAACCTATGGTCAACCAGCCTATTCTCATGCAAAACATGAGATCTACCACCTCCCTTTGGATCCCCGTCCTGCAAGTTAGTGGGTTTCTCCTTCATTCCCCCATCCTCACCCCCAGACTTCTCAGCAATCACCAGAGCATTAAACATATTAACGGGGAGGGGTTGATGGAGCATTGAGTCAATACCTGCTATCTTGTTTGCTTCGTTATTCTGCTTGTCCAGTATTGTTTTGGGGGATGTACCTAGGTTGGGACTTGTACTATCACCATGGGGTATTGGGATTAGGAGCCCCGAATCAATACCTGACAGCTGGTGAAGATGTTTTTGCTGCATACCATCTTGTTTTGATCCCTTCTCACCTGTTTGGTTGTTTTGCTGTTTTTGCTGCTCCATAACATGCTGGTTGTTAGTTGATATGGGTTTATAAACCTGATTTTGTGTATTTGTTGCATTGTTCTTCTGAGAGTTTTGATTGACTCCTTTAAAATTTTTCTTTTTTTACGTTTGCCAGTCCTCCTTTGGCTGATTATGCTGGTGCTGCTGTTGTTGATGGTGGGCCTCCTTAGTACCTGAAACACTTGCAGAACCATTAGTAGTAACTATTTGAGGGGTAAGGTCGTTAGAAGATACCTGATTTTTTCCTTCGGCTACCAGCTAATTTTTGGATTTGTTTGCTGTTTCAGCTTCTTTTCTTCTCATGTACTCATCATCTCTTCTCTTTGCATTGCAAACATGAAAAAGG